>JAYEPQ010000009.1:20506185-20765835 GCA_036321105.1 Dracaena cambodiana
ATCAATAGGTGGTACTCTGCCTCATCCATTTTGTTGCCGACCACTTCTCTCCTTTTAAAACCGCACATCCTCCATGCAAACTGTTTGGATCGGACTCCCCATTCAGTCCCTGCAGTAAAATGAAGGAAAACCGCATCATGTAATAGATAGAATTTGAGCAATACATTTATATTTCTTCCAGTTAAAGAAAATATGGCAAACAGGTTTGCAGATGCCAGATAGATAACACACCATACTCCAGAAGAGCACTGCGTCTCCTTTATTGGGCTTTACACACAGCCCCTTCACCATCTTCCCTCCACAATTGCATTCTCCATCTCCAGCCTGAGAAAAAAAACATAAAACAAAATAAAACACAACCAAATGATACGGGAAAAAAAAAAAAAAAAAAAAAATCAAAATTGATTGCGGTTAGAATTAACTTAAGCAGTTGGTCATTTCTTTTAGACTTATTTGGAGGGAATGGCCATAACCATGTTCTCCTTCAGCACTAAAAGTAGCAATACTGCAACCTTGCCCAATGAGTTTTGAACTACCTAAACCACAACAATAACAAACAGCTAACCCTTTTATCCAAGTACTACCTAAACCACACCAATTTATGTTCTCCTTAACTCAAAACTCATACATAGCTCCATCAGGTTTCACTTTTCAAAAGGAATTTGATTCTATGCACTAAATTCATTGTTGTGACCTGCTCACTTTGTTGCTGACAAGGGGTAGGCTGGTGCTACAGTGGAGTTTGATAAGACCTCACTGCCTGGGCAATTGAGGTATTGGGTCGAGAGGGGCAGATCAGAGTGTTTGTATGAGAGAAGAGCCTAGGCTCTCTAGCATCACCCAAAAATAATATTAATAAATAAATAAATAAATAAATTATTGTTGTGATAAATATTTTTATAATTTAATAACCAACCTGCAATCTAAAGATTTTAAGTAGATGAATCGCCTGAAGGAGATGGTAGTAATTGTACCACTAGTAGTAGATGTACCACTAGTAGTAGATGAATCGCCTGAAGTTGATGATACCATCAAAAGGAGAATACAAAATATAGTGAAGTGCTTTGAGCAATAGCAGCAATAGACCTATCGCGATTTTTAAGCAAAGAAGTTTCGGACAAATAGATTTGCTAACTGTCCAAGGCAAATCTCTCTGCTACTGCGCTGTTGCTGCTGCACTGCTGGCTGCTCTATTGCTGCTAGCTGCGCTGTTGTGCCTCTGCTGCTAAGTGTTTTGAAGGAAGCCGCCACAGGTAAGCTAGGTTTTTTTTTTGAGTAGATGATTGAGATTGATAGGTAATCGAATCGCACGGTTGAAATCTATATCTCAAACCTGCTCTGATACCATATTAAAAAGTAAAGAGAACCAAAACTCAATCTCTATATCCATAAATCAGAGAATTACATATATTTATAGACCTTTCAACTCCACATAAACCACTCAATAGGCGATGTGGTACTAAACTCAAACTAAACCCAAATACAAAATAGTATTCTAATCTAACAAGTATGATTTCAAAAAGATACTCTTGTACCACACCAAATCCATGAAACAAATTGTAATATCTTTGGCACGCTTCGGGGCTGTTTGTTTGCACGGAAAGCCTCTAAACAGAACCTGAAGTACTTCAGGGGTAATCGACAACTTTAGTGAGCATTTCGGACGTCTATTTATGAAGTGAAAGAACTCCATAAATGAAAAATAGCCAATATTAGATATCAAAAAATTTCTTAACAAATTATTTTTAACTATAGATGTAAAGAAAAGGGTCCTCTCCCAGTTTTAACTGTCTTCCGGCTATTTTCTCTCTGAAGACAAATGTTGAAGCAGTCCTATACATGGCACCTGCCACATAGGATCCACATAGGATTAACTGAAGTGCCTCTTCCAAGCAAAACAAGCATGTACAGAGCACAAAGTGGAGTCACTTGGGGACTTGGTAATACTTCATGGGAAAAAAAAGAAACAACCTCTTGATGCTCTAATTCCCTCCCCATCTCAGAAATAGGTCTAAACTTGAATATACTCGAAAAGTGTGAAAGCATTCATTTGTTAGAACCTGTCTTTACCTAATGAAAAAGACAATTACTAGCCTAGGACGCTGATCTCAATAGCTACCATTTTCTCAATCCCTAATAGAATCCTGATATCATACTAATTGTCCATCCCTTTGTCATTGTTCTAAATATAGGATATCGAGATCATATTTGATGGCTTCACATTTTGGGGCTAGTTAATGCTGATGTTTATAACCATTGATTTAAAACCAGAACCTCTATAATTTAAAATGATTGTCTTCTTCATACTCGTGTTAACAAACTCATAATGTTAATAATAATGTTAATAGCCATTACCACTTACCTCCACTTCTTTTATACCTTATAACAATAAACAGTAACCAACAACAAGGAGTAGTTCAACATTATGATTTCACAAGATACTCCTATACCACACCAAATCCACGAAATAAATGGTATCTTTTGAACACTTGGGGGCTGTTTGTTTGCATGGAAAGCCTACTGAATCAACCAGAACTACTTCAGGGGTAATAGAGCACTTCAGTGAGCACAGCGGATGCCTATTTATGACGTTAAAGAACTCTACAAATGAAAAATAACCTACCGAGTATTAGACATCAAAAACTTTCTTAACAAACTATTTTTAACTAAAAAGGAAAAGAAATGGGTCCGTTCTTAGTTTTTAAGTATCTTATGGCTTTTTTTCCTCTACGAATGCAAATGTCGAAGTAGTCCTACATGGCACCTGCCACATCATATCCATATAAGATTCACAGAAGTGTCTCTTCCAAGCAAAACAAACGTCTAAAGAGCACAAAATGGTCACTTGGCGACTCGGTTGTACTTCTGTGGGAGAAGAAAATTAAAAAAACAACCTCTTGATGCTCTAAATCCCTCCATCTCAGAAATAGGTCTAAACTTGAATATACTCGAAAACTATGAATGGGTTCATTTGTTAGAAGCTGTCTTCACCTCATAAATAAGACAATTACTCGCCTAGAACGCTGTTCTCAATAGCTACCTTTTTCTCAATCCCTAATAAAATCCTAATATCATATCAACTATCCATCCCTTTGTCATGGTTCTAAATATCAGTTATCGGGATTGTATCGGATTGGTTCTTTCCTAATTGGATATGTTCTTATTATATTGGATATAGAGGATATAAAATGATATATTGGGAATATGAGCTCATATCAGACATTCATATCATTACATATGCATGTCAAATATGTAAATTTGATATCTTAAAAATGGTTTAATTTCATATACCTAACTAGTATGGCATTATATATACATAATGATGGAGATCAGATTTGATTTGAAAGTAAATTTGATTAGATTTGAATCTTGTTAGGATTTTGGAATATTTGATTAGATTCTGATTTTATTAGGATTTTGATTTTATTAGGATTTTCGATTCTATTAGAATTTTGTTTGTTAGGGTTTTCCTATATATATGGGTTTTGTATAAAGTATTGGGATAAATGAATAATATTGGAAAAACTTCTCAAAATTTCTTGTGTGGATTTCGCTTGAATTAAAATTTTTCCTCATGGATTCATAGAGAGTGGGCGTGCCTAAGTAGATTCCCAAACCCTGTAAGTTTTTTCCCAATCTATTTGTTCTTCCTCAATTCCTCTAAATAACCCTAGTTCTCAAACCCTAACCCTAATTTCGCTTCCGTCCTGCGTCAAACTTGGTATCAGAGCCTAGATTTTGTTTTCCATCACAATTTTCTTCTACCACATCTCCATACTCTTTTATTTTTATTTCAATTTTTTATTTTTATTTAAAAAAAGAGAAAAAAATGAGAGCAAAAAACAAAAAAAAGAGAGAGAGAGAAGAACATATCTGTAAAAAAAAAAAAAAAAATCCCAATCCCCATTCTCTTCTCTTCGCCTTCTTCCTCTCTTCAACAGCACCTCTTTCCCCTTCTTCTTCAACTTCATGACCCAACTTCTACACAAAAAAAAAAAAAACAACAGCAACTCACCTTAATCTTTCCTCCACAGCAACACCACCACCTCAACTCCACCTCCTCCCTCAAACAATAGCAACAATCGCAACAACAGTAGCAGCAACAACAACAACCGCAGCCACAACAATAGCATATTGAAGAACAGGCTTATGGTTGGTTTTGGAGCTGATTCGGGTTTGGATTGAACGGGTTTGGATAGTAAACCCGTATACAAAACAGACCCAAACTACAATAATTCAAGTTGGGTTTTAATTGGACTTCAGACATGACCCATAGTTTCAGATCCAACCCACATTTTCAGATCCGACCCGCAGTTTCAAATTGGGTTAGTCCACAGTGCAAATCCGTTAAAACCAACAGACCCGTTAAGGGTTTTCTTTTGATTCAGAACCTGCTTCAATTCCGATTCAAGCCCTTTTCGAGCTGCCATATTTTTTGGATATTTCCTAAACTTTTTGAGCTAAAATTTTGAGTTGATTATATATGAGTTTCATGTTTTATGGTCATTATATCAACACCAATGCTAATAAATTGCAAGTTGAGCATGATATGTATGCTATTATACTCGTTTTTACGGTTAAGATTGGAAAAAGTATCTCCAAGATTTCTTTTTAGATTCTGATCTGACTTCAGCACAAAAATATCTTTATACGAAGTTTATACTTAAAGTAAAGAGTATAAATTATGCTTAGATTAGAATATCTTGCGACGTTTACTTCGTAATCGGTATGCTCAACGCCACCTTCCAAATTTATTGTTATCATCTCATTAGTTTCCATCGTCTGAGCCTAAAACAAATGATGAAAAACTTCAATGTATGATTGATGAGTTTGAAAAATGTAAACAAATACTTACCAGTATCAAAAAGAGACCCGAATAACCATGTCTTCGAAAGTATCACGAGCAAAGAGATGAAAAAAGTCAAATGGTCAAAACAGATATTCCTAATTTTGATGGTGAGTATATTTTGGAGCCTATATTACATACAGAAGTTCATGATGAGCCATTATTAATACCAAATGGAACTTCCTTTCCATCCATAGAAGTTGAAAAATCAAAAAATTAGACTTCTAACGATCTATCAGTGGAACCAACTGCAAAGTTTCAGCCGCATAAAAATGCACCTGATTATCATATTTATGAGCAGAAGTCAACAGAAATACCATCAACTCTCCTATATCACATGCTCATGAAACCGACAGTTTATTTAGAAGACCAAAAATTTCGTAACAAACTTCATCGACAATTAGTGTTTAACGATAATATTTGCATATCCGTTGCAAATATACAGAGAGTATAGGAACTTCCAGTTCAAAGCAAGATTTCAGACAGAAAGAAGTTATTATTGATGATGAGGTAAAAATATCAGTTTCTCTTGAGAGATTCATTACAGAAATTATGAAGAAATTACCGACTCAATAAACATATTCATATGAAATTTCGAAAAGGTTTTCTTCCACTATTTATGCCCAGAATAATTTGTGGGATCTACAGTCATATGAAATTGATTCACGAAAAAAGCTAGTTTCATCTTCGCAGCCTTGGTTCATATCTGATGTACTAGATACGGTTCCTCAATAACCACCATGGTCCAAGTTGGATACTTCGTGGATACTGATCAGTTCAACCCAGACGGATTTGTCATTTCTTATCGCTAATGAATGTTTTGAAACCGGAGAGAATTGATAGAGATCAGATTTGATTTGAGAGTAGATTTGATTAGATTTGGATCTTGCTAGGATTTTGAAATATTTGATTGAATTCTAACTTTATTAGGATTTTGAATTCTATTAGGATTTGTTTGTTAGGCTTTTCCTATATATATGAGGTTTGTATGAAGTACTGGGATAGATGAATAATATTGGAAAATTTTCTCAAAATTTCTTGCGTGAATTTCGCTCGAATTAAAATTTTTCCTCGTGGATTCATGAATAGTGGGCGTGGATTTGTCCGAGTGGATTTCCAAACCATGTAAGTTTTTCCCCAATCTATATATTTCCCCAATTCCTCTAAATAACTCTAATTCTCAAACCATAATCTTAATTTTACTTCCGTCCTGCGTCACATAAACACCTAACTCGATCTCTTCATTACTTAAGATCTACTTGGAATCATCGGTGACTTTGCCCTTGTCTGTGACTTCCACATCTGACACCTTTGGGGGTGTTGTATCGTCGCTTCATACTTTGCTCTCAACTCTATTCTCGCTTCTTACTCTTGCTCTTCCTCCTCACCAGAGATGATGGCTCCATCACCAGCTACACACACACACATACATACATTATATATATATATATATATATATATATATATATATATATATATATATATATATATATATATATATCATATATTACACATACATATATATATACATACATATATATATGTATATTTGTGTGTGTGTATATATATACATACATACATATATACCTACATATATTCATATATACACACACACACACAAACACACACACACACGTATATATATATATATATAGGAAACGGGAAAAACTATGTCATAGGAGGGGTGTTTTGGAAAAAGCATTAGATGGAGGAGTTTTTTTAAAAACAACCCATTTAAAAAACCCATGTGGTCAATCCACATGCAAATATGCTATTGGTCCACCTAAGCATCATAGGAGGAAGCCCCTCCTATGACATAGTTTTCCCCGTTTCTCATATATATATATATATATGGGATTCTGTATATGAGCTGCCAGCTCAGATAAGTTATGTGAGTCAGCAACGAGAAAGTAAATGATCTCATTATTTTTTTCCAAACTTTTTTAGGTAATTACCTCCTTAGCTTCTTTAGGATAAACTTTTATTGTTTTTGAAGTTTATTCTCCTTTTTATCAAGTGGATACATGTTGTATTTTCTAAAAACTTTTTATTTTGTAACTATTTGATAGATGATCAAATCAAAACTAAAACCAAGAAATTAGGTATGTGTGAACCTTATGGGTTCAAGATCATAATCCAAAAGAACAAATTTTTTTAAAAATATTAGAGATAGTAGAAATGGACCACAGTTCAGTTAAGCTACATTTCATTATACTATATATATATAATTAATTTTCAGGAATACATTCATGTATACATAGATTAAAGAAATAATTGAGATGACAAAGATAGTAATAAGATATTAATTAACAAAGATTGGTAAAACTAATAGTGATGGGAAGAATGACAATAGTATTAATAACAATAACAATACCTGAATAAGCAGACGTATAAAGAGAAAAAAAATGGAAAAAGAGAACATTGGAGAAGGTTTCAAGCTTTGAGTAGTATTAAAATAGACTCCACAATATAAATCTCTAGCATTTGTAACTCTTTGAATGTTTCTATCAAGTATCCATAGAAATAATTTAAAATCTGGTTGATAGAACTCTAGTTTTAGGTAACTAAACCCTATGGGGAGCTACAAATACCCACTATATCCAAGAAAAACATAGGGATGAAAAATAGAAGATTTTAGGAATTATTTAGAAAGAGGTTTTAAGAGATTATTAGTGCTTATGTACTTTTTGATAGTTGATTATAAGAAACTTTCTTCTTTTATTTGATAACTATATTGAGCATAAGTAACAATTCTTTTTCGGCCTTGGACGAGAAGATAAACCCTCAATAACGGATCTGGTATCAATTTATTATTTTTAAACTCAATTGATTTATATGTTATTCATATTAGTTTCCCTATTTATTATTTTGGGCATGAATATATGATTTTGGGACATTGATGGTGTAAATATTGCCTAGATTTTTTATCTTGGGAGCGTCAACTCATCTAAACCAATACATCTCTCTGATTTATTTTAATTTTACTCGAGCAAACCAACTTTTCTCCATTTTCATAGTTCTTTTAAGTAACCCATATATATATATAAAAGTGTCTTACACATCGTAACAATATAGTATTTTTGAGTGAACAATCTTGAGTTAACTTTCCGAGTATTACTTATCAATCTCTTATGTTTAGGAGCGCACAAATCAGATAGCATCACTCATGTAAAACGTAAGTGTGAACATTGCTAGACCTATGCTAATCCTCATCCCTTAGTAGTACAAAGACACCTAACAACACTCAGATGGATGTTGAAAACCCCATCCCTTAGTAGTACAAAGACACCTAACAACACTCAGATGGATGTTGAAAACTCTCACGGCCTAATCAGAATCACAAGCATTCCGTACCGTCTCATAAGTCTCAACATCAAACCCATCACCAACTTAACTCCCTCAACTAAAAGGTTCTTAGTTAAGTACTATGCAACTTGTCACCATAACTGTGCCTTATCTTCCTATTTTGAGGACTCACTTATCGTTAACTTGTTCTTGGAATGGTTGGTGATAGTAGTTATAGCTTTGATACTATCCTTAGACTACTCCACAGTTTTAGATGTGAACCTACACACTGTAAAAAACTCAAGGGAGGGTTCTATGTTTGTTGCTAACTGACAAGTCTGTGCAAGTGGGTTCACATTCTAAGAGTGAATGTACATGACTCGTTATTTGCGTGAATGAATGATATAGCCTAGCAATGATCCTTTCATACCTCTCAACAAAGAGTCAACACATCAAATTGGGTCTTATAGTCCTAAACTGACATGCTACCCTAGTGAATATTATGCAGCTTATCTAGAATATGGTTTCTAAATAAGGTAGAAAGGTACTTATCCTAAAGTCTAATTTTCACATTTTCCCATGTTTATGCAGAGTCTATGTACCTCTAACACTCTCTCTAGTGATGACTAATAGATCCTGGCTGGCCCTACAAGTATCATTCGAGCAAGTCAGACTTAAGTTGTTAAACATGTTTGTACCAATCAAAGTAATAGTCGATGTCTGCTAGGCAATCACCAAAATCCTTAGGATTATGGGCACAATCGGATGTAGGAGCTTTTATGTTGATCGTATGTGTGACATCATAAGTGTATCTAGGCCTATAGACACTCTCATCTCTGTCTCTCGTTATGAGTGTTCCTATGAGTTTTGTTGTCATGTGCTTCTATGTTACCAATTCATTTTTACTATTGTGTTCATTCGCAAAGCAAAGGATCACATCTCCTTAATTAGTTCATCAACTTTGTCATCCATATTATCCGAATTAAGGTAATATAATTTACCACAATAAAGGAGCATACACTAAACTAGGACACAAATGCAATCAAACAAACAAGCGGATGCAATGCAAATCCTGGACTCCGATGATCCTAAATGCTTGGAATCAGGTTGTTTTGGGTCAAACTAAGGGGATTCAACCAAATATCAATTACTTCCTCTTCAATCATGGACGATGGGTGTGCTTGAATTAGAGAAGAGCTGTGACAGATCATGGAAATTGCATGAACTCCGAGCAACAGGGCTCGGCCCTTGTGAAAGTTGGAGATGGGGCGACGCGTTGAACACGGTTACAGCAGTGGAGGCTTACCAGCTGATAGATTTGAGATATCAAAGTCAATGGAGTACATTTTCAGAGCAGACTGGCACTTTATCAACGGATCGGAGGATTGGCGATGCAAGATCTAATAAGAAGGAAGTTGGTGGCAATCGGAGCAGGTGGAGGGGCTCTAGGAGAGTGTGTTGAGAAGCAACAGCACAATGAGTCAGATCGGATTGACCTGAGTTTGTCAAAGTCAGTTGATGGGAACCCCTAACTTTTCCAATTTATTTTTTTAACTTTTTTGTTGTTTTGTTTCTTTTTCTTTTTTATCTGTTTTTTCTTTTTTGTTATTTGATTATTTGTAAATTAAAAAATAAAACAAAACAAGGAGATGGAAAAAGAAGATCTATTGTTTTGACAAGAGAAAATTAGAAATTTCAGCTCTGGTACTAATTAGACACAATACAAAAGTTAATTAGTGTTTGTGGGTGGAGAATTAGGGCTTGATGATGGCAATTGAGAATTTTGATGGATTTGGGAAGAACAAATTAGAATTCTGTCCTCAGCACCTAGGTAAATTCATGTCTACTTTCAACGAATCAACGAAGAAAAATTTCAAAAACGATAGCTAGCAAAATGCTAAGGTTTTAAGAACTTAATATCATCCGTTAAAATTCTATTTACAAGCCTATTAATAGAAAACCAGCTACGTATACCATATGTGCAAGTAAACCAAAATCTCGTAAAATCCTACAAATAAAATCAAATCTAGTAAAATCCCTAACAATAAAATCAAATCTAATAAAAATCCCTAATCAAATCCATGCCTTTATTTATCCCCATCACAAAGTTTTGAAATTTCACCCTTTGTAGTGCATAATATCAAAATAATTACACTAAACTACCATGGACTTTCAAAATAACAATAAACTACTATGAACTGTTCAGTTTATAATAAACTACCACAAAGCTCTGACAAATATACTACCATGAAAAACCTACCATAAACTTTTGATTTAGTTCCAAAAAACTGCCATGAATTTTAAGTCCAATTACAATATAATATAAACTGAATAGTTTGTGGTACCTTGCTGCGAAACCATATAAAGTTCATGGTAGCTTAATGCAATTTTGCCAGATAAATAAATATACCTCAACAATAATGTTAAACCAAACCATATAAGAAAAATAACCAAGGCTGATGTTTGCAAGTAGCAGCAATATACTATGTGATTAACTTAAATAAACGGTACCAAAAAGAATAATTACATTACTAGCTGCGGTAAACAACAGTATTATTTAATAATTCAGAATTTCCTTTTTTTGGTAAAACTTAGAGGGGTCAAATTTAAGGAGTGATTTGTTTTAACACCAGAAACTTGATGAACAACCCAAAATATGAATCCAAATTTCTGCCCAGGCTGCTATCTGAAAATATGACAGGCTCGCCACAAGGCAAAAAGGCTATGTCTACTATAGATAGTTATTAAAATGAACGAAATTGTTATTGGAGGTTTAAAATGAAAGTAATGTATGCATATGCCATAAGGGCAGGCAGCATACCAATCTACATTTCATTTTAAGCTACAATACAAAAAAAAAAAGCCCTTATTAAGTAACAACTTCACAAAAGATTGGCTAACAAACGTACCATGGGAAAGTGCGTTTCACCCCCTTCAACATTATCACTTAAATACATAAGCATAGTTGCTATTCGCTGGCCGCCACGCTTTAAGTTGAACTGAATACACAATTTGTAATGTATTTTGTAAGTATATTAAATGTAAAATTATATAATAAAAGTACCAAGGTACATAAACTTACAGAGTCAGAAAAGTAATCATGATGTGGCCTGTAATATTGATTAGCTTCATACCTGCATATCAATCAAATATTAGCTCATGTGATTGGACTGCCCGATTTATGCTTGTAACTTTATCTTCTAAAACAAAATAACTATACCAAAAAAAAAAAAAGAAAAAGAAAAAAGAAAAAAAAAGACGCACCGCAGAACTTGAATGAGCTCTCCATTCTCAGCAGGAATTTGAGAAAAGACAGCAATCCGCTTTTCAATAGCCTGAATTTAGTACCACACAAATTATCAATGACAATAATGAATTGATAATATATATATATATATATATATATATATATATATATATATATATATATATATAGAGGATATGGGAAAAGCTGTCATAGGAGGGGCTCTCTCCTATGACGCTTAGGTGGACCAACAAGATCTTTACATGTAGAGGGGTTTTTTTTAAAAAAAAAGAATTAGGTGGAGGGGTTTTTTGAAAAACAGCAGCCTTTTTAGTCTTTTTAATACATGATCCTATTGGTCCACCTTGACACAGTTTTTTCCGTTTCCTCATATATATATGTGTGTGTGTGTGTGTGTGTGTATCTGTGTGCGTGTGTGTGTATGTACACACACACACACACACACACACACACACACACACACATATATATATATATATATATATATATATATAACTTCAAGAAAAACATACTAAATCTAATAGGAACACAAACTAACAAGAAGCTACACGTTCTCTTCGTTGGACCTTAGTTTAAGCAGTGCTGAATTGGTGATTTCTTTTTCAAAAGAAATTGTAATTAACAAATATATTTTGACATTTTTATCATTGCAAGTTGTCTTTAATTTCAATAGTTCAACGGTACCATATCTAATGGTTTCTACAGTAGTCAATGCGAAGTTAAAGGCCCTTCTTTGCATAACCTACTATAAGGACTTGAAACAACTTTATGTTCATTACTCTCAACATAAATTCTCCTTGTGTTTCCTTGAAGCTATCTCAGACTCGGAACCTGAATGGTTTTCCTTTTCTCTAATTTTCTTTTCTTCCTGCGCTACATTGGGTAGCAACCTGCAGCTTAATTCCAATGAACAATCTTTTTAGTTCAATCTCTGAGCACCCACATTCTCCTTCTGATTGGTATCCAACTCAGCAACTGATATTTGTTTATTCTGGATATTCACATTTCCCATCAGATATTTTCCAAGTCACGTAGCACCCGGAAAGTGCCCTAAAGTCAATCATAGTCTCACAGGTAAAAACAAGCTACACTCTTCAGACTGATACCATCAATGCACAGATACTGGGGAACTTCTCCCTTCAAGCAAGGTCTGCTTTTCCACTGTTAAAGATATGGATATTATGAGTGTGAAAGACTAAATATTGTATTAGAGAATTTTAGGAAAGATTTTGACAGTTACAAAGCAATTTAAAAAAAAAAAAAAAAATACAGATAACAATAGTATTTTCAGTTCTTCTAATCAAGAAGTCTTTGATAAGTAACTATGTTCCTAGTGAAATTAAGATTTTTAGATTTCTAATGATAATCATAATTAGTTTCTTTTTTCTTTTTTAAAACGAAGACCACAATCTAGACGTCAACTTGGGACATCACATTGCCCACTCGACGCTTTAACCAGCGAGTTAGGCATCACTGAAAATAACAATAATTTGTTGGCATAATTATACTTGAGTAGGAACCTGTCTATTTTAAAGCTGGACAACCGTTAGGCTATCTAGCCTCTTGGTCTCTCTTTTCCTTGTGCCATCACTTTTTAGTATGGCCTGTTTTCTTTATTCTATAAATAAAGTTATAACAATAAATTTAAGTGTATACTATAAACAAAAATTGCCATGATCAACTATTAGTTTTTTTAGGAACATTCTATATTTATACATAACTATGTAAATTCCAAAAAAAAAAAAAAACAAAATGAGTATGAAAATAATAAAAAATAACTGAAATAAATAACAATATAGAAACATAATGTATGAACCAACCAATACAAACATTACATTATTTAATAAGATTTTTTTTAGGTTCCTTACACAGCAGAAGACTAAATATTCACTTGGACTTGGGTGTACTATGCTTTTATTTTATTTTATTTGTACAATATAAAAATCTATAGATGAGAATTTTAGTTGATCCACTCAATACAAATTTGTGTGGTACACAATTGTTCGCAGAATTATTTTTTTGTAGAAAATTTCTGAAATATGAACATATACATGTAATACAAAATAAGAGAATAATGGAAATCAGAAAACATTGGTGCAAAATTTTCCACAACGGCAGCTAAAACTTAATACTCGCATGCCTTTTACTTCAATATGGCTCCATTTTGATGTCCATTTCTAGGGTCCATTCATATGAAATATTGTGGGATATAGTTTTTATTCTTCACCCAGCAGTGGGTATAAATAGTTATGCCTCGGAATGCCGTTAATGATGTATGCACATTATCAAAATCTCATGATATGATGATGATTTTTGGTATACAAAACTTTAACAATGAAAATCAATATTGTTAATGATGGAGATCGAACAAGATGATTAGATAGAGTTTTCTTTATATAGAGTTTTAGATAAAGTTTGAGTTTTAATAGAGTTTTGTCTAGAATTTATTGTTAGGGATTTAGATTTAGATTTTAGATAAAATTTTAATCTTATTATTGTTAGGATTTTTCGATGAATATGCCTTGTATTTTGTCGGAATTGAAGAATTAATGAAAACTTCTTACGTGAGAATTGCGTATTAAAATCTTTCTTTGCGGATTCATTGCTAGTGGGCGTGGATTCACCTAGGTAGATTTCAAAATTAATTTTTAAATCTCTTCTCGTATATTTAGAAAGTGAGCATGGATTTATCTGAGTGCCGATGCTTTGTTCTTCCCCAATTTCGTAAATCCCTAATTTCCAAAATCCAAACCTTAATTTATCTTCTGTCCTGCGTCAAAATGTTATCAAAGCTAAGATTTATATTCCCCATCCTTTTCCATCTCTTCCATCTTCGTTATTTTTATTTTAGTTTTATTTTTGAAAAAAAAATTCAAATATGAAATCCTTTTCTCAGATCTAATGGGGAAAAAAAGAAAAATCAGATCAGAAAGACCCAATCACCCAACCTAAAGTCACCCTCAAAACCCCAAATTTGACACCTTCCCTTCCTCCATCACGAGGGCTTGCCGCTGCCACTCCCACTACAATCGCCTGTTGCTGTCGATCCCATCCGCCCACTACCTCACCACCGTCCTCTTCTTCCAACTCCAGCATCTGCCTTCACTTCATCCCTCCCAATCGGGCAAACACTCTCCCCTATCATCTCCCTCATCCCATAAACCCATAGCACTAGCGCCACCGCCTCACACCTAAGTCCCCTTTGATTGCAGCATCACACCCATGGATCCCCCACCGTAGCGCCCACAACTTCCTCCTTTCTCTCCCCTCTATTTCGCCCACCGTGCCACCTCCACCTCCCAGCACAGCAATTCCTCTGTCATGCAGCCTCGCCGCCCCTGATTGTGCCACCACCCATCTCCAACCAGATCCCCCTCCCCCTCCATCTCTTCCTCCCTTCGCCACCAACAACCATGCGGGTCTCCCCGTCCTCCCGCCGCCATCAACAACCCAAAGCAAGCAATCAACTCCGCAACACCTCCCCCCACCTCCTCGGTCCTCTCTTCACCATGCAGTTGCATCCCCCAAAACCCAAATCTCTGATTTCCTCAAAACCCCAGATCCCAATCTCCTCAAAACCCACTTCTTCCCCAAGATCTCCCTCCCTCTTCTTCTCCTTCATCTCTTCCACATCTCCACCAAATAACACCTCCCTCAAATCCTCCGTGTCCTACTCCCTCTTGAACACATTCTCCATAGCCCCCTTGCAACGCCCCCACCTGAAAATTGGATAGTAAAACGCCATCAACATATTTGTATAGGAATATGTTAATCCTTGGGTAGAATGTTATTAGTTAAAATTATTTATAATTAGTCATAGATTCCTTCACAAAAAGGCTAGCTAAGATTTTATATTGGTTTCATTGAAATCATTATAAACTACTGTACATCTTGTCTCACATCTAATGGGAGACCATTGATTTATGTGGTACTACATTCTCTCCCCTTTAGGATCTGACGTTCTCATCAGAGGGGTACACCAAGAATGTGGGATTCTAGAGGTGACCCATGGATTCTAGAGGTGGCTCCATAAGGATTCAAGAGGTGACCCCCCACTTTTTGTGTAGCATTCTGTTCCGAGTAACATAACTCCATGTGGTACTTAGTTCCCAACACTTCCGACAGATATCTAGCTCTGATACCACCTGTAATGACTTGCCATCCGGAACGTTGGATAGCGGAGTCGTTCGTCAACGTACTTGTGAATACGCTAACCCTCAGTATAATATCAATTATTGTCACAATTAAATACACAACAATATTTTAAAGAAAAATATAACTTTTATTCAAAAGACAAATTTGGATTATAATGGATAAGATAAAAATATGAATAAAGAAATAACTAAGATAAAGATAACATTTTAAGAGCGACAATAACCTAAAATAGTAAGTTCAAGATTGAAATAAAAAGAATGTCAGTATGCTGGCTTCAATTACTCCTTATAATACTTCAGATTTTCAATCTAATCCATTGGATCTATCTCAAAATATGAGAATGCACAACGAGGTTGTTATATCGCGACCAAATAAAAGAAAATAATACTAATATGAAATGATAAAGACCAAGAGTAACTGAAAAATAGATATGAATAATGCATACAACAACAACTAAGCCTTTTATCCTAGGTACTTGGGTTAAATTACATGAACCAAAAGAAAATCACACTGGATCGCTCACACTGATAATCTTTCTCCATTCATTCCTATTGAGTAATATGTCATCATTTATACCTTTAGAATCCATATCTTTACGTATTATCTTCATTCTTGTTTTCTTCGGTCGTCTGTTTGCTCTTTTAACTTATTATATATTGATAAGCTCTCCTCGTTGAACTGGTGCATTTGTAGGTCTACATCGCACATAACCAAACTATCATAAACAATATTGTCGCATCTTCTCTTCAATAGAGACTACACCTATCTTAACACGGATATTTTTATTTCTCACTTTATCTCTCCTAGTGTTGTCACACATCCAACGAAGGATGCACATCTCTGTTACACTCAACTTCTATGAATGATGTTTTTTTATATCCCAACATTCCATGCCATATAATAAAACTGGCCTAACAGTAATTTTATTAAATTTTTCCTTAGTCTTAATAGAATATTACGGTCATATAAAACTCACATTGCACTCTTCCATTTCAACCAACCAACTTGGATCTTATGATTGACATCACTATCGATCTCTCCATTATTTTGAATAATGAATCTAAATATCTAAACTGACTGCTCATTTGTATCTTTTTTCCAACCAGTTTCACAGCACTATAGACTTGGGTCCGTTATTTACTAAATTTACACTCCATATATTATATTTTGGACCTACTCAATGTAAAACCTATAGATTCTAATGTTTGTCTCAATAACTCTAACTTGACATTCAGTCTTGCTTTTGTCTCGTCAACTAGGATAATATCGTCAACAAATAATATACACCAAGGTATCTCACTCTGAATAGTTTTAGTAAGCTCATTCATCACTATGGCAAATAAAAATGGACTCAATGCAAATCCTTAATGCAATCTAATTGTAATTGAAAAATCACTTGTTAGAGCACTATAAGTTCTGATATTGGCTACTACTCCATACATGTCCTTATGTCAATATACTTGATACAAACTTTTTTTTTATCAATTTCCACCAAAGAATTTTCCCGCGGTACTTTATCATAGGCTTTTTCTAAAATCAATAAAAACCATATGTGAATCTATATTTTTTTTTTCGAATCGCTATATAAATTGAAGTAAAAGAATAGGTTCTGTCGTCGATCACCTCAGTATGAATCCAAACTGGTTCTCTAATATTTTAACATTTTGTCTCAATTTATGTTCAATTACCTTTTTTCAAAGTTTCATAATGTGATACATGAGGTTGATTCAACGGTATTTAAAACAACTCTAAATATCACCCTTATTTTTATATAAAGGTACAAAGGTACTCTTTCTCCATTTATTTAGCATTTTCTTAGTTAGCCAAAATTTATTAAAAAGGTCTGTCAACCACCTTACATTCATCTCTCCTAAGTATCTCCATATCCCAATAGTAATCAAATTTGGACCAACATTTCTTGATTTCATCTTCTTCAAGGCCTCTTTTACTTTATATTCTTTAATTCTATGCATAAAACTATGATTCACATCCTCACATTGAACAATAAAGTCTCCCAAATCTTGAATAAAACTACTATTATACAATTTTTCAAAATAATCTCTCAATCTTTTCTTAATCTCTTCATCTCGAACTAGAACTTTCTGATCATCTTTAATACACTTTACAATACATAAGTATCTAGACTTTCTCTTATTCAACAAATCTAGATATATCCTTTTCTTCCTCTTTATTATTCAACTTTTCGTATATTTGTTTGTATAATTTAGTTTTTACATCTCGAACAGCTTTCTTAACCTATTTCTTAGTTAGCTTATACCTCTCAAAATTTGTTCGTCATTGTTCTTCAAATCTATGCTCATTCGTCATTGTTCTTCTTAAATCTCTGTAAAGGTCATACTTGATCTTAATAACATCTTTTATCTCTTAATTCCACCATGATGTGTCCTTAGAAGATGGAGCATTGCAAATCTCTTAACGGTCCCACTTGATCTTAATAAGATCTTTTACCTCTTAATTCCATAATGATGTGTCCTTAGAAGATGGAGCACCACAAATCTCTGTAAAGGTCCCACTTAGATCTTAATAACATCTTTTACCTCTTAAACTCCACTATGATGTGTCCATAAAAGATGGAACACCATCTCTCGACTTACCAAATATATTTTTAACTACCCTCCTAATACAACTAGCCATTTTATTCTATGCTACATCAAGATCATCATACCTTCCAATCTGCTTCTTATCTGCTTTCTCCACAAAAATTTTTTGGTGAGAGTGTAGTAAGCCAACATAGGATTTTAGTTTTACATATTCTAATTAGGAGACTTAAAAAAATTAAGTGTAAGTTAGATCCTAAGTTTAATTGATGGCGATTAAGAAGTAATCAAAATTTTTTTGATTACTTCTTAATCGCCACCAATTAAACTTAGGATCTAACTTACACTTAATTTTTTTAAGTCTCCTAATCAGAATATGTAAAACTAAAATCCTATGTTGGCTTACTACACTCTCACCTGGCACTACCTTACAATCGATACAACTATTTATATCTACCCTCCTAATTAAAAAGAAATCTATTTGGCTCACACTTATCCACTTTAAAAGTAATCAAGTGAGAACCTCACTTTTTAAACCAAGTATTCGCTAGAATCAAATTATACAAAAAAGTAAAATATAGAATTGAGTTACCTGCTTCATTTCTTTCTCCAAAACCAAATCCTCCATATACACTATCAAACATATTACGATTAGTTCCTAAATACCTATTGCGATCACCAATAAAAAATTCTCTAACGGGTATACTCTGTACCATTTCATCTAGATCTTCCCAAAATTAATGTTTAATATATTCATCAAGTCTTATTTGTGGTGCATAAGTACAAATGATATTAAAAATCTCTCTATCTAAAATAAATTTTAACTAATAAAATTATATCACCCTTTCTCCTAATCTCTACTATATTCCTAAGTAATTTTTTATCTATGATCACACATCCCATTACAATTTCTATCTGTGCCCGTATACCACAATTTATAATCTCAAGGCTCTAAAACTTTAGTTTTCTTACCTACCCAATTAGTCTCTTACACGCACAAAATATTAGCCCTTTTTCTAATCATAATATCAAATAACTCTGCTAATCTATTTGTAAGGAAACCTATGTTCCAAAAGTCTAATCGAATCCTATGTTCATAAGTTAACTTCTTTACCCTCACCCACTTATTAATGTGTGGGAAGTTTCTTAAATTTGATACCACATCCGGGCACTTGTGGGCGACGACTTAGAAATCCTCATATATTTTTCACTACACCCGAACTCCGATGCAACACGTCGCTCAGCAGGGAACACCCCAACAAAATGCATGTTTTGGCTCATGTCATAATATGTGACAATATTTTACATTGGCTGTCAAAGGCCTACCACAGCCCTTCATTTATCTTGGCTTGGGACATGCGGATAAAACTTTAAACACAGCATTAGCGTAGTTAGATATAAAATAATTTAGTAACTAGTTAGATATAAATAATGCATACAAATGTAGAATACAGAACATGAATTAATTTAGTAATTAAGTCCTTCATAATATTTATTCTAATTACAATTATCTTTAGTATATATATGTAATATCACATAACTCAATAATCCCACATCGGATGTGAGACAAGATGTATAATAGTTTATACTGATTCCAATAAAGTCATTAAGAAAATCGTAGCTAGCCTTTTTTAGGGAAGGAATCTACAGCCAATTATAAACTATTTTAACTCATAGCATTCTACGGAAGACTTAACATATTCCTATACGAATATGTTGCCAGTATTCCACTACCTAATTTCCACATGGGGGTATTACAAGTGGTATCAGAGCATAGGTTCTCAAAATAGTTCAAGTGATTTGAATTGATTTGGAGTCTAGTATAAAATTTTGCCTCATGTACTGTTTATTGAATTTCTTGAGTCTCGTTCCTTCGGCCCATTCATCTTTTACTTTGCTTCTAAGAAATAATTTTTCTAGAAATTTTCATACCAAATATAACTAAATATTTACGTTTTAACATCTGTTCTTATTTTTGAAATATATTTTTATATCCCATCCCAATTCTCTTTATTTTTTTTAGAAGATGATTCATCTGGTTCGTGGATCATGCATGAACTTGATTATTAAGATGGTGAAGAGATGCCTAAGAAATAAGCAGATTGATCATGATACATGCTTATACATACTCTTATTGTTATTTCAAAAACGAAGTTTTTCTCTTAAGGGCAGGATGTAACTACCCTAACTCGATATAATATTTGATTTATAAATTTCTTTTCATGTATATTTAAATTAAAATAACATTTTAAAATAAGTTAACCATTATTTTATAGCTATAAAATATTATATTTTTGCTAAAACCCATAAACAATTTTCCTAAAAATATTTTAACAATTCCATGAGAGCCCATTCTCGTTAATTTGGCCTAGCTCAAAATAATAATAATAATACAAATAATAATAATAATGATAAGAATAATAAAAATTAAAATATAAGTCATAAGTTGACTCCAAGACAAATCACACTCAATTACGAAGTCAACTTTTAATTTAAAATAATGATTGGAACCTTCCATTTTATCTTTCTTATCTTTTTCTTCCATCATTCAATTTTTAATATCCTTTATTAGTCAATTATATTAATGAGCCATTTGACCCTGTCACAAAGTAATCAAAACTAAAACTCAATCTCAGTCTTCATATCTATTATAAGTTAAAGGATATATATATTTATAAAACTCTCAACTCCATACAAACCTCTCAATTGGCGATGTACTAAACTCAAGCTAAACTCAAATACAAAATTATATTCTAATATAATACTCTCCCTCAAATTGGAGCATAAATATCAATCATCCCCAACTTTTTATACAGATTAGAAAACACAATTGCTAATGCAGCTTTACTTAGAATATCGGACAATTATTCTAACAAAGAAGTAAACGGAGCATATATTATCTTCTTCGTTAAATTAGCTCAAACCAGATGATAGTATACCTCTATACACTTAGTATGATCATGAAATACTGGATTTAAGCAATATAATTGGCTGACTGATTATAACAATACATAAGCATAGGATCTTTCGGATTGAGCCCAAATTCAGTTAGCAAATTCTTTAATCATAACAATTCGCACGTAGTGTGTATCATTGCCCGATATTCTGACTCAGCTAAAAACCTAGACACTATATCATATTTCTTACTTCTCCATATGACTAGATTATCTCCAATAAATGTAAAGTATCCAGTGGTCAACTTTCTATCTCCTTTATCTTTTGCACATTTAGTATATGAAATAATAGAGATTTTAACATGTCCATATTTTTTATAAAATAACCCTTTTCCAGGAGAACTCTTAATATATGCCAAATTTCTCATAACAGCTTTTCAGTGTATGTCCATTGGTTTATGCATGTACTGACTCAACAACCCAACAGTAAAAAAAAATATCAAGTCTAATAACTGTGAGATAGATAAGTTTGCCAACCATTCTCCTATACTACTTAATATCCTCATACAAAGTATTATCTTCACTCCATGCATTTAAATCTGACTCTATTAGAGTATTAGCAGGTTTACATCCAAGCTGACCGGTCTCTTCCAAGAAATCTAATGCATACTTCCTTTGAGAGAAAAGGAACCTATGTTTATGATAAGCTACATCAATACCAAGAAAAATCTCGATCTTCCTATGTCTTTAGTTACAAAATGTTTCTTAAGATAATCCTTTATCTCAGTCAAGGCTATTGTATCACTCCCAATTAGTAGAATATCATCAACATATACAATAAGAACAATACTAGAACGAGTATGCTGGACAAAGACAGAATGATTATAGAAACAACGCTGAAATCTAATACCAGCAATTACAGCAGAAAACTTCTCAAATCAGGCTTGAGAACTCTGTTTAAATCCATAAATTGCTTTCTTAAATTTGCAGACTATATTCTGCCCCTAAACAACATACACTAGAGGCTATTCCATATACACCTCTTTTTGTAAATCACAATATAAAAAAGTATTTTTAACATCCAATTGGAATAATGGCCAATCGAGATTCACAGTAAGAGAGAAGAGGATGCGAATAGAGTTGAGACGTGCTACAGGAGAGAAAGTCTCAAAGTAAACACCATAAATTTGGAAAAACCTTTCGCAACAAGACAAAATTTACAGCAGTCAATGGAGTTGTTCGACTTGTTTTTGATACAGTAAACCCAGCAACAACCAACAATACATGTATCAGATAAAAAAAAAAACCAAATCCCAAATTCAATAAGGGACAAGGATTTGCATCACCTCATCCATGGCTGCCTGCCAGACAGAGACTAACACTACTTCCTTAAAAGACCTAGGTACAGACACGAAGAAAGAGAAAGGACAAAGTGGCGGAATATTGGGTGAAGTTGATTATAGGAAACAAATTGAGAAAAAAGATGAACAGTAAATTCCAAAAAGTAATGGAAAAATTAGAGACAGAAACAGAAAAATGTTGTGGTTATTGCGACGTGTAGCTGGAGATGGCAGAGCAATAGGTAGCGAGTTGGAGGAGAGACTTTCTGAGGATGAGAAAATACCAACAGTGATTTCATGGAAAGCACCTATTCATCTCATTTATGAGGCACCGATACTTAATCAATCTCAGTAATAGAGACAGACAGAGGTAAAAGAAGAGAAATATCCAACTGGTATATTGATGTGGAAATGAAGTTGAGAACGAACTCAAAGAAAGTAACATTAGCAGAGATAAAATACTTTCTAGATACCGAATCATAACACCTATACCATTTTTGCATCCTAGAATATCCAACAAATACACACTTGATTACACGAGAATAGTTTGTCCAAACCGGAAGACAAATCTTGAACAAAACATGTACAACCAAATACGCGAGGTATAAAAAACATGGGTACATTAGGATAAAGACAACAAAATAGAGTTTTACTATGCAAGACAGAAAATAACATCCTATTGATTAAATGACAAGCACACAGAACAATATCAGACTACAAATATTTTGAAATATGCATGTTAATCATTAATGTCCAAGCAACATCTAGAATATGTGTATGCTTTTTTAAGCAACACCGTTTTGTTAGGATGTGTGAGAACAAGATATTTGATGAATAATTCTATTATTAGCATAAAATAGGGAGACATCAACCTTCATATACTCCATACCATTATCAGTACGCAAAACACAAATAAATGTAGAAAATTAATTTTTTATTTCTTTATAAAATAGTTCAATTGATAGATAATCGTACAAATAATTGGACCACATGGCCGAGATGTATTTCTCAAAGCTGTTCTAATACCACGTCAAAAAGTAATCAAAACTAAAACTCAATCTCAATTCTCATATCTATTATAAGTTAGAGAATACATATATTTATAAACCTCTTAACCAATATTTAATTTAGCGATAACGGTTACATAACGTTTTGCCTCTGTTAGGTTATGTCGCATATAGTATAATGCATAACGTAAGTTATGCAATTTCCTATTTATTTAATAAAAATAAATATAAAACTATATAAAATAATTTTTATAAATTAAAAAATAAATTTAAAATATCTAAGAAAAGAATATAGAAATATTTTGTAATATATAATTTATTCTAATTTTATATTAAGTTTTACAATAATTTTTACATTTATCTACATAAATTATATTAAGTTTATAACCGTAATTCCACTAATCATTGAAATAAGAAAACAAGATTCTAATTTTTTATTTCAATTTCAGTTATTATCATTGTTGTAATTTATATCTTATAATGTCCAATTTATCTTATTTGTAATTGTTGATTTTAGTTTAATTAAAAATTCAATAGAATCAACAAATAAGATATTTTAGCAACTGGAGAGGAATTACACTAAGCGAACAAAAAAATAATCTCAAATTAACAAGTTAGCAATTTCGAAGCAATCAAACAAATCAACTAATCAAGTAAGAAAATTACATCAATTCACGAGTAATCAAAAGAATAATCAACAATATAGAAAGTAATAAAATAATAATTATAAATAACATAGCATAACGTAATTTAACGTAACATTACGTTATATCATAAAAAACGTACTGTTACGGTGCACTGAGTTATTTCCAATTGTTACGTAGCATTGGGGTTCCGTTAAGTTACGTAATGCAATATAACGGGTTTCATAATGCGTTATTTTCAATATTGCTCTCAATTCCATATAAACTTCTCAACAAGCGATTTGGTACTAAAGTCAAATACAAAATAATATTCTAATCTAACAGCTATTTGAATTCAATTTAAAAACTTATCTAAAAATCCTCGTAATTATAAGTCATTTGACCAATTTTAAATTTGTCTTTAAAATTTTTCTAAATCTATCCCATTTATGAGTATTTTGACCCCAATTCAAATATTACCTTAAAAACTTTCTAAATCAGTCTCATTTGTGAGCCTTTAACTCATTAAGACTTTCACACAAAAATTCATATTTAATTCCATTAATCTCTCCCTTAAGTCCAACACTCTAACTTCTATTTAAATCCCTCTATTTATCTTAGTCTTTCTCTTGTAAACCAAACTTTCTTTTCTCCTTCTCTCCACCTTCGTCAATCGTCGAAGCATTGCCGACCACGAAAACATCATCAACCGTTGAAGCACCACTGATCATCAACTCCATCATCGCCAACAATAGTTCACTAACAACCGAAGCGCCGGTAACTGTCAGAGAGTCACCAACCACTGGATCGCTATCGATCACAATATGAGCCATCTAGCAAGCACTCTCTGCTACTCAAACACAAACCTCGGCATTCTACCGGCAACCACCATTATTGGAGCATCTCTCGTCGCAGCACCACTCACCGAAACTCGTTCCCCTTCATTAGAATTTATCAAAAAAGTAGAATCATCTCACTTTCTTAATGAATTTATATCTTATCGGATCTAAATAGATAACCCCTTAATGGAAGCCTAAATAAAATCTACTTTATTTTAGAAATCTAAAAAGATGACTTTCCTATTCTAAAAACACAAACATCTATACATTCAAGAAAAATCTCTAAAATCACCATAATTCATATTTAACTATTTTAATATCTATGTAATGATTTGTTATGTAGATATTGATTTTAATCAGAAAATTGTGTCTCAAGTTATTTGACGATTGCATTTTTAGGCCCAGGTAAGTTTCTTCTCGATTCACTTGTTATGCACCATTCATACTTGATAGGAATAAATTGTATCTCAATTTATTAAATACAATTGGTATATATGTCTTGATATAAATTATTGTTTCCTTCAATAATAACCGTTTAAATAAAATATGGTTTTATTTCCGAAAAAAAAATGTCATACTCGTTTTATATTTCTCATTTATACATATTCATATTATTATATGTTATATAATTACATGAAATTTGATAGTCTCACAGCTCTATTCAAATGAAACATAGATCATAAAATTGATTAGTGAATAACTTTAAGAAAATAGTGAATCGAAACGCTAACTTATGGTGATAAAACTCTAGTTTATAGTAATGTTGTAATAGTATCTAAAAGAGTTTTAGACGGAAGTGGTTATTTAATTAAAGAACGTGTTTGTACGAAAAACCTACCACTTTCTTAATATTACCTAGCTGTATGTGATTGTGATATACAGTCAGAAGATCCCTAAAATTAACGATCGAAATTCGGATACTATGTTAAAATCAAAAACTTCTTTCTAAATATTATTTGACTATGATGAATTTAAACTATATCTGAACTCGAACTAAATCAAAATTGGATAGTGATTTGAAATATACTATACTAGACTTGATATGATCTTGATAACTGTAAATAACATTGGGTTGTGGAAGATACTAATTGATGTGAATACTGTGTTTCGGCTGTATCCGTTAAATTGTATAACTAATTTTTGCGCACATCATAGGTGCATGATGATTACTTAGATCACATTATAATAGTGTTGTTGCCGTTGTGCAGGTCCGGATCAACTCCGAACAATCATGTAATTATTTTTCCGAGTCTGTACAAGAGAATTGAAACACGGATGTAGAGCATCATTAGATTCTCTAATAATATATGACATCTTAAATTAAAATATTTGACATATTGACTAAAAGATAATTATAATTATAATAAACATTATGAAGTAATTAATTACTAAATTAATTCATGTTATATATTTTAAATTCATATGCATTATTTATATCTATTTCACTCTTTATCATTTCATATTAGTATTATTTTTTTTATTTGGTCGTGCTTTAACGACCTGTGTGTGCATGCTCAGATAGATCAGATGGAGCAGATTGAAAATCTGAAGCATTATAGGGAGTAACTGAAACCAGCATATCGTCGTTCTTTCCTTTCAGTCCTAAACTTACTAGTTTAGATTGTTTTTGTTCTTAAGATTTTATCTGTCTTAGTTATTTCTCTATCCTTACTTCCGTCATTATCCATTGTAATCTAAATTTGTCATTTAAATAAAAATTCTATTTTTCTTTAAAATATTATTGTGTATTTAATTGTGACAATGATTGATATTGTACTGAGACAGCGTATTTTCAAAGGTACGTTGCTGAACAACTCGGCTATCCAACATTTCAGATTGGTCGTTACACTATATGTCAAGTATTTTAATTTAAGATGTCATATTATTGAAGAATCTAATTGATGTTCTATATCCATACTTCGATTGTCTCTCGTACAGATCTGGAAAAATGGTTACATGATAATCCGGAGCTGACCCGGACCTGTACAATGGTAAAGTAGCATTACGATGTGATCCAGCTAATCACCGCATACCCATGGTAAGTGCAAAAATCAGTTGCACAAGTTAATAGTATAATCGAAATACAGTATTCACATCAATTAGTTTCTCCCCTATCCAATATTATTTACAGTTATTAAGATCATATCAAATCTAATATAGTACATTTCCAATTAATATCAAATTTGATTTACTTCGAGTTCATATATAGTTCAAATTCATCATGGTCAAGTAACATTTAGAAAGAAGTTTTTAATTTTAACATGGTATCCGAATTTCGATCACTAATTTTAGAGATTTTTTAACTACATATCATAATGACACACGACTAGGTAAGAATAACGAAGTGAGAGGTTTTCCCTACAAGATGTTCCTAATTAAATAACTATTTTTCTTTAAAACTCTTTTCTAGATACCATTGCCATACAATATTACAATCATTATCACTAAAAATTAGCATTTCGATTCGCTATTTTCTTAAAATTATTTATTAGTCAATTTTACGACCAATATTTCATTTGAATAAAGTTGTGAGACTATCAAATTTCATATATTTAAAAAAACATCTAATTATATGAACATGTAGAAATGATGAATGTAAAATGAGTATGACATTTTCTTTTCGAAAATAAAATAATACTTTTTTTAAAAGGTTGTTGTCGAAGAAACAATAATTTATATTAAGACATATAAACATTTATATTTAATAAATTGAAATATAATTCATTCCTATCAAGTAAGAATGGTGCATGAAAAAGTGAGTTCGAAAAGAAACTCACCTAAGCCTAAAAATGCATTCGTTAAATAACTTAACACTCAATTTTCTGATCAAAATCATCTACATAACAAATCATTACATAAATATTAAAATAGGTAAATTTGAATTTTGGTGATTTTAAAGATTTTTCTTAAATGAACATATGTTTGTTTTTTTAGATGTAAAAGGCTAGTAAGTTTGAAACATACAAATAGAAAAATCATCTTATTGGGTTTCTAAAATGAAGTAGACTTTATTTAGGCTCTCATTAAAGAGTTATCTACCTAGATCAAATAACATATAAATTAATTAAGAAAGTGCGATTATTCTACCTCTACCTCCTTGATAAATTCCAATAGAGAAAGGGAAGAAGTTTCGGTGAGTGGTGCTCCAGGAAGAGATGCTCCAATACGGCAATTGCCGATAGGACGAGGTCTAGATGGCCCCTATTGTAGTTGATGGCTATCCAGTAGTCAGCGACTCTCTGACAATTGACGGCACTTCGGTGATCGGCAAACTGTTGCTGGTGGCAACAGTGTCGGCAATCAGTGGTGCCCCAGCGATCAGCAATGTTTCTATGGTCAGCAAAACTCCGACGACTGACGAAGGTGGAGAGAGGGAGAAAGGAGAGAGTTTGGTTTACAGGAGGAAAACTAAGATGAATAGAGTGTATTAAATAGGAGTTACAGGATTTGACTTAAGGGGGAGATTAGTGGAATTAAAAAGGATTTTCTTGAGTGAAAATTTAAATGAGTCAAAGGCTTATAAATAAGACTGATTTAGAAAGTTTTTAAGGATAGATTTGTGTCAAAAAACTCATAATAAATAGAATAGATTTAGAAGAATTTTAAAGACAAATCTGAAATTGATCAACTGACTCATAATTACAGTTGACTATGGGAGAAAGGCTTTTAATATAAGTTTTTAAATTAAATTCAAATTGATCTAATGGCTCATTAGTATAATTGACTAATGAAGGATATCAAAAATTGAATGGAGAGAAAAGACGAGAAAGATAAAATGAAAGGTTTAATCATTATTTTAAATTAAAAGTTGACTTGGTAATTGAGTGTGATTTGTATTGGAGTCAAATTATGGTTTAGATTTTAATTTTTATTATTCTTCACATTATTATTATTATTTAGAGCTGAGCCAAATGCCCTCGCTTGGGCTCTCAGGGACTTGTTTAAATATTTTTAAGAAAATTATTTATGGTCTTTAGCAAAAAAAAAGTAATATTTTATGGCTATAAAATAATGGTTAATTCATTTTAAAATTTTATTTTAACATAAATATGTGTGAAAATAAATTTATAAATAAACAAATATTATATCAGGTTAGGATAGTACATCCTATTGCTTAGGAAAAATTTTGTCCTTGAAATTTCAATAAGAGTATGCATAAGCCTATATCAAGATCACCCTGGGGTAACTTTTCACCATCTCATTAATCGAGCTCACGCTTGATCTACGAATTAGATGAACCATCCTCAGAAAAAAAATAAAGAGAATTGGTATGGGCTATAGAAAATATATTTCAAAAATAAGAACAAATGTCAAAGGGTAAATTTTTAGTTATATTTGGTATGAAATTTCCAAAAAAAAAATCATTTCTTCGGAGCAAAGTAAAAGATGAATGGGTCAAAGGAATGAATCAAGAAATTCAACAAGTATTGTATATATATGTGGCAAAATTTTGTATTGGAATCCAAATCAATTCAAAACACTTGAGCTAATTTCAGAACCTAGGCTCTGATACCACTTGTAATGCTCCTATCCGAAAATTAGATAGCAGAATGCCGGCAATATATTCGCATAGGAACATACTAAGCCTTCGGTAAAATA
The DNA here is from genome assembly GCA_036321105.1 of Dracaena cambodiana. NCBI lineage: Eukaryota > Viridiplantae > Streptophyta > Magnoliopsida > Asparagales > Asparagaceae > Dracaena > Dracaena cambodiana. The sequence goes on from JAYEPQ010000009.1 coordinate 20,535,597, forward strand.
TCATAAGTTAAAATAGTTTACAATTAGCCACGGATTCCTCCACCAAAAAGGCTAGCTACGATTTTCTTAATGGCTTCAATGGAATCATTGTAAACTACTCTACATCTTATCTCACATCCGATGTAAGGTTATTGAACCATGGAGCATTACACCCCTTCTACAACAAGTCGAAGGGACATTTGGTTTTATCGGTTTCGATTTGGGTTCAATTGGAATCCATCCAAACACGTATCCAAAAGAAGAGAAAGAAGTGGGTCAAATTTAGCTCAAAACAACCCGACCCGCAAGCTTCACATCCAAACCAATTACTTCAACAGTTAAGGATTGGATTTAATCAAAATAACAATGCAGACCCATTAAGAGTAACCGACCCATTAAGGATATTTTGTGCAATCAAAGCACATTTCAAGTCCAATTCTAGCCGTTTTTAAAGCAGTCATTTTTCAGTCCCACCGAACACATACTACAGTTGTTCCAGGGCTTCTATATGTGATTATCAATGCTCAATAGTGAATATACTTTTGAGGAACTTTATCGAATCCTGTGTTTGGGCGTGAACTAATCACCCACTCATGTGAAATCTGATTTGAATTGCAATTGCAATTGCTAAATTCTTTGCAAATATTATTGAATTATAATAATTTGTTAACAGAATGTTTAATTACTTCTCTCTAGTGATTTGTATAATTTTGTTATTTTTCATCAAATTAATCGAATTCTACCAGTTGTATCTGTAGCATTGCATTTGCCTGTTATGCATTATGAGATATCTAGACAAATAACAATTTGCAATGATGAATACAAATTTATTAGTATATCCACACAATATCTTGCAAAAATTTATTGTTGATAATGAGGCATAGTTTTGGTTCCCCTTAAGAGTTCCTTTAGAAACTGTGATGAATTACATGTTCAACATATAGATTTATATAAAGTTTCGGTGAAAATTACTTCTACTATCTATCAAAATATTTCATTAGATTTTTATAACAACTCGACTTTCAATAAGGTTTATTCGATTACTTTAATTGCAAGTGCCACTCCAGATCTACTGTCATCTGAATATATTTTCATACAGAAATCAGTTACATTTCTACCATCTTGGTTCAAACTTGATCCGCGATCAACAGTTTCTCGATAGCCACCATGGCCAGTTGAGATGCTCTGTAGGAGGATGCTGATCAGTGTAATCCGAACATGTTTGACACTGCTTATCTTCGAATTCATTGGGGTAAAATGCTTTGAAACTGGGTAGAAATTAATGAAAATCGGATAAGATGATTAAACAGAGTTGTTTTAGATAGGGTTTTTAGATAAAGTTTGAGTTTGAATTTTAACCAAGTTTTTATTATATTTTTACTGCTAGAGATTTTGATTTTGATTTTGGATAGAATTATATTCTTATATTATTGTTAGGATTTTTCTACTAATACACCTTATATATTGGCATTTAAGAATTAACGAAAAATTTGGTAAATTGCTCTTGCATGAGAATAACGCATTAAAATCTTTAAATGGATTCATTGACAATGTGAGCGTGAATTCACGTGGGTGTCAAGGCCCAAACCCCTTCTGTTCTTCCCCAATTATGAAAATCCCTAATTTCCTAATCCCTACCTCTAATTTAGCTTATGTCCTTAGCCCAATGAAATAAGAGGTAGAAGGTGGACTTTTAGCCCCCACCGAAAGGAAATTTCTTCCATCGTCATCTTGTACCTATTAAACACAAATTGTAACTATTTATTTATAATACGAGTTTGAATAGGATCCTACTGATGGGATTTGAAGTCAAGTCCAATCAAGTGATGAGCTTATGTTGAAGCATCAACAAAATTAACCTAAATTAAAAAAATAAATATAATTTAAAGAAGTTTTACCCATAAATCAAGATCTTACAAAAATAGTTGTTTATCGTGCTATTTTAAGCCATGGTATTGTATTAAATATATTTCAAAGTCAATATTATGAGTTCTAAATGCTATGAGAATAATTTGCCAGGAAAAAAAAGAAATCAAGTTAATTACTAACTAAAAATATTAGTTAGTTATCTGATACAAATGAAAATAGAAATGAAAACCTACCTGTATTATTGAATATTTTCTCTCTTCAGAACTTAAAAACATACCAGAACTTGTACGGACTTCACTCTTAATTCCCTGCAGATATTAACAAGAGAGGTGAGTAGATAAATAAGAACTAATATCACGTATTTTAATGTATAGTTAGTTTGCAACATGCAACCTCTAAATATGATATACGGAATGCTCCTAATTGATATAACACTTCTATCTAGAATAATCACTTGTCAGTCTAACATTCCAAGAATATATATAGATATCTGCTATTTACAAACTAGTTCCAACTTTCTAAGCTAATAATATAATAAGAGAAGCAAATAATTCATACATCAGATGACAAAAACACAACTAAGGCAACCACCCTGCCAGTGGCACAAAGAATGATATGAAGGTAGCCTTATAAACAAACAGCTTAATCAATTTTAATAAGAGAAAAATTTATCCAACCTCCCAAATAACTATTCACATATGCTTACCACTTGGCTATCTTTTGAACGTGAAAAACCTCCAACTCTTCCACGTGCTCCCCTCTTTCTTTTTTTATTTTAAATAAGCTTTTAAACTATGTTATACTATCTATTTCTACATATAGAAAAATTGTTGTCTTCTATGTCACATGGGCAGATACTCATGGATGCAATCCAAGTAAGCATGGCTGACCGCAGCTGCATCCCAAGAGGACATCAATTTGTCCAACTTCGGAGAAAATTGTTTACCATTACGTGAGTTTTTTTACTCACATTTTTTTCTTATTTTACAGCTGGATTATACATCCTGTTTGAAATGTTCTCAGGCGGGAATTTGGGACAATTCCAACCAAAAATTATTGTTATACTTGAGAGAAAGTACCACAAGAGTAAAGGACCCTTTGGAGATATTTTCTCTCCATCTTCTTCCTTATTCCTCTAAATCATTGCTCCAATTAACCTATCAAAAATTTTAGAAGTATCCAACCAATAGTTATGGAATCTGAACTAGGAAATATTTGTTTAGCATCTACAGTGACAAATAAACTAATGGTAGTAACTTTGGGAGATGATACCACCGCTGATTCCTTCCCATTCAAAGTTTCCACAAAGTTCGAAGATTCCATTAGAAAGTATGGAGCTCAAATACATGATACCACCACTGTTTCGTACCCATTCAAAGTTTCCACAAAGTTCAAAGATTCCATTAGAAAGTATGTAGCTCAAATACACCATTGAGCAGCAGTCTAACTTTCATGAAGCTTGACATTGAAGATCTAAAATAAATGATATTAGAGTCCAACAATTTGGATAGATTGGCTACAATAATATACTTCTCCATCACCGAGAAGTTTGGCAATACGTTTATAAAGAATGAATCAAGGGTCACAATTATAAGCTCTAAGAAGGAAAATACCAATCGTTCAAGGAGGCTCCACACGTCCCAAATGGCTAAAAAGACTAAGTGTTTGTATCAATATAATCGACATGATTATAGTGGGCTACCCATAGGACAAAGGCATCCAGAAAATAGATTGCATCACTTCCACAATCCATTCTTAAGTAGCATCCTACATAACCTGTGAAGGATGTACAAATGGATATAAAAGCACAATTTGGTATTTTTTGGCTTACTCAAAAGCACAGTGGGGAAACGTAAGAACGCTTGAAGATTATGGAAATGCACAACTCTTGTGATCTTATGAAATGTCAATTCATAAGCAGAGACTCTTATCTTCATTTCAATTTTAAGACAATCATAATATTACATTCTTCTACCTTTACTTAAAAATTGTTTACCTTAATCTTGAAAGTTTCTACCATTACGCCAACTTTCCCAACCTTTGCGATGAATTTGTCTATCAATATCTGCTAGTTTTCAAGTATAATTGTATCAATTTGCTATGACAAGTATGATTCTTTCCTAACTGTCAAAACAACGGTTGAGGTGGGTGCTTACCGACAACTAGCTCTCATCTGTTGGAGATTTTTTAGTCATCTAAGAGAAGAGTGAGAGGAGACTAGGGTTGGAATTGGAGGTCTTAGATGGAAAACATAGGGAACTAAGATTTAATGTAAGAGGAGAAGAAATGCAAATAAAAGGAGTAATTGTAGGGCCTATTTAGGGGGTTCTCATTTTACAAATTTATTCAAATTCAAAATCTCATAGGCTAAAACAAGCGTTTAATTAATCCAAATACATTAGAAAAAAACGATAAAAGTAAAAAAAAAATTAAAAAAAAAAAGATAAAAGTAAAAAAAAAAAAAAAAAAAAAAGGGTTGGGGGGCCAGATGTGGAAAGGTCAAGGGGTTTTTAACATTCAAAAGATAGCTGGCAGCAAGCACATAAAATAGTTATTTGGGGGGTGGGAAGCAGTTCCCCTTCTAATAATATAAACTAAACTTTTAGCACCATGACATTAAACTTGGCATGGAGAAACTATAAATCCTAAGGTTTCAAATTTAACAAAAACTAATGTTTTTACAAGAAATTATAAGAAAAGAATATAAAAGTACGAGGAAACATGTTGGTTTGTAGTACTTCTTAAAGTAGGTCTACGCAAAACTATGTGACACTGCATTTTTAATAATACATTCATGGTACCTCTTAAGTAACATGAATGATACCACGCTAGAAAAGGTCTCAGAAATTTCATTATCAGTTAATACAAACTGCAATGACATACATACAAACATGAAAAATTATGCAGGTTGGTTATTACAAGTATGTAGGTTTAGTGGATTGTAATTTTTATTGCGAGGGTGTTCATAAATGGTTAATGTGATGGACGAGATGTTTGTGAACTGCTATTATTATGGGACAAATTGAGGGAAGGTTAGTCACAGAATCATCTAGTCTTTATAGTTTTGTTGAGCTAGTCATTTTGGAAGTTGGATCAGCCTTTTTTTGGGCAATATGTATCAACCTATATAACAAGCACTTGGTAAGGTCACTAATTCATAAATAGTTAGAGATGTGTGAAAGTCTTGTGTAATGGGTTTATGGACTTCAGTTGAGCCAGATTTTGTATAAACTATGTTTTTGTTTTGGCTGTATAACAACATAAGAATTATAGTCTCGTTGATTGGAACAATAATGTAGTTCTTTTGCATAAACCAAACACGTGGTCATCACTGGTAAGAAATGCAAATATGTGTACGATGAGCGATCTAGTGAATTTATTGATATGTTACCTTAGGTTCTGTTTCATGCACTTATAAGTTAGTATGACAAAATATTCTGTTGTTAATTGAAATGCATTTATTCATGCTCTTGCATAATTGGTTTACGACTATCCACCTATAGGACAACAAATGAAGAACTACTCTTTTTTTTTTTACTATTTTTCTTTTTTTTGTTATGCAGTTACATATGCTGTTAAGCATATTTCCGTGAAAAATATAAACCATATGACCTTATATTACTGATGTTCTTAGTGGACTACACAATCTCAGCTCAAATGTGGTTGCATACCCTCACAGTAGATGAGGATGATATTCAAACAAGTTAAAGGGTAGAAATTGAAGGGGACGACTAGGATCGTGTTGGCTAAAATTATGTAAATTCTCTTCTTCTTTCTTTTTGCTGATGTACTATGTACATACTACATGCAAGGACATAAATGAACAAAAAATGGATGTATTTGGTTGGATGTAATTGTATTTGATAGTTAAATTTGGAAGGAGGAAAGTTTTGAATTTTAGAGGAAACTCCTAATAACCATGCAAAACTTTGGTTGTAATTGAACCAATGTTGAAATTTTGCATGGGAAGTAAGAATTCTTTTCAAAATTCATAAATTTTCTCCTTCCAAATGCTACCAACAACTACAATTGACCCAACCATACACACCCATAGTTTTGCATTCTCCGTGTACTTTGTCCTTGTCCAAAATTTTTGTCTTACATATATAAAGGTGCTTAAATTTAATGGCTTTTTAAAGCCATCAACGAGAAAATATTATTAGTGTTGATTTGTTCCCTCAGAAAAGGATAGGCTTATTAGGACTTTGTCTTAGTGCTAACAATGCACACACTTGGGCGAGCCAAGATTATTCAATACACTGTTAAAAGTACTACGTGGCTCAGTCCATCACAGGAGGTAGATTTTCAAAATCTTTTTTGCCCTGTGAGAAGGTTGTATAGTTCATCTGCTTGGTTTTTAACACTGAAGAGGACCTGGATATACTTCTTGAATTTGTTGCTCTCAGTCAAATCCCTCAACCAACACGATATATTCTTCTTTCATTTCAGGACTTCAACCAATTCCTACGTGATCCATACAAAATTGAGTCCCTCCTTGTTGAGGAATAGGGTTTCTTCTCAAGATTAACACAAAGCATAACAACAATAACAACTAAGCTTTTTATCCCAATACTATATGAACCAAAAGCGAATTATACCGAATCGATCATACTAATAATCCTTCTCCATTCATTCCTATCGAGTAATATGTTCTCATTTAAACCTCTAGAATCCATATCTTTTCGTATCACCTCCATCTACGTTTTCTTTGGTCTTCCCTTCATTCTTTCTTGTCCTATATTGATAAACTCTTCCCGTCGAACTGGTGTAATTGTAGCCTACGCTGTACATGACCAAACTATCACAAGTGATCTTATCACATCTTCTCTTCCATGCAGGTTGCACCTATCTCAGCACGAATATCTTCATTTCCAACTTTATATCTCCTAGTATTACAACACATCCAACAAAACATGTACATCTCTATTACCTTACCTTTTATGAATGACATGTCTTAATAGCCAGCATTTCGTACCATATAATAAAACTAGACGAATAGTAGTCCTATAAAATTTTCCCTTTAGACTTAACAGAATATTATGGTTTCATAAAACTCCCATTGCACTCCTCTATCTCAACCAGCCAGATTGGATTCTATGATTGACATCACTATCAATCTCACTATTATTTTGAATAATAGAACCTAAATACTTAAACTGAGTGTTCATTTGTATCTCTTGCTCCTCCCGTATCATAGCACTATAATTTAGGATCCGTTGTTTACTAAACTTATGCTCTATATACTTAGTTTTTGGACCTACTCAATCTAAAAATCTAGATTCTAATGTTTGCCTCCATAACTCTAACTTGGCATTCACCCATACTCTTGTCTCATCAACAAAAATAATATTATCAACAAATAGCATACATCAAAATATCTTATCCTTAAAAGTTTTAGTAAGCTCATCTATCACTGTGGCAAATAAGAACGGACTCAATATAGATCCTTAATGCAATACAATTGTGATTGAAAAATTACTTATTAGACTACCATAAATTATGACATTAACCACTACTCCATCACACATGTACTTAATTATATTAATATACTTGATGGGTTTCTTCATCAATATCCACAAAAGTATCTTTCGTTGTATCTTATCATAGATTTTCTCTAAATCAATAAAGAACATATGACTATTTCTCTCTCGAAATTGCTCTATGAGTTGGTAAAGTAAATGAATAGCTTCTGTCATCGATTGCTCCGGCATGAAATCAAATTGATTATCTAATATTTTAACAATCTCAATCTATATTCAATTACTCTTTCCGAAACTTCATAGAGTAACATAAATTTTATTTTATGGTAATTAGAACAACCATTAATATCACCCTTATTCTTATATAGAAATACTAAACTACTCTTCCTCCATTCATTCCGATCATCTTAGTTTGCTAAATCTTTTTAAAGGGATTTGTTTGCCACCTCACACCCATCTCTCCCAAGTATCTCTATACCTCTACAGAAATCTCATCTGGACCAACAGATTGGTTTGATTTTATCCTCTTCAAAACCTCTTTTACTTCAGATTCTTTAATTTTGCACATAAAATTAAAATTCATATCTCATAATAAACAGTAAGGTCTCCTAAATTTTAAGTAAAACTACTATTATATAACCTGTCAAAATAATATATCCATCTTTCTTTAATCTCTTCATTTCGAACTAGAACCTTGAGATCCTCATCTTTAATATACTTTACAATACATAAGAGACTTTCTCACTCTTATTCGAGCAATTCTATATATATTCTTTTCTACCTCTTTATTGTCTAATTTTTTGTACACTTGTTTATATAATTTAGTTTTTGCATCTCGAACAATTTTATTAGTCTCCTTCTTGGTTGACTTATATATCTCAAAGTTTTTTCCATCATTGTTCATCTTCAAATCTCTATAAAGATTCCGCTTGATCTTAATAGCATTTTTACCTCTTCATTTCACCATGGTGTGTCCTTATATGGTGGAGCACCATGCCTCGACTTATCAAATATAATTTTAGGTACCTTCCTAATGCAACTAGCCATTTTATTTCATATTATATCAGAATCATTATAGTCCTCCGATCTGCTTCCTGTATTACTCTATCTATTAACACAAAGCATGCAAGAATTTAATATTATAGCAAGATTATTGGATGTTCGCACATATTTCCTAGAGGTAGGCCACATTGGCACATATTTCCCTAGGGATAGCCCACTTCTCAATGTTCTCATCATGCCAACTTCTAGAGTTTACTGAATTGCAGAAGATAAGTTTCTTGTACTTCACGATAAAATAATTAAATCCGTGGAGCTAAAATAAGTAAGGATGGGAACAAAAGGAATGCAAAAAGAAAATAGAAAAAAATACATATTAATATATTCCAATTTCGTTTAAGAAATAATGAATCTACAGGCAAGTGAACAGCCTTGTATACTCAAACAGGGAATATTTAGCATTATTCGTTTGCACAAGAAAGTTAAAAAAGTATACATTATTCAATACAACCATACAAAGAAGGCAGAAAGCAAGGACCATTTATTTTTAATTTTTATTTTCTACTTCCTTTGGAAAACTCAAACTTCCTCAAGGGACTTCACTGAAACTTATTGTGTGGAAGTACAAGATTGCAACATTGTAAATTCTCAAAGCCAATCACGAGGCTGAAAAGTTAGGGAACGAGGTGGAGAATTTGATAGGAAAGAAATAAAAGACTATTTTAACAAGAATGTTGTAAAAAGGTAAGCAGAAGATGACTGAAGAACTTATCAAAATGATTGCACTCCATAGTATTCAGATAAAGGGTAGGGAATGAGGTGGAGGAAAAAAAAAAAAAAATCTTTAAGAACTTGGACATCCTTCAAGGATAAAAATACATGCAGGGCAAAGTAGGAGAAGATTAGAGAGTCTAGGAGGAACCTGGTGGACCTACCTTACTGGCATGCCAAAAAATTCTAAAACCCTAACACACCTAGTAGCAACAACCTCCGCCAAGGATTAAGTTGTTTTCATCATTTGTATCAGAAGTGGACAAGGTTGTTGTCAACATCATCAAATCCAAGTCAACACTAATGTCTAACTCCCACCATTTGTCAAATCCGATGAGTCCCCGACCAAATTCAGCACCATCAAGTTGTCTTCTTCTTTGATTGTTGCATTGGGTGTCATATTCTGTTAACAATCATAACTGTCACCTCAATCCACCAGATCCAACCTCAATGTTGTCAAATCCTGCTCCTGAGCCTCCTTGATCAAGTTCACCTTCTCCCTTCATCAGCATTATCTTTAATAATGCTCGAAAAATATACAATTTTCGACTAATTTCATCTATCGACAACCACAATCGTCGTCTCCAATCCAAGTCAAATACGACTATCGCTTCACACAAGCCGAAACCTGCAAGCTCGGCTAACCTAAACCCCTGAGTTGACTCAACCTTTCGACGAACACAAGCAGATCACCGATTTTTGAGCAGGAATATTCTTCTACATCGTCGTCTCCGATCCAAGTCAAATACAACTATCGCTTCACACAAGCCGAAACCTACAAGCTCGGCTAACCTGAACCCCTGAATTGACTCAACCTTTCGACGAACACAAGCAGATCACCGGTTTTTGAGCTGGAATATTCTTCTACATACTGAACCCAACCCGTCTGTTGTAGGTAGACCTACTAAAACTTTTACTAGTGATTCAGTGCCATTTCAAGCCCAGTTCGAGCCAGATTCGAGTCTTTATAATTCACAAATATATTTTGAGACTTTTATGCTGAATTTTTTATTTCATTTTTCCTGCATGTGAAATAAAATTAGCCTCAGTTTTTGCTCCCATAAAATATGCAAATTTGCAGTTTTGTAACAAAGATTGCATTTTTGTAATTTTTATTGTAGACTCAATATAAGCTTGTTCTACTACGAGATTTCCTTATTTGTTTGCATGGATGACCAATTAACACTATATGGATATAGACCACCACCTAGAGGCCTTTTAGAGATAGGCTTTATGCTGCAAGGCCAGCTATAGAGTTATATATGATACATACTTCCATACCCGAGTGAAGTTGATATATCTAGACATGTAGAGTGCTACCTAGGTGAGGTACTGTTATTACAATTTAGGATTGATCAGGTAGTTCCTGATCCACCACTCCAATTCTTCCATGCATCGCGGACAGGTGGAGCTACTAAGGGGAGTGTTATTTGTACATGTAAAAGCACTTACTGAAAAGGAACAAAATGTCATCATCTTCAACAACCACAATGAAAGAACAAACCAAGAAAAACTTAAGAAGAATAGAGCTCTTGCCATAAACAAGTATGGGTCATTGGTCATGAGAAGTCTAGATTCAAGCTTCACTACAATGTCTAGACTCTTGGCTTACTTCCGTCATCCTTCCTAACAGGAGTACAAAGAAGAGATCACCAACCTAGGATGGGCAAAAATTCACTCTTTATTCATATGCCTGATCACAAGAGCCCGATAAATATCAAGATGTTGTAAAGTGTTCATTTGTTGCTCGTCTAGCACTTCTAATACTACAAGTCGCGATGCGAAAGAAAATGTCGCTCTCAAAGTCAAAAGAAAATGAAGAAATGAGATTTTCATACACATGTCCAGTAAAACTCCAAAAATAAAGGGAGCTCATCATGTTAAAGGGCAGCTTTTCTAAGGGATCAAACTACCTAGTCCTCCCAGTGCTTAATGTAGTCACAGAACTAGTTGAATGAAGCACTAGGTCTAATCTCTTGTAGCTAGTCTTGATTCTCTTTCTATTGTCCTTCCAACTGAAGTTTAAATATTGAGTATTAAAGATTGAAACACTAGTTCTAGCGAGTGAGAAAACCTATAAAGCTATTTGGGATAACCTGAGGGGAAGATTATATAGTTTGAAAAGCATTTCCTTATCTGAACGTATGTAAGCATTCGTCAAATTCCCCTTTGTTTAGGGGCCCAGGGTTATTTCGGTTTGAATAAAGGTTCAAACTTTCTTATAAGGGTCTAAAATACGCCATACATTCGACAATGGAAGCTGCAGAGATGAACAAAAAGAGGACACTTTCCTGTGCTGCACTCAAAAAAGGACCTAAGATAGATGCTTTTCTCTTGGGTTTCTTCCCAAATACAACACCACCAACCCGCATTAAGGGAAAGATTATCAAAGTGGAAAACGACAGAGAGAGTAAGAGCAAAATCTTATTTTCTTTGGAAGAACTTCAGGATCAAAGAAGCATTCGGAACCACATGGTGCAAGAAATTGTTTGTCTCCCATCTGGAGTGAAATATCTCTTTAGCCATTAATGCACATGATGGGATTAGACGAGGTGCTAGAAGTGCCTAGCCGCTATGGTATGTCTCTTTGCAGGGACCCAGTCGAGCTAAAGTGAGCATGCCATGAGGCAGAGGCACTAACAGTTTGTTGTGACAGGTATTAATGCTACCAATGTGTTATTAAGGACATCCTTTATCTCCCTTACTAGGCCTAGAGGAAAATGATATACAAGATCCCGTTGGAACTCTATATCACATCTATAAACTCGCTTCCTAGCCTATCCATCATTATCGTGGGAGTGGTGACCCACCATTGAAATAGGAATCGAATTCCTTAACATCAATAAATTATAAAGAGTTTTTCTGTCAACCAATCAACCCTTCAAAACTTTCGAATATCTAGTGTCCTTCATTTTTATAATTCAAGAAGCCTTTTTCCTTCCAACTATGGATAAGGAATTGCTAGGAATATCTGGGTCGACCGAACAAAGCTTTCAACAGTCTCAACAACAGAGAATCTATCCTCTACCAGTCCATTTAATATCCATTTTGAAGAGAAAGCTCCTACCATCCCATCGTCTGTTATGAATCTGAATACTAAATTATTATTCGATAGTGATGCAGAGGGTTATAGATGCAACTACTTACAATCTACCCTCATCCCATCATCCTGGATAATACTCCTGTTATTGATCAGGATAGTAAGTCTGATCTTTTGCATGCAACAAGACTTTGACGAAGCTCAAGCAGTTGAAGCGGTCTGTGTCGAGAGCCCACACTGCTCTGCTCATGTTTTGGTTGGAGTCATGCCTACATAATCTCATTTAGCTTATCAAAGTCAAGTTGTCTTACTTAAAAAAGTAAGCTACCTATTTTGCTCTATATTCCTTTTTAGAAAAAGCCTACTCACCTTGTCCAGCAGATCAATTTCTTATTAGACATTGCCATGCGCTTGAAAATATCTCTTTCGCCTCTCTTCCTTTTCTTGTCTCCATTCTGATTGATTCGCTTTAGCTACTTTTTGCATTTTGTGATCTTCTGTTTTAAGATGTCGCTTTCAAATAGCTGAGATCTAATTAGATTGCAGCAAAATAAGTACAGGAAAAGGAGGTAGGTCCTACATAGTAAATATATTTCCAACTCCTTTTTCCAACCAAACAACCCCTCAATAGCAGAATTTGCTTTCTGGTTCAAATTACACACTTGGGGAAAGATTGGTTCGCATGACAACTAAATAAAGGCCAAAGTGAATAATTAGAAGAATAAGGCAAAATGACATACATTTAGGGGTATATTTGTAACTTTCTATTTGTTTTATTCATTTATAAATAAATTCGACATTCCAAGTTTGAGTATGTCAGTTTCTTTCCAATTGTGAAACGGCATCAAAGCACAACTTCGTGAAAGATTTCGACTCTGCATCTTCTCCTTCAAATCAATATCTTGATCTCCAGTCTCTTCTCCAACTTCTTTTGTTACCGTTGGATGTCAGATTGGTGATATTTTAACTAAAGTTTTACCGAGGAGTAATATTTCTTTTCTTTGTAACAAGCTGGGCTTGACTATCAATGCTCTAGTTTCGGTTTTATTAGTTTTACTCATCTATACAGGTTAAGGTCTGCTGCTTCATTCCAATTGTGTGAACTTCAAAGTAAACTTTAATATCAAGAAAATTTACTGCAATATTAGATATTCAAGAAAATAAAAAGGAAAGAAACTTGAAAGGCAATCATATGAGATATCCAAATTAGTTTTTTATTAAATATAAAAGTCATGGGATTTGCAAACTTGCCTTCCCTGTTTTGGTATCTACTACGGTAGAAATCTGAAGACGGGGTCTAGCAATTGCTCTGAGATAATCACATTCCTGCAAGTGTCACAAAGATGTCAGCTTTTTTATCACATAAATGATCAACATTTTACTGGTAAAATAAAATATCGTACTACATTCAGTAGAAAACAGATTATTTAAATGAGCAGGAAGCTTTTCTTCCAGAACAATAATCAGACTTTCTGAGCACCACATCAGTTACATGTGAGGAATTTTAAGCATTTTCCCAGAATTCTTGCTGTTATTATGACAAGAGTAGAAGTTAATGGAAACTGCATGTGTAGTTACTCGAATTGCCTTGCAACTATATGATAAATGATCAAATAACCTTAATATTAGTATTTCTATAAACAGAACTTTACATGACAAATCAGTTTATAATTTTCCCACATTAGGTTAGTAATAAATAAGTGTTCCCAAACGTAGAAAAAGACATAGCATGCTGCAGTGTGAATTGTGTTGCATATCCCATGTACATGTTTGTGCTTACCTAGCAAAAGCCAACCAAGTGGCATGATTGATAGTGCAATAGTAAAGTTCACTGAGGTTAACAATCAAGTGAAAAAGATAAACAATGGTGGCAACTGGCACTAAAAATCAAAAATTAATTAAACATCACTGGTGAAACAAAAGCTATTAAAATCAAGCGAGATCTTCACAGAGATTTGAAAAAAATAATGATGTAATAAGTTTTGAGAGGTATAAACTAGTCAAGAAGGAGGCTAAGAAAGCTATTTGGGATGCAAAAACTAAACTATATAAACAAATATATAAGAAATTAGACAATAAAGAGGTAGAAAAAGATATATATATATATATATATATATATATATATATATATAATTACTCGAATAAGAGAGAGAAAGTCTAAAAGCTTATGTACTATAAAGTGTGTTTAACATGAGGATCAGAAGGTTCTAGTTCGAGACGAAGATATTAAAAAATATGGAGAGATTATTTTGATAGATTGTATATTGATAGTTTTATTCAAGATTTATGAGACTTTACTTGTAGTGCCTCTAATCCCTTAGCGTTGTATCATTTTATTCTGTATCATCTATATTCGCTCGGGATCCAAATACTAATTCAGACGGATACTAAGTAAATTAAGTTATATTTTTCAATCTAATCTTCAATTTCAAATTCTGCAGAGCAGAGACCTCGTATCTTATTATTTTGGATTTTTCCATAATTTTCTGAAATTATTTTGGATCGACCAATTTTCGGGCAAATACCCGATTAAAATAATCAAATTAAATTTAAAGTTCCAATTTTGACATTTTTCCCACCTCATATCTATCTCCAACAGCCTAACATCCTTATTTGACTAATTTTGGATAGAAGTTGACCCAACTGCAAACCTTTAATTAAGATGAAATTTAAAAGTTTTTAACATGGCAATATACCTGTCTTCTAGCAATTATTTGACCCATCAAATAAATTCAGAAAAATCTAAGAAGAATAAAGCGTCTTTCTTATGTGTTCCTCTTCATTTTCTTTTAAAATCTCCAATTCTAATTTTTTCTCCAATTCTCTTAAATAAATCGCTAAATATTCAGCCTGAGAGTAGGCTGAAAATCCACTATATTACTCTATGAGCTTTATTCATATTACTCTATGAGCTTTATTCTTGAGTTTTCCTTCTTAAATGAAGTTCTAAACTTCTCCACCAATGTGGTAACATCTTTTCTAACATGACATAAATGTCTAACTTGTCCATCAAACTATAGTAGCTCAAGCACATGCCATGTTCATGCATGACACTTGATTTCTGATATGACATACATGCATGTATTTAATCACGCATATTATTACTTGTATATTGTGAGCTCAGACCTGTCATAACTAATGTTTAGGCATTATGTCATATCTGTGTATATACCACTTAATTTAAAATATGATATACATACATACATGTTTAATTATGCATGTTATTACTTGTACATGTTATTCTTACTTGGAAATGATATCTCACGTACGTGAATATGTTTTATAACTCTTATACCTGTTAGTATTACTCTTGCACTTATCAGTATTATCATGTGTGTCATTTCTTTTTCACTTGGCTATTGATACATTGATACTTAGCATTTACGACATTGTGGATATTGAGGAAATGAATGGCGGAATGAAATACGTATTATGTAAGTTTTTAGTTATGTCTATTCTGTCAGTTCTGCCTGTTCTCTCTAGGATGCATCTGCCAATTTGTATACTGACACACGGTTTTAAGTTTACTTAGCGACAGTCATCCGACTCATATAGAGATCGATATTTGAGGTCATGATCCGCATGTACACGGGATATTCAGTATCTATTTGCTTAGTGGCAGCGATTTAATCCGTGTAAGGACTAACATCTAAAGCCGTGGTGCTGGGTATACACGATACACTCCTAGAACATGTGAATACTCCCAACATTCAGTTCCAAATTAATATAATAGAAAGTGCATCCATTTGCATGATAATGTCATATTATACATACCATGTATTACCTGATTCATGTTATATTTTGCATACCATGCTGCTTAAGCATATAATTTGATCATGTTATACTATCTATATATACCAATTGCTTTATGATTCATGTTATATTATACATACCATATACCACATGATTCTTATTATATTTGGCATATCTTATTGCTTGATCACATTATACTACATATACTAAGTACGTTATGATTCATGTTATATTTAGCATACTTTAAGATTCATACATATTTATCTTTTATATTGTTTCCTATTAGTATAATCCATACTTTTTTTTATATGGTTCCTATAGAATTGCACTAGCTTGGATGTATTCTTGCTTGGGTTCTGATCCGTGGGATTATCATACCCCAGTTCTACAAGCCAAGACAAAAGTAATATAGGAGGACCCACCCCTCGAGAATCCACATTTCCAAAAGTAAGTCAAGCTCTAATAGCCAGCTTCTTGTAGGATCCTTATCTATTTTTGTGTATATTTTATTTTGGTTTATATATGCAAATGTATCCTACTTTCTAGTTCTGTACGTAGTATCCGGATACTCTTATATATATTCAGTACTTATATTACTCTGTTCTAATATTGTACTTGACTCTACATAAGCAACCTTTTGATATACATATTGTTTATCATTTCCATATATCTGTTTTTGGCAGAGCTAAGGTATCTATCTCATATTTGTGCACTTCCATGTCTCTATGCCCGTGGTTGTATAAAAAAGAAAAAAAAGATCTCATGCACTCCGATATTGAGAGTACTTGTCGGTGACACCCTACCCATTATTGGGACATATTCGGGCCCACCAGTATGATATGGAACGTCACATTGTTATTCAGTATAAAAATATGAATCATAATTTTATGCATAGAATTAAAGAATCTGAAGTAAAAAAAAACTTTGAAGACAATAAAATCCAGAAAAGCTGTTGGTTCAGATGAGATTCCTATTAAGATATGAAAAAACTTAGGAGAAATGGGTATAAAATGGCTGACAAATCTCGTTAACAAAATTTGCCAAACTAAGAATATGCCAAATAAATGGAGGAAAGTACCCTAATACCTCTATATAAAAACAAAGGTGATATTCATAGTTGTTTTAACTACTGTATAATAAAACTTATTTGTCACACTATGAAACTTTCGGAAAGGGTAATTGAATATATACTGAGACAAATGGTTAAAATATAGAGAACTAGTTTGAATTCATGCATGGATAATCGACGACAAAAACTATTCTTTTACTCAACTTATAGAGCGTTTTTGAGAGAGAAATGGAGATTTGTATATGATCTTTACTGATTTAGAGAAAGCCTATAACAAGGTACCACGAGTGGTACTTTGGTGGAGTTTGATGGAGTCCTTATCAAATATATTAACATAATTAAAAACATATATGGAGTAATGGCTAATATTAGAACCTAGAACCTACAGTGGTCTCACTAGTGATTTTTCAATCATGGATGGATTATATGAAAGATCTATATTGAGTTCGTTTTTATTTGTCATAGTAATGGATGAACTGGCTAGAGATATTCAAGATGAGATACCTTGGTATAAGTTATTTGCTGATCATATCATCTTAGTTGATGAAACAAGAGTAGGGGTTAATAACAAGTTAGAGGTATGAAGACAAATATTAGAATCTAGATGTTTTAGATTGAGTAAGTCTAAAACAGAGTATATGGAGTGTAAATTTAGTAAAAGATACACCCTAGACTATAGTATTGTGACACTGAATAGGCAAGAGATACAAATGAGTAGTCAATTTTGGTATTTGGATTCTATTATTCAAAATGAAGAGTCGATAGTGATATCAACCATATGACCTAAGCTAGCTGATTGAAATGGAGTGCAATGTTACTGTCAAGGTTGAAGGAAAAGTTCTATAGGACTGCTATTAAGCCAGATTTATTATATGGCACAAAATATTGGAGTATAAAGAAACGTCATTCATAGAAAATAAGTGTAGAAGAAATGTGCATGTTTCATTGGATAAATATAAAGAGAGAAATGGAAATATTCATGCTAAGATAGGTGTAGCCCTATCGAAGAGAAGATGCCAGAAAATTACTTACAATGATTTGGTCATGTACGGCGTAAACCTACAAATGCACTAGTTCAACGAGCAAAGCTTATCAACATAGGACAAGTTAAAAAAGCGAAAAGAAGACTGAAGAAAATATGGATGGAAGTGATACAAAAAGATATACATTCTAGAGGTTTAAATAAAGATATATTACTAGATAGGAATGAATGGAGAAGAATTATCAATGTGATTGATCCAGCTTCTCTTTTGGTTCATATAGCCTAACCCAAGTACCTAGGATAAAAGGCTTAGTTGTTGTTGTTATGGTGAAACAAAACAATTACAATGAAGAAGATGAAAACCAAGGTGTAAGGGGCACATAGCATTGCACAAACGTTTGCGACACTCAGAAAATGAAAGAACTAAATTAGTTCAGGGAAGTGAACATGAAATAAAGAACAAAAACTAGCTTCACAACCCTCAGGTTTCTTGAGGTCTTCAATTTGGATCTTTCTGCTGTTTTGTTGATGTTGTCCCATCAAAGCACTAGATATTAGGCAAATAACCTACAAGCATAGCAATTCAAGAATGGAATTATAGGGACCTATTGTTTTGAAAAGTAGTGGATACAGGAGGCTAGTCCAAAAAAAAAAAAACTTAACGAGACGTCCAACTTTGAAGTATCCTCTTAAGAAAAACATACTTAATCAAAAAGTCAACTAGTTTATAGTAGTAGTCCACATCTCTAGTTCGCTTTCCACTAGTCATATACAGCCAAAACAACTGCATTGGCCATGCAATTAGAGCCCATGGAAACAGCAAGCAAGCCAACAAACTTTTCTCATTTTAAAAGTAAGGAGTTTTAAAGCTTAAATTTAGCAAGAAGGCTATAAATCTGAGTTATATTAACTTGCCATCAACAACAAAGCATTTATCATGCATCTTTTTTGCCTACATGATTGATTTTCGATATTTGCTAGTATCATATCTTCTGTTTCTTGCTTAATCTACATTCTCATGGGTCTACCCCTAATCCTGAACTTTGCTTCAAAGGCTGGCATCCATATTTAGATTAGTCCAGTCTTTAATTTCTATTTTACTTAGTTTCTTTTTTATTTAGATTTTTTATTTGCTTGCGTGAGGCATGCAGGGACTATTTGCATATATGTAGCCCCATATGAAACTTTAATTATTAAAGAGAGAGTTTTGACAAAATTAGTTTCATTGACAAATCCTGGCACGTGATTATCTAATGGCATGTGAGTTGCTACTGGGCGTGCAAATTGTCGAGGGTGTGAGGCCCGAAATCTATCGTTTTGTTGATTTAGTTCCTCCTCAAATCCATCAAACCCTACATCCTTCTCGTCCAGAACCAGTTCCACTAACCAGTAACTGGCATCTATTCACTGCACATCTAAACGTATCTTGACTTCTCAACCAAGTCACACTCAGTTAATGCTCTGAATTTATGTCTTTTATGATAAAAATAAGGCAAAGATTAAACTTGAAAGCAAAAACAAAAGACAACTATGTTATGCTGAACTTTAGTTAAACAAGGAAAAACACTGGTCACTTTCCCCAGATATTTCAACTCGTATCACTTTAACCATACAAAATAGGAAACCTTTCTCATGAAGTACACTCAAACTTCCCTGACAAACTGAGATGTTCAGGAATTAACTGAGATGTTCAGGGATTAAGCTTTGAATGATAACTGATCATAAGCTATAATCAACACAAAAACATTCGTATGGTAACTAAAAAGGCCACTGAAACTAAATTATAACAGTTACTAGAACTAATAGATGTTACAACACTAAAGAAAAGGAAGGAAAAAAACCCATGCAGCCCCTGAATATGGAGCCATACAAGCACTATGTTTGTTTATGCTATAAAGTCTATGGAGTTATGAAAAGAAATGATTACACAGCAACGCATTAGAAAGGTACGGAAAAGGATAGCTACCCATACCTCCATGCTTAAGAAGTTACGGAAAAGAACTATTCTTGGAGACCAGCTCAGTACTTCCGGCTTGACCTTATTCCCATAAAACAAGGAGATATTAGTTGAGCAAAATATAAATCTTACAATTGAAGTTGAAAACAAGATAGTATCAGAAATCAAAATCACAAATAAATTTCGTAGCAACAACTATTTATTACTCAAAATGCAAACAACAAAAACATATTTTGGTTCCTTAAAGTCGAATTTTTCTAGTGATGATCTTCGAGTCATGAACAATGTTCTAAATATCGGATGAGGGGATTTCATATCGGATAGCAAGATATTGGACGGGGGAATTTCATATCGGGAATATGAGCTAATATCGGATTTTCGTATTGTATAGGCGGACCCTTCATAGCAGCCAATATCTATAATGGTCTTGAATAGTTGTATATTTAGAAATTCTTTTCATACTGATAAAATGGAATGTTGTTAGCAAAATTGAACATAATATGTTATGAAACCTATTGCATAGCATTATGATACATAATGCAAACCCAACACCATCTATCAGTCGAAAAAATCACAGAACTCTATAACGGTGTGTTTTTTACATTACTTTAGTTATTTTAATGCTATATTGCGTTATATTACATTATTTACTATCAAATTTTTAGTAATTACCGTATTATTTTTATTATTTACTTGGATTGTTTGCCGATTGTTACAACTTTCTTACTTGATTACTTCTTATTTGCTTATTTAATTGTTATGAAATTGCTAGTTTTAATTTGCAAGTGCTTACTTGTTTGCTCACTGTAATTGCTCTTCGGTGGAATTTATTTCTGTTAATTCTATTGAACTCTCAAAGGAACTGAAACGAACAATTAGAATTGAGCATTACAAAATACAAGTTACAACATTGGTGACGATTGAAACTGAAATACAAAATTTAAAATCTTGTATTCTTGTTTGGGAAATGACCATATTGCAGTTGCGAACTTAATATAATTTAGGAAGATAAACATGAAAATTATTGTTAAAATTGTAATAAACTTATAACTTATAAGTGTATAGAATGTTTATATTATTTTTAAGAATTTATAAATTTATTTTTCAATTTATAAAAAAAAATATTATAAATAGTTCTGTATTAATTCTTATTAAATAAAATTTAGGAAGATAAACATGAAAATTATTGTTAAAATTGTTATAAACTTATAACTTATATGTGTATAGAATGTTAATATTATTTTTAAGAATTTTTAAATTTATTTTTCAACTTATAAAATAATTATTTATATAGTTCTATATCAATTCTTATTAAATAAATAGAAACATGCATATACCCTCCGTTATGCATTTTGCTAGTAGGTTATGCATGCTATATGCGATGCAACCTAATAGAGTTAAAACATTAGGTTACTACTATAACTATTTTAAATATTACCCGTAAGATCTTAGTGACGGAGGAAATTAGTGAAACAAACAAAAGTCTCAATCATCATGAATTCCTCCCACTTGCCAACCCCGCCCACATATGTAAACGCTAGTATGCATGTGATAATGAAACATCATGTATATGTACCTCAATAAATATATGCACATCATTATCTATTTTGCAACTAACAGCTCTATGTACGCCGAGTGAAGAGAAATATAGGGCAGTTATTAATTTGTTCTAACTGACACAGGAAGACAATCACCAGCTTAAACCAAGTTTTCGCCATAGATGGTTGGCTTTGGCAACAAATGACTGGAATTTGAACATCTAATTCAGCCTAATAGAATATAGAAAAACAGTAAAGCACATTTTATATAAGAGTTAATTACACTTAGACCCCTTGTAGTATGGGAGTATATAACTTATCACCCCCTAAAGTTTTAAACTCTCACTTAAACCCCCCGCACCGTAGAAAAAATATCTTCGTCTGAGCTTCCCTATCAATTTTTTTCTGCGATCCAGAGTGTCTAAGTGAGAGTTTTAAACTTTAGGGATGATAAGTTATACACCTCTCATACTACAGGCAGTCTGAGTGTAATTAACCCTTCATATAATTATGTGAGTACTGCATGTATTATGCTACTTTGGTTTATGCATTTATAACTGTTATAGCTCATTCCTATCATCGCATTGCTTATGTATATTGTTTAGTGACATTTTAAACTAATTTTTCTATGCTGATCCTTTTGGTGGTATTCATGATTTACACAGTTTAGAAACAATTTGATCACGATTCAACATTTTCATGATATTACTTGTACAAAATTCTTAATTAAGATTGTCAATTTTGAATAGCTATTGCAATGAGCTGTATTATTATAAGAAGACTCCACTGCAAGTAGTATTCCTTTCAGGAAGTGGCTTCACCAAACATAATCTTTAATACGAAATTACAATCGAAGCAACCACTCAATGTTTTATTACACAACAAACATAAAAATCCTACATCATAATTAGTTTTTCATGATACATAAAGAAAAATCTTGTGACATGGAGAATGAGATACTGTACGAGTATGATAAATGAGCAAATGCTACTGCATGTGTGTTAAGGGGGTGTGTAAGGGTGTTCGACATGATACAACCACCGACATTAAATAATCAGACACCGAGAACTCTATGTAGGTTCACTTCAATCATACAGGTTGGACATCCGACCAACAGCATTTTCTTTTGTGGGCCAAATCAACCAGAGTGAAGATTCTATCCTACTATGCACTTGGATGACTTCATTTTCCATTGATTGATTAAAATAACAAATACATAATATTCTATCATGTTATAAGCATGAAATCTGGAAAACGGTAAATACTGCAGTGCACAATGGTCATTTGCTACCCTCTGCATCAGATAATTATCTTTAAGTTGAAAGTAAATAATGAGATATTATAGCAGTTGCTCCATTGTGGATTTTATATTTTCCAATGTACTAACAGGGAGAATTTAATAGTGGGAGTTGAGTGCAAATGCTAGCAGTTGAAAGGTAATGGTGGCTTCCTAGGTATTTGTTCATTACCATAGAATTCACTGTAGTTTCACATGTGAATGAAATGGATGGCATAGAACCATCGGACATCGTTTCTATGGTTTTGGATTTGACGTTACTCCCTTGTTAAGGGACATGGCTATCAGATCCCTTTATATGGGAATATTTTTATTATATTTCCAGATCTTGCATTTCTGGACTTTCAGACTAAGGGATTTGGGGATGCTTATTACCATGTAATTTCCCCAAATCCAAGGGGCTCAACTTCTGAAAGCATTGGATGTTATCTCAGTGATAAAGATGTCAAAAATTGTATGCCAGATGTTATTAGGTTAGGCTAAGACTAGTTGATGGAATATGCAGTTGGAAATATGGTAGTAGGTTAGCAGAATGCTAATGGCTGACCTTCAATTTCAAGGAAGAAGAAGCAGAAAATTAACTACGTTTGGAACATAAACGTCTTGTCTACATCAATATCCACATATCATATTCTTTTAGCTTCTAAAGAGTTCAGAATGCAACTGCAACGACAATCAAAAGATTTTAACGCAAAGTTCACCATATGGTATATGAACCTTTTTCACAATTCAAACTCTCTTATCCCTTTTAACTGCATCAGCCTATGTCCATTTAATCCTCCTTGTCCTGTTAACTATGAACATATTTGCTCTTAATGAAGCACTTATTAGACTCCGTCAGGAATGCCAAGCCACATCTATATTTCTTTTTAAGCATAATACAACTCACCTATGTCAACATTCTCATTTCAATTATGCCTTCTTCTTCTTTTTTTTTTTGCATTTTTTTCTTAATTCTTAGCATTCCAACCTACAAAACGTGATAACCTCCATTACATGGACCTGCCACAACCACGCCATAGTCCAGAAGCACATCACTATACCAATCAGGCTACAGTTCTATGAAAAGCATCCTAACCATGTAGCACTCTAAGAGTAGCTGAGTTTAAGGTTATTCGTGTCTATTTATTTATTTAAACAAGCTTAGATTTCTATTCAAGCTACGCTTGTTTATTCATGAATGAACTCAACTGAGCTCTTGTAACGTGTACGAGCAAAGGTAAGCCAAGCTATGCTCAAGTTATATAGTCCACTCACAATCAATAGCCATGCAAATGAAGCAATAATTTTCTTCTATTTCTCGACTTCTTCAACCTATTTTCTTGAGCTTTGACTAAGCCGACCCCGATCTACATCACATTTTCATTCATTAATTTATCGAATATGGATTTTGTGTTTAAGATTGATTTGTGATATTGAATGAACTTGAACAAGCTTTATACATAGCCCAATCCAAACCGAGCTTCAATCTTTAAAAGCTTTTTACATAGCCCAACCTAAACCGGGCTTCGAAATTTACGAGCTTTTACAGCTCAAATCATGATGAAAATTATTGGCCCTAAGTAATAAAAAATAGACATGTCGAGGTATTTCCTCGCCGTCAGTATGAATAATACCTAATTACCTTCAGTTCTTTCCACAGCATTTGTTGAACCACATTTCACATATTCAACTTTTTCCTGTCCTTCTTGATTTGTTAGGTTTTTAGGAGAATTGTTAGAATCTTATGTTTCTCCCCATATTCTAAACTAGACCAGACTTCATTTACTGTTGCAATCTCTTATTTTAACCAAACCCAACGAGATTCAGTTGGCCAATGTGAACAAGATTGACCCCTCACTTTTATGGATTTCCGGATCACAAAAAACAGATTGGAAACCATCTTACTTTGTTCCACAAGGACTATTGGAAGATGGACGTTTTTTTCTCCCCTTGCAAACTCCCATGAGATTCAATAATAGCCTCAAAAAGGATTTGGACAAATCTAGTCCTCCAATTTTACAATAATTGGACACCTTATCAAACCTAATATCCTAACTCAGATCAAATGTCCCAAACCTCCAAAACTTCTCAGAGCAACTGCACTAGCTAATATGGATCGCATTTGTTAATAAAGCATCACTATTTCAGAAAATAATCCAAACAAGTGATAAAAAAGAAATAATAAACAAACTTTAAATTGCTTCAATTGGTTTGATAAAATTTATAATTTGCAGAGATAAGTGACCATAGTTGTTGACTAGTTGCAGATTTTAGCAAAATCTAATAGAAAAGACAGTGAATACTATGAATCTATTGGCCTTTTAAACAGATTATAGAAGCAAAGCAGCAGGCCGCTGACAGCTAGCATAAAGTTCTGCAGGACCAGTATAACTGGCACCAATGACCAAATAAATAGGTATAGGTCCATATGCACTGTACTACAGTGGTAAAGATTCTTAAATGGCTGACCAGTAAAAGACGGCAGCAAAATATAATAGAAATGGAAGTGAATACTATTAATCAATTAAACTTCCAAACAGAGCTCTTTGGAAGTAAGCAGTAGTAGGCAGCCAACAGCTAGCATAAAGTCTGCAGGATCTCTATAATTAGCACCACATAATCTGGTATATAGGTGTGAGAGCGACTGGGGTTATTCCCATCACCTTTTATTAAATTCTGGATACAACAAAGTTCAAGGTTGGGCCTTGTTTCATCGTGCCATGAGGACGTTTAGAAATTAAAGCCTTTTCCACCCCCTGGGAATTGTCATTAGATTCAATAATGCCCACATAAAATACTCATCATTAACTGCTTCCTTAGTTTACTTAACAAATCTATAGAAGGATTTCTACCAAGGTCTCCAAATATCAGTATTGATGTCAGCTGATAATCTATGATATCAGAATCGATATTATCAGAATCAGTAAATATCAAATTTATCATATCGTTTATATCAGCAGCAGTAACCTATGAAATTTGTGATGTTCCATCTTCCATAGAAGGCTCTCAGACTTCAATGTCCCTCTCCAATGAAGAATGATTTCACTTCATCGGTCAACAAAAACTATCGAAGAAAAGGGGTTGATTGTCAAGCTAATATGGCTAGCTACAAGTACAGCAAAAGAAAGACGAGATGGGAATGACTGTCAAAGGCCACTGCCAGACTACTGGAGAAAAGCCTGCCCCCAATAGCTAACATATATATATAGGAATCAATCAATCACAATAGCTAACATTATATATATATATATATATAGGAATCAATCAATATTTAAAACTATGATTTCAATATACCTACTCCCCAATATACCATAATTGAAAGTCTTATCTAATAGAATATCCTAACCAATATTTAAAATTTTGGAATTGGCATCACGTATAAGCTGATGGTTGATGGTATTGAAAATCGGGAAATATAAGCACTAGCATATCAGCAATATCGGAAATAACAAGAAAATATGGGTAATATTGGCAATATAGCTACCAATATGATGAGATGTATATCAACAACAAACCTCAAAATCCTACACGATATTCACAATATGGAACGGCATCCGCCGATATTTGAAACCATGAGCCTAACTCGAAAGGTCCCATACATTTAAAGTTCTCGAGCAACTATATTTGTTAATCTAGATTGCATTTGCCATAAAACCACATTACTATAAAAATTAGCTACAACAAAATACTCTATAATAGTAATGATGATGATGGCAAATAAATAAATAAATAAACATTAAATTGCTTTAATTGGTTTGATTTTAAGGGTAGGTGAGGCAAATGACTGTGGCTAATTAGTAGCAAACTTCAGCAAATTTAGTAGAAAAGAAAGTGAAAGCTATGAATAAGTTGACCGTTCGAACAGAGTTTTTTGAAGTAAAGCAGTAGGCAGCTGACAGCTAGCATAAAGTTCTGCGGGACTCCTATAATTGGCACTGAATAACTGATAGAGTAAATGCCACTGTAGCACAGTGGTAAAGATTCTTAGTAGCGAGCAATAAGTTTTGGGTTCAAATGCCACTTGCAACGAGCTATAGCTTTATTCTCTAAAAGTTTAGAAAGAAAAAATGGGTGGGGCTTTTAACTTGTTCTTACTTAGGGTGTGAGCCTAGTAACACCAAGTTTACATAACTTGAACAAAATGAATCTAGGAACAGGCACATGTCAACGGCACCCATATAGATAATTGAACTAATGAAGCATATTAGACAATAACTCCACAAAGAGAGAGAAACAGTATAGTTTATCTCAGAGAAAAGATGCACAATCCTCTTCAGTGAATTGTGCATTGCCAGTGCTCATGTTTGCACACAGCCTGACAAAGTTCTAAGGTAAGAGACGATGACTTAATCCAGAGGTTGACTATGTGGTGGTCAGCACAAAAGCAACCCCCCCCCCCCCCCCCCCCCCCGCGGCCGCCTTCTCCAAAAATTAAAAGGGAAAAAACACCCCCACACACATCTCCCAACCTCTTTTTTTTTTTTTATAAAAAGTTACAAAGAATATGTAACAGAAAATTTTAGATTTTCCCAAATATAAATAAGGGACTAGTGGAAAATGTAGAATACAGTTAAATAAATCAGGCCCTCCAACTTTTAGGAATTTTGCAGTTGAAAGATAATATTTTTAAATGTCAACACACAACTAAATTCAATGTGGTTTAAGTTGCATTATAGAAGATCTAATAAGGATATTTTTTTTTCATGGCACGATGTCTCAATCAAACACCGGAAAGAGCAGACCTAGTCCAACATACTTCCCCAGGAAACAGTAAAGCAAATTGAAAAAAGAAATAGTAGACAGAAAATATTTTCCATACAAATCTACAAAGAGCTCGGGTGAAATAGTACTAGGATGCACGATTTTTCCAAACAAATCTACAATGAGATAATTTGTTACTTTATGGAGTCATCTTGTCCCCAACAAAAGTTAGAGATAAGGACATGTTAGAGTATACTTTGAAAGAGGAAAGGCAGAATAAAAGATTAATCAACACGTGCTACATTGTGGTTAACATTTTAACTTATAAGAGCAAAGAACCAGGACATACAAATCCAAGACGAAGTGCAGTTGCTTCTTTGTCATTCTCCCAGTGAGAAATACCTGCAATAAACATTTCACTAATAAGAAGTAGCATTTACCTAATACAATTACGATGGCACATAGGTAGTTAGTGATGTCAAATGCCTATTCTCAAGGAAGGGATGCTATTGCACAGCCTTCAAATATTAAAATAATAAGTAAAGTTACAACATGCTATAATTAAATCTATGTCAAATTTCTAACTGTTGAATACCATGTTACGTTCAGACACCAGGGAAGTGGAAAATTTGGTTCCAATCATATAATTCAACAGAGGACAATAATCAAGATTTCCTATTTTAATAAAGAAAAAAAGCCAGATTTGAATTTCAACAATAAAAGATGAATGGGTAGTTCTTTTAATTATGAGACTGCTAAGTTAAATATTCCACTCGCAAAGGTGATAATTTGCATTGCATGTGGTACGCTATTTGCAAGTGTTGTATCTCAGACTATAAGTAAGTTATTTGGATCAATGTTGAAAATAACTTGTTAGGGAACATGTTATATTACATTATAATACCTAACATAAGCCCAGTGCCAGTGCCATCTGATGGCCGAAAATAATGCATTGCACTGTAATATTATGTTTTTTAAATTATTTTATACTTACATTACGTTACGATATGTTACGTTATTTGTTGTTATCATTGAGTAATTCCTAAATTACTACAAATTATTTGTTTTGATTGTTAACTAATCATTACAACTTTTTTACTTGATTTTGTTGTTTGCGTATTTCATTGCTTATAAAATTGCTAGCTTGGTAATTTGCAATTGTTTTCTTGAGCTTTTGTTGCAATTCCTTTCCAATTTCTAGAATTTCATACTTGTTGAATGTTAATTCTATTAACTTTCAGCTGACTAAAATGATCAATTATAAATAAGATACATTAAGCATTGCAAATTATATATTAGCATTAGTGATAATTGGAACTAAAATAAAAAAATTCAAAATTTTGTTCTCCTATTAGGTGATGAGTCTGATGACTAAAACTATGTCTGTGAACTTAATATAATTTATGAAGACAAATGTTAAAATTGTTAGAAATTAAAACATGTTTTAATGTGTTATAGAATGTTACTATATTCATTTTTCAAGCATTTTAAAATTTACTTTTTTAATTATAAAAATTATTTACATAGTTTTATATTTATTTTAATTAATAGATAGGAAACTTCATAACCTATATCCGCTACTCTATATATAATGTAATCCAATGGAGCTAAAACATTAAGTTATCATTTCCGTTATTTTAAAAATTGATTTCTATAATACTAAAGTATCGAACTAAGGACTAAAACAAGCAATAAAAAGTTATAACCCTCAATCCTTACCTTACCTTTGAAGTTTTCTTGCAACGCAATCAATTTTAGTATGATATCAAAGCAATCCAACATAAAATCCCACCAAACACATTTGCTTATGGAATTTAAAAAAGAATTAATACTGTTGTCCAAAATCCTATGCTTTGGCACATTAAAAGGCTCTCGACCCCAAGAGGCATGCTAATATAAAATTATAGTTTTTTAATGTTAGCCCCTCGATCTTTCATATTTGATATTAGTCCCTTAAATCTTGGTAATTGTCCATTATTCACCAAATTTAATAAGTAAATTTTTTCACATTTTAATACTTCAATTTTGATAATAAGGATATATTAACAAAGTTGGTCTTACTTAGTAATTGTTACCAACCCTATATTCTTCCCCCCAATAAAAGAAACAATACTTTTTGGTCGAGCTCCATTATGTACTATTCCTATTTACCAACCCAACACAAATTACGTTCCTAGCAAGAGCATAAAATGTCAATCAAGAGCATCTTCATTCTTATATAAACTCGTTATACCACTGAGCTAATAGCCCCTCGTACGGGGCTCCCATTCGGAGGCATGTTATGCCAAAAGCGAGAGAAACCTCATCTCTCTCTCCTTTTTGCACCCCACGCCCCTCCCGTGTAGCGATATAGGAACGTAAAAAGTGGAATTCTATCAACTT
The DNA here is from genome assembly GCA_036321105.1 of Dracaena cambodiana. Taxonomy (NCBI): domain Eukaryota; kingdom Viridiplantae; phylum Streptophyta; class Magnoliopsida; order Asparagales; family Asparagaceae; genus Dracaena; species Dracaena cambodiana. The sequence goes on from JAYEPQ010000009.1 coordinate 20,565,396, forward strand.
GTTCTAACATAGAAGAATAAGCTCACGAGTTTAGTCACATTTCACCGTCGAGAAACGAAAAAATAATTTAATATCCAAATTTAGCTGACATAGCTCGTTTATTTTTGGGTGTAAAGTAGTGTCAAGCCAAAATACTTATGTATAAGCACTACTTCTCCCTGAAAAGAAGGTGATCTAGCCGTGCCTTCGAGTATAGCTACCTTTTTACCACTTCACTCTAGTCGCTAGCCCCACCATAGGCATCCCCCTCCTTACGGTTAAGGCCTGAGAATGACAGGCGGTGTATAAAAGGCCTGAGAGTGAATTCACCGTCGTATGGCTGACCAGCGATTACTAGTGACAAAACCAATCAGTCTAATCAACTATCATCAAAATTGAAAGGAATATTTCTTATATGTATCTTTTTCATTTATTCTTCCCGTTGTATCTATACTTCATAATTATGAATTCAACAATCAATTACCTCCTGATCTATGTCTCTCCCAACCCACCCTATCTCTCTTCCCTAGCTCCTCTCTCTAGCACCTCCAACCACTATCTTCTATGCTATTAACTCTCTCTCTCTCTCACCTCCAATCAATTAATTCTCTCTCTCACCTTCTAACTCCTTCACCCACTCATGCTTAATCTTATCACTACTAACGGAACCAGCAAACTAAATGGATGGAGGTAGAGAGAGTAAGAGAAGGAAGAGTTTGGGATGAATATAGTCTGTTAATTTAAGCAGATGTGGGATGAGTCGGATGACAATTATAAGGAAAGAGAGACAATTATAAGGAAAGAGAGACAAGGGGGGAGACAGTTGATAGTTAGAAAGAAAGAATGGTGGTCACGTAAGTGGAAGGGGATAGTTTAGTAATTGATCATTTATAGTTAAGCTAAACTCAACACGGGTTGGGACAATTTGATGTAAATTCTAACATAAAGACTAGCAAGGTCTAAATTATTAGATTCAAGAGATGGCAAATATCCAGATTTGAGGTCCTAATACCAAAATATGAAAGAATTGAGTGACTAATGTTGAGGAAAAAAAAAAAACCCAAAATTATAACCTCAGCCCATAATATGACTTCGAAATTTCTGTCTAGGGAAAAGACTTTGATACTATAAATTAGTGTTTGGGCAATCTAAAGTCTTAATCTCAAAACTAACACAATATTTTAGATCAAGTATTTTAAATATCTTAGGACTGACACAAAACTGTAACTTCTGAAGTTCATTGCGAGTCACCAAAAAAAAAAAAAAAAACTGGGAAAATAAAATTGAACAAATTGTGATATACAGATATGGATCTCACTTGTCTAGAAGAATTTGCCTGGAGTTTTGGTTTGAGACTTTTACTTGGCCTAGGACTTTTTACTGGACTTTGTTTTTTAGTGAGATTGGTTTGGACTCCAACCTAGACTCCAACTTTGGACTTAGATTTTTAGTGTTATAAGTTTAGACTTGAACTTGGACTCCAACTAGGAATTTATTGCATAGTGTTATTGGTTGCTTGGACAATTTCTTGAAAGTCCATGAAATTATCCAAGCATGAACATTCTAGAGTCTAAAACCCCCAAAAAGTCCATGAAAAAAGTCATGGACTGCTTATTTCACTCTCCCTCAAATACAAATATGTAATAAATTACTACAAAAATAAAATTGTTATTATAATACAACTAATTATTTAGTGCTATCGTGATCTACTTAACATTCTAAAAAATTTAAAAAAAGCCACATAATCAAAATTTTAAAAGTTAATTCTTATTTATTAGCTATTAATTACTTTTACTTAAAAATTATAACTATCTAACAATATAATATAATATTATTTAGTCTCATAAAAGCTAATAAATAATAAATTACCAAACAGCAAAGAAATACATTAATAAAACTAACCATTAAGAGCTAATTTTGATCAACTTACATATTAAAATAAATAAATAATACATCGTTTGAGCAAATTTTAATAATTTATTTAACATTTTCACACTATGTTATGTAAGAATTTTACTTTAAATAAAAAATTAACAATTGAAAAGCTGCTGCGGAGTATTCAATGGATAATCAATTAAGCAACAATTATTAAAGCAATGAAACAATCAAGAATAGTAAATAATCTCAGACAAACAATCAAGATGAACACAGAGGTCTCAATATGATATCCAAATGGGGACAAAACTACAGAAGAAACTACAATATGAATTTTGGCTTTTATAATCACTTATACCACAACTGTTAGATAGCCACAGTTGCTATCGATGATCAAGAATTATCCCTCTCGAGCTCACTAAACAACCATGAATCAGATTCCAACCTTTAATCACCCTAGTGACCAACTCTCATTTAAAATTCCAGTCACAAATCAATAATCAATAAGAAAATCTAAACATCAAGAGTTTACAATATAACAACATTGTCGATGTCTAGTAATGGAGATGTAGATGTTGACATTTATCTTTGATCTTGAATCATAAAAACTCCTCAAGTTTTTATTATAAACTTGCAAATAGTTCTCCTTCAGCATCATCGAGAAATTCTCCTTTTATTCTCTTGAGAAACTCTCTCAAAATCTTCAATTGACTAATCATATAATTTCCTGTTGCTAAATAAACTCCTACTCCTCTTTAATCTTATCCAACCAACGTTGATACAAGGGATTAAATAGCAATTTGAGTCCAACCTAAATACTCAGAACCCGAGTGCAAATCATATCTAGAATCTCAAACTTACCAAATAAATCCGCAAATAGGATTTGTTCATCCTAGCTATTTCATTAAAAGCGAATCTTTTCTATACTTCGTGTTCATAGCCTACTCTTCCAATGGTGATTCAGCAACGAGATCGCAACTATTGTGGCCTAATGTCGTTGAGTTATTGGTGGATTTACTGATGACCACTCTCAAGTTGCTCAATTTATGAGCCACCGATGGGGTCACTGATGGATTTACCAGTGGCTGTACTCCCAAGTTGGCTCAGTTTATGAGCCACTAATGGGGACACCAGTGGACTCACTGGGGGGGTCACTAGTGGACCTGGATTTGTCCAGCCATCTAGCAACTCTTTCTTCTACTAAAATGATGATATCTTCTTCATTCAAACTCCGTTTTGGATGAACTTGCTATATTATGAAGATCATTCCAAACTCTACAACTTTGCAGTTGATTCCATCAAAAAATTCAAGTTAAAGCTACACTAAATCATCCGTATCTTCCATGTCGCTCGTGTATCTTTTATTATTGATTGCCATATTTACATGATGCTCTCAAATGCAAGATTTCTTGTTCGTATTCTTGGTACATTTTGCCAAAGTGTAGAATCAAAAATCCAAATGATCTCTCCCTTAACAATTCCATAACAAAAAGTGCACAACCCAAAATATCGTGCATACCAAAACCAAACAATATCGAGTGCACATATCATCAAATTGTGAAAGACAGTATAGAGATATACACAGACGATATAAGCGCATCATGAATTCAATATTGCTCTCTTCCTATATATACCCTCTTTCAGCCAATATAGCTCAAATACCTCAACTTTTACACTACTACTCCTTTTGTAAGAAACTAACAAACACGCAAAGATAAATATATTCACATTTTAAAATACACGAGAGTCACACATAGAGCTCGCACATTAAATTCAAACAAATAATATTTACCTTGATACATACATGCACGAGTATAAAAAAGTTCAAAAGTAATATTTTGACCTTACGGATTAGAGATTCTCAAAACAGAAATATCAGACTAGTCATGTTACAATTGTAATGCATTATATATCAAATTGCGGCACATGACCATGACTTTGAACGAGCATTCTCCCTCGATGTAATATTCAAGTTTTACCTTATTCAGGACTTCTTATCTTCGATGAACTTATACCTCCATAAAAAAATTCGTTCCCCATATCAGATCCGATGAGCTTATACCCCTATTTAGTGATGGTGATTTTCACCTTCATAAGAAGCATGCAATTAAGAAAAGCCACTCTCAATATTGGTAATTCTTCTCCATCAATAGGAATATACATCCTCCTTGAATACTTTTTTTTAATTTCAACACATGGAAGTAGAAAAACATGAATCAAACTTAAAATTGAATACAAGCAATGGACTTGGTTACTTTATCATTTATATCACATATGAAAGTTATCGTTAACTGAATGTGAACGAATCTAACGCTAATATTGGTATTCACATGCTAAATTACACTCAAAACACGGTATGCTATAAATCACAAGAGTTTCATATACAACAGCACTAGGAAAAGAATTGCGCACAATACATGTTCTAGATTGTATGGTCAAGTGTGTTCACTCATTTATGCACCCCCCCCCCCCCCCCCCCCACCCAAGTGCTCCTAACATAGCAAATCTTTGAGTGTCAATGGGTTACAATTTAGATTTCTATGTCCAAATTTTTACTTTCTTTGTTTACTAAATTTAGGCACCCTTAGATTTTTCAAGTCATAATAGTAAGGTCTAATGTACTCTAATCTTCCACAATGATGGCATGCAGGGATAAATTTTCTATTGGAAGTATGTGAAGATGTCATCAGTTTGTGATCATACCTATCAATTGTACCCCTTGATGGTGTAGATTCTCTTAACTTCGGTTTCTCAATTTTAATTATCTTTGCAAAGGAAGTAGTTTGAGCTGTAGTTGGCTTGTTCTTCAGCTCCTGTTAGACGTATCTTACTCCCTGATGCTTGTTTCCAATAACTGTGCTCCTAAGATTTCATCTATCTTGGTCATTCCTGTAATCGTACGATGAAGTGTTGTATTAAATTTATTTAAATTAGTCCTCAGAATACTCATATTGTTTTCAATTTTGCATTAGAGTCCTGAAGATCTTTGCATTTCTTGAGGATTAAGTGTCACTCACTCTATAGCTTCTTATCCTCTTCTAAGAATGCAATTGTAGACATGAAATTCAACTTATACACATCAAGCTTCCCTTTCTTCTTGAACTCCATAGCCAATTTGGTCTTTTGCTTCTTCTTGACTTTTCAACACCCTTCTAATATTCTTAGTGAGCTTCATATTTTGTTTCTTCAGAGTCAACAATACTTCAAACAGTCTGTTGTACGCATCTTGGATATCCTCATTCTTATTTGACACGTATTTTTCATTATCTGAACCTGAAATTTCTGAAACATTCTCACAAAAAGAATCATTGGAGAGAATAGGAGCAGTAAAAACAATGAAATTCTTTGATTCATTATCATATCCCTCCACGCCAGAATCATCATAATCATACCAAGCAGGTTACATTGCTTTACGCCTTTTTCCTTTTAACGTGTTTGCATACTCATGAGCCATATGACCAAATCAATAGCATTCAAAGCATTGCACATTTCTTCTCAGATTTATTTTCTTGAGAATTCTTGAGAATTTGAAGGCGATGGCTTCTTTCCAAAAGATATTGGAGAATTTTCTTTAAGTTTTCTTATATTTCTTAGCGAAATCTTTAACCAAATCAAGATCAATCTCACTATCATTATCAAATTCAGTGTCAATTTCAATGTTCTCAGCCTTAGTGTTTAAAACTATTCCCTTAGACTTAGTTTCTTATGATGATTAGCTTCATAAATTTTTATTTTTAGATTACCTACTGATTTATCCAATTTCAGCTTATTTACATCCTTATTTTCTTCAATTATAGTGACTTCCGGTTGAAATCCTTCTAGAAGAGATCTAAAAAAAATTCTCACAAATTTGGAGCCATTCATTCTCTCCCAAATTAAAATATGTATTCAAGATGTCATTCAATTTACCACAGAAGTCATTAAATGTCTCATCATCATCCATGGTTAGGTTTCCAAGTCTTTTATTATACTTAAACAAACATGGTTCCCTCATGTGTTGTTTTAAGAATATCCCATGCATCTCTTGCAGATTCACTAGTGCTAATCCTTCTAAACTTATTAGAATTCACTCCATCAAAAATACCATATAAAGTTTTAAGTTCCGTTGGGTTAACTCTTATTTCTTAGCAGACCCACCTTTTGCAAGTTTTAATTAATTATCTTTGCCAATAGGGAGTTTCCAACCATTACCTATAGACACTCACGTTTTCATATCTGACTCAATAAAAGCTCTCATATTGGCTTTCCAATAAGAATAGTTGTGACGATCTAGTAGGCAATGTTCTAAATATCATATACCGGTGATATACCGGTCAGCCAAATTACATACCGAATACCGGGCGGAATATCGCGATATGATCCTAAATAACAGAATATCATATCGATGTCATACTGGTTAAAAAAATAATCATATAATGGGCTATATAGATCATATTAAAACACATAAAATAAGTTTATGCTACTTACCTTGACTTATTTGCATTAAACTTACGAATTTGCAGATACCGTTTAGAACGTCCGCATATGCACAAAGTGACATATAATCATAAAATTAAAAAAAATAAGTTTTCAAGAAAAAAGAAATGTGTTTCTACAAAACAAAAGTGTTTCTAAGTTTACAATAACAACAACTAAGCCTTTTATCCCAAGTATTTGGGGTAGGCTAAATGAACCAAAAAAAGAATCACGCCGGATCGATCACTTTGATAGTCCTTCTCCATTCATTTCTATCAAGTAATATCTCCTCATTGAAACCTCTAGAATCCATATCTTTTCGTATCACCTTCATCCATATTTTCTTCGGTCTTCCCTTCATTCTTTTAACTTGTCCTACATTGATAAACTCTTCTCGTCGAACTGGTGAATTTGTAGGCCTACATTGCACATGACCAAACCATCATAAGCGATTTTCTCGCATCTTCTCATTGATGAGAGCTACACCTAGTTTAGCACGAATATCTTCATTTCTCACTTTATCTCTCCTAATATTACCGCATATCCAGCGAAGCATACGCATCTCTGCTACACTTATCTTCTGTGAATGACGTTTCTTTATAGCCCAACATTCCGTACTATATAATAAAGCTGGCCTAATAGCAGTCCTATAAAATTTTCATTCAATTTTAACGTAATGTTACGGTCGCATAAAACTCCCGTTACTCTCCTCCATTTCAACCAGAAAAGTGTTTCTAAGTGTATCAGTAAGAAAAGTGTTTTCAAGAAAATTGTTTCTAAGTGTATCAATTGACAATTGCTCAATTAGAGATATACAAGTATTAAATTATTAATACAATATAGCCATAGCCCAATAGATTAAATACTCTAACTCTCAATCAAACACTCTAATTTGAGAACACTCTAATACAACATAGTCAAAACCATAGGCCCTAACATATGTTACATATCCAACAAATACTCTTCTCAAACACTCTAATCACTCATCACTCGACAAATTGTCAATAAAATTGACTTCAAAATCCCTATATAGCCAAACAACCCTAACATATAATTATCCATTCTTTACTATCACTATTCAAAATCACTGTTCGGCCACTGATTAATGCATCAGTGGGCCAAACACTGAACACTGATTTAGTGAATTGAATCAGTGTTTGGCCCACTAATTCATTGAATCAATAGGCCGAACTCCACGGTTCGCCTCTAATTGCACAAAAAAATAAAGATTTTAACACAACATGCAATCAATTTAAGTTAAATAGTATAATTATAAGAGAAATTGAAGAAAATTATAACTCCAATTAAAATTAACATGAGAGTAATTTTGATTGACTTACCAGTGGGACTGTTTGGTTGGCAAAGTTGAGACTTAGGTGGAGGAATCGACAGGCGAGTTCCTATCAAAGTCGAATCGACCGGCGAGCTGTCTCCGGAGGATTAGAAAGTGGGAGAAAAGAAATCGAAGAGTGGGAAAAGAATGGGAGAGGAATTTTGATTTTAGGGTTAGAGTTTGAACTCGATCGATCGATCATTCGCGGGAAAGAGAAAGAGAGCGAGAGCTGGAGAGTGGGAGAAGAGTCGGAGAGTGAGAGGAGAAATCAAAGAGTGATTTTGTAGCTAGATTTGGGAATTAGGGTTAAGGTTTGTTGCCGTGGGAGAAGAGGAATGATCGCATTCGCGGGGAAGAGAGAGAGAGAACGAGTGAACCTATTTGCTTTTTCTTCTCCTCTCCTGACCCATTAAGAGAGTTTTATTTCTTGATGGGTCGGATTTTTAACGGGTTAACGGATTTAACCCACAGCCCAACTCATTCCTAACTTAACCAATATTGACTAATACCGACCAGTATTTTTTATTCTGTTACCAGCCGATATATCGCCACGTGACTGATATATCGGCCCATACCGATCAAAAACGAGAAACGGTAAAAAAAATCACATTACCGTCTCATTTCTTAGTATTTTCCGATATACCGACCAATATATCGATATACTGGCCAGTATTTAAAACACTGCTAGTAGGATTGACCTATTGGCAATGACCATTTCTAGGAATATCTATCGAAACCTATAAGTAGATCAAATTCTAAAAAAATTGACCCACTTTGGTACCAATTGAAAAAGCTACACAAGTGCAAAGTATTTGATAGATAACAAATTAAGTATCAATTAACAAAGCAATCAAACAACCAAGCCTGTAAATAATTCCAAATAATCAACAAAGATGAACACAATTTTATGTTGAAAAACCAAATGGGAAAAAAGCTATAAGAGAAACTGCAGTATGAATTTTAGCTTTTACAATCACTCTCTAACTTATTAGACAACAACCAACTTTCAATCACCCAAATGACCCGCATTCAAGATTACAGTCACAAATCAATAATCAATAAAAATATCTAGACATCAAAAGTTCATCACATAACCATATGATCATTGACTAGCGACAGAGATGTAGATGTTGACGTTGATCTCTAATCTTAAATCACAATAACTCCTCAAACTTTCATACACGAACTTGCAAATAGTTCTCTTTCAGTCTCAATGAAAAGTTCTCTTTATTCTTTTGCAAAGCTCTGCGAAAATTTTCATTTTATTAAATATTTATAGAGTTTCCTCTTGCTAAATAAAGTCCTTATCTTTCTTTTGAATCTTATCAACCGTCCATGATCCAAGAAATCAAATAACAATTTGACCCAACCCAAATACTCAAAATCCGAGTGCAAATGAAATCTGGAACCGCAAATTTACCAAATAAACAACCATATCCACGGCTATTGTCCTAAGCCACCAATGAAATGGAGTCATTGGTGGTTACTCTCAGGTTGGCTCAATTCATGAGCCATTAGTAAGGGCTCACCAGTGGGTCACTTCGATATCCACCGGTGGGTGGGGTCACCTTGGTATCCACCAATGGGTCACCTTTGGGCCTGGATTTACCTAGCCATCTAGCAACTCTTCCTTTTACCGAAACATTGATATCTTCTCCCTCTGAAATCCATTTTGGCCAAACTTGGTACCATTACGAATATTATTCCAAGCTCTACAACTTTGCAATTGACTCCAATATGAAATTCAAGTTGTAGCTCCGTCACATCAGCCATATCAGTTGTATTCCTTGTTGTCAATCGTCGTATTTACATGATGCTCTCAATTGCTTGGCTTTTCCATTGCGTTGTTGGCACGTTTTGCCATAAATGTAGGATTAAAAGTCCTAGCAACAACATAAGTTAATTTCATTATATACACTATTTTATTTTCCAAAAGTCCAAATCCTAACCTATAGTCCAAGAAATTGTTGAAAAATCCAAGTCCAAGTTCTAAACTAAAGTCCAAATGTCTAATTCCTAGTGGAAGTCCATACAAAAGTTCAATTAAGGTTCAGCAAACATAATCGGCATATCAGGAAAACTCAGATAACCATTCCACAATAAATTCAATGAGGCATGCTTAATCAATGGACTTTAATCAAATATGGAGCAAGTTACCTCCAGGCAAAAAGTCAATAAAGGTACTATATAGGAAATGGCAAGGCTGCCAGAAATAATTTGTACAAACCTACCGAACTTACTGCTCCTACTACTGCAAGCATGCATATGCAGATATGCTAAGCTTAAACCATGCAAAAAGGTAATCTTCACTAGAAATTTTTCCATTAAATTCACGAAGAAAGTAAGAGGACCTCTAATAGACAATTCTCCTGGAATCCCATCTAGAAACAAAGATGCAAACCAAAATAAAGGATACAAATAGAAAATAAGAATGTGATGCTTCGAAACCACTCAATCAAGACCGTTTGTAACAAAAATTGCATGGATTTTGTTATAGATGTTAATGTGGAGTATTATTATGTAATATTTTGTCCCAGAGTAAGAAAAATGGTCAGTATATAAGAGGAGTTAAACATTATTTTGACACAATAAGACTGTAGGATGACTGAATCTTGCAGACCTTAATTTAGAAATAACAAAAAGATATTTCCAACTGATAATGGTTTCCACGATCTAAGGCTTTAAATATCGACTATAGGAAATATATTGGAGGAAAAATTTCATACCAGATATCATTATCAGAGAGATACCAGAGATATTTAGCAAATATTGGATGTCGATGGCGGACTATAATTATACACATGTCCTATTTTAAAACAAATATGAGTAAAGCAATACATTCACACCATATAGAACTACATACAAATATACATAGTTAGGATATACTTACCACGATAATTTGCATTAAACCAATGAATTCATAATCACTATGACACTAATCAATAAGTTTTGATAGTTTAATTTTACTATAAGTTTGTTGTAGTTTTCTTGAATTTACTGTGTTCAAATATCTCAGTAATTTAAATTACGACGCTTTTTGGAGGAGGCTTGGAATGCATTACTGTAATTGAACCGTAAACTATTGACCAGTAACTCCAAGAAGATTTAAAAAAATCACTTAATTTAAAATCTAGAAAAAATAATTAGATACCCAATTTGCACAAATAACAAGAAAAGGTAAACTAAATCGACCTAAAAACATCACAATTTTTTGCCAAATTGCATGAGCGTCGATACTTGAACCAATTATTTTTCCTGAAAAATATAAATGCATTTAAATGATTAATATCGTAGCTGTTATGTGTTTAAACCGCAATACGGCCAATATTGCGAAATTGTGGCTGCTATTTAAAGCCTCGCTGCTCTCTCATTATATCTGGTTAAAGCACCCAAGCCAAAGCTAATGGAGTTAAGATTTCGTTCAATATACCAAATTGAGCAGGATAATGAGTTGAGAATAGGGATCCAAGACATAATAGTTTAACAATTTTTAATAAATCTATCTTCACTCTATTTTAGTGCCACACAGTTCAAACTCTTCCTGTGGTAAAAAATTAATAACACAGTCCACAGTGATGATCTGGACAAGATTAAGCATGAGTAAGCACAGTGGTGCATTCAGGTAGCTTTATGGATCGGTGGGTATTCAAGTCTCTTAAGCCAATGTTAAGCATGTGACAAGCATAAGCGCTAACTCCAAACGGTGGTTCTGAAGTTTGGGTTTAAGATGCAGCCACTGGTACAAAGTTATCCCTAAAGGTTAATCTGAAATTCTTATTTGGACACGAATATAAGATGGAGAAGAAGAATTGAACTCATGTGCCCTTGAAGATAAAGACAAGGACAATGAATAATGCAGCCTAGCAGATTTATGACAGATCCACTACAGACTGTTCAGGCTCATGGAGTTCAAGCCAATTTTGAGATCTGTAATATTTGTTGGGTTTGGGTCCCACACCGGTAGGAGTACACAAGTCAAAAGGGTGGATGGAGTTAAGATTTAGATGCACATTGAAAATTGAGCATGAGTGCTTAATAAGTTATTGGGATCCAAAACCATTAAGATCCAAGACCTAATGGATACCCTCCGGGGCATAGCGGTCTCCATCGTTCAAGCTTCATTTGCCATGGTAAACATAAAAAAAAAAAAAAAAAAAAGCAGTTACGGGGCAATGTTCGACGACATTGTATTAGACATGACATCAAAAAATTCAAATCTGAGAGTTGTGTTAAGATATGTGTATTTGTTACTGCAACAGGGTACAGATACGAGTACTTTGACTTAAGTGTAATAGTCTTAAAAAATGAAAGGAACGAGATGTAGTCAAAACAAATTAGGTAGCAATGGTTTCATGATGTAAGAAGGTATACCAGATGACTCCTCCAATTGATGAATAAATGCTAACTGAATCAATGAACCTGCAGGCCATTCAACTTACTAAATTATAATATTTCCAAAGAGAAAATCATTAAATTATTAAACTACAGAAAAATATCATATGAAAGACCTGATAGAAAGAAATATGTAATAGTACATGCATGTTTAGAAGGAAAAAAAAAAAGAAGTCTAGTAATTAATGCATAGTCTTGAAACTGCTTAGATAAAGAAATATGGAAATTCTCATTCTTCTATTTCAAAGCAACATCAACAATACAATTAATTCAGTTGGACATAAACGTGCTGCAAATTGTAAGTTAGGGTCATGTCCATATACCAGTAACTGGTAAGAAAATCCTGAAATGCCAGTTACATGAATAAAATAATCTTGGTCTCTTATCAATCATCAGAAGTTATGATTTACCCATTAAAAGAAAAACTTCATTATAGAATATGATGGTCATATTGTATCAATAATTAGTAGGTTTAATACCCACAGACCTGTTATTGTAATTACTATAGATGGCAAGATTCTTTGACTAGACACACTAGAAGAAGTACAAAATCTTGATAAGGAATAATAAATATAAATAATATCAATTTTCCAAATGAATTAGGATGCCTTTCAGTTCCAGATACTTGATTACAATCACTAGCGTATGCAATTTGAAGAAAATTAGCTCACACCTATCTTCTAGTAGAATTTAACAAAACCAGTGTTTGTTTTTTCCTCTCATGCTCAACTAGCCATGATCTTATAACATTAGAACGGTATCAACCACGAATCCCGATTTCATAAAGAAGCTCCAACAAAGACCTGATTAGTAAAATTTTGTTTCAAATACTTGATTACAATCACTAGCGTATGCAATTTGAAGAAAATTAGCTTGCACTTATCTTCTAGTAGAATTTAACAAAACCAGTGTTTGTTTTTTCCTCTAATGCTCAACTAGCCATGATCTTATAACGTTAGAACAGTATCAACCACAGATCCCGATTTCATAAAGAAGCTCCAACAAAGACCTGATTAGTAAAATTTTGTTCCAACTGTCTGCCCAACACTAAAGAGTAATAAATCAGAAGAAAATCTTCAGCTGACGAAATAATGAACAAAAGAGGGACTGTGTAGGACTTAGTAGGTTAGTTAGGAGACATACTAACTGAATATGCAATTTACGCTCATGTAACTAAATAGCAACCTTCCAGATTTCCCTGGAAGACTTCTTATAATAGAGGTGATAGTTGATAAGATTTCTATAAAGAGTTGTATCCACCTAATCATTTATGAAAGACTACTATCCAATACATGCTTCTCTCCCAAACTACATGAGAAAATACACACATTTGTATGCTTTGAATTTACTTAACCAAGAAAAATATTAACTCTAATGTATGCACAGAAATTGCCAACAGATACACACCAATAAACCTAAACTTGAGTACTTGATCGTAAAAAGTGATGGGCTTAGTCGACCTCACAGGGGCAAGCAACTAGCCAGTCAACAAACCTACATTATCCTGAATCAAAATCAATCATTTGGTCAAATGCTCAATGATCTGGATGAGTGATGGAGATCAGATTGGCTCAGATCATATAGGATTTGATAGAATTCTTATCTTTATTGTTAAGAATTTGATAAGATCTAATAAGATTTTATAGAATTTTGAAAATCAGATCTGATAGTATTTTATTTGATTTTGATAGTATTTTGTTAGGATTTTATTCTTATCTTTATTATAGGAATTTCCTATAAACAAGCGTTGCAAGCAATAAAAATCTTATTTATTTTGGCATAATAATTTGCTAAATAAAATAAAATCTTTCATCTTGAATTCGTTGAGAGTTGGAGAGAGATCACCTGGGTGGATTCCTAAATCATTCAAATCTCTTTTTATGGATTCGTTAAGAGTGAATGAGAGACCACCTTGATGGATTTCTAAATCAATCTTAAATCTCTTTTCGTGAATTCGTTGAGAGTGAGTGAGAGATCATCTAAATAACGAGACCAAAATTAATCTATTTTTATTTCATTCTGAATTTCCATAAAAAATCCTATTTTCATTGTTCTTCCCAAATCTCCAATTTCCTACCAATAAATCCTAATCACTTCTGTCATGCGTCAAATTGATATCGGAGCTCAAAATCGATCTTCTCTATCTTCTATCTTCCATATTCTGTCGTTTGTAAATTTTTTTTAGTTTTTACTTTTAGAGAAAAAAATTCAGAAAAAAGGTGAAAAAAATCAGAGAGGAAAATAAAGTGAAAAGAAAAAAATAGTGAGAAACAAAAAAGGAAAAAAAACAAAGTTCGTCAATCTCGTTCGAGCAACATCTATAAGCATTGTCAACATCAAATCAATTTTCTTCATCAACTTCACCCAAGTCTACGATCTTGCATCATCATCATTATCGACTTACTGAGCATCATTGATCAGATTCAACCACAAACCCCAATGGCACCAATTCCTCTATCACCATTGTATTCCAATTGAGAAGGTTTGTGTGAGGATATTGGTCAGTTCAATGCGGACAATTTTATATTTTTTATCTCCGCATTTACCAGGGATGAACTGATGGAGATCGGATCAGATCAAATAAGATTCTTATCTTTATTGTTAGGAATTTAATAAGATCTGATATGATTTTTTAGTATTTTGAAAATCGGATCCAATAGGATTTTATTTGATTTTGATAGTATTCTATTAGGATTTTGTTTTTATCTTTATTATAGGAATTTCCTATAAATAAGCGTTGTAAGCATAATTGAAAATATTGAATGAAAATGTTGAGAATAAAAGTCTTTTTTGGGCATGATGATTTGCTAAACAAAATGAAATTTTTCATCGTGGGCTCGTTATGAGTGGATGAGAGATTGCCCGAATGGATTCTCAAATCAAATTATAAATCTCTTTTCATAAATTCATTAAGAGTAGGTAAGAGATTGTCTGGGTAGATTCCCAAATCAACATTAAATCTTTTCTCGTGAATTCGTTAAGAGTGGCTGAGAGACCACCGGTTGCCGAGGCCCAAATTAATTTTTATCTTTTTTATTTTTATTATGAATTTCCATAAAAAATCCTATTTTCTTTTGTTTTTCCCCAAATCCCCAATTTTCCCACCAATAAATCCTAATCGCTTCCATCCTGCGTCAATGAGGCAGACCAACATCGACCACTAAATATAAAATGAGCTTTTGTTATCAACCTCCAACCTTCAAATTGTTGCACAACGAATTTGAGACATTCGTAAACACTCATCAGTCTTATAAATCTTCCTCCACTCTCATCCTCCATTTCTAAGACGAGGAGAAAACAATACTTCATATTAGTTTATATACTCTTTCCATGGTCAATTACAACCAAGCCCAACAAAGAATATGAACATCTAGGTGCAAGAATAAGATACTTGGTCCTATATTTAACTTTCAACCTTAACGCGACAATAAAGGGATGTACTTAGATTTATACATATTAATATAAAATTGAAAATCGTGATAGATATTAAGTCACAATTTTAATTAAAAGTATACTTTCGATGTCATTTATTAGGGTTGCGCATTTTAGTAGTATAAGATAATAATGCTTTTCTAGAACAATCACTCCTTCACATAAACCTTCAAATAGAGTGTTCATAGAAAATTACAAGGTCTCCACTCTCGACGGTCAATATTCATGTCATGTTGGACATCAACGATAAAGCAAATACTAACAGATGTCAGAGCCAAAGGACACAATAGTGCACGTCAGTAATACGAAAATTTGTGCCAATAATTTTACATTTAACTGCACCCATGAGATTAATATTTTTACATGCACCAAGGTATAAGAAATGAGCAGGAAGATCAAACTACTTCCTGGAAAGTGCAACATATTAAAATGTTCCACTGAAAATAAAGCAAAAAAGCATGATTCTGTTAAATAACTGTGCTTATTTGTTTCATCATCATTAAGGAGTTATAAGAGATCAAGGTTTGGGAGGTTAAAAATGTGAATAGTCATATTATTTTTTTAATGGAACTATTTATATCTTGAAAAAATGAAGGGTCATTACAATGGGAGATAGGATCAAATGAGAGAGAGAAGAATGCAATGTTGCTCATCAATGGGAAAAAATGAATATTAAAAAGTGTAGATATTTTTGGGACAACACGAGTGTTTTAGAGGTGAAAACACTTCTTAAGGAATTTTCCATCCCTAATCTAACTCATGTTAACTAGAGAGATATTTTTTACTTAATTAAAAGTTTTATTGGGTATGTAATGAAGATTAGTGGGCAAATAAATATTGAAGATTTGGAGGATATTGTATCTAGAGAACTCTTTTAGTAATTGGAGAAGTGATAAATGTTCTCAAGCTAAATATTTTTTTTCCTGACAATGACTCACGTTAAATATCAAAGTAACTATCAAAGTGATTGATCCGGCGTGATTCTCTTTTTTGGTTTGTGTAGCCTACTCCAAATACTTAGGATAAAAGGCTTCGTTGTTGTATTTGTTTCATCATCATTGCATACATCCAAATCAAGAATGAAGGGGGTAAAAATGATCAACTTTAAGTTCTCTACATCAAGTCAGTTTCCCACATTACATAAATTAGGTGAACCTAGTGAAAATTACAGTTTCCTTAACAGGGCTTTCACCACCTCACATGCTCATTCAATCGTTTATCACTGCATTTCAATTATCAGATCTAACCTTTCAGATATATGAGTACTTGAACACTGATTAGTTATTTATTTATTTCCAATTTCAACAGTGATCAGCTTCATTCGATATCAACTTACCAATTCTTCTTCTATCCTGTCATTAGCTCATCAATTTTTCCTTACTGCAACAAGAATGCACTTTGATTCACACCGAAATAACTTAGCAGTTTAGAGCTTGAATCATGCTGCACAATCAGTGAGCATGGTTTCTTTTTGAACTGTGTTCCACACAAACAGCATGACCCATCAAAACAAGCAAAAAGAAAAAGAAAAAAAAAAAGAAAAAGAAAAGAAAAAGAAAAAAATCTAACTTACCATTCTTCCATTTTCCCAAGGATCCGAAACCAACCAATAAACAAAATCCATTAAATCATACCTAAATGTCCTAAAAATCTGAACTTTCAGAATTTATGAGCACTTCCCCTTAGTTTTTCCAAATTCTAAATGAGACCCAATTTTTCATTTCATCCTATAGCATATTTAACCACGATTTATCTACGAATAACTTCGTACGATCGGGTAAAGAAAAACCTTTAAGCACGCCCAACTCCCATTTCTCTCGCGAAAATTTCTACAGATGGTTGCTGGGCAAGATAAAGGGCTAATCGACAAGTAAGAACAACTAAATTACACCCAAAAGATTATAAAACAAATAGAACGAAGATCTAACCGTGACCCACCGATGATCAAACCGACTGTGACGAAGGTGAGGAGCCCCAAGATGAACTTGGTTCGATTTCGAGCCATTTTTGCAGGCAAAATAGCCAATTTTTGTCGGCTCGTCTGAGATGTTGGGCTGTCAGAGAGAGAGAGAGAGAGAGAGAGAGAGAGAGAGGGACGACTTTGGAAACGGCCGGTGGAGTTGTAAACGTCCGGGTGCTTGTTTTTTGATGGGGGCAATATTGCTTTTTAAACATGTAAAGCAGAGATTTCTAGCTTGCGGGGGGAGGCGTCTATTCAGACATACGGTCCCCCTCTCTCGTCGGTCTGAACTCTTAAGTCTTGGTCCGTCAAACGAAAGGACCAATTTCACTATTACATGGAATTTTAACACGTGCATTGCACGTGACAGAAACTTCTAGATGCATGCGAAGATGATCACTTTTTTTAACAGAAAAAATAAATAAAATAATAATATATACTTAACAAGATAATTATAAAATAATGCAGGGGTTTCAAACAGGACGGCACAATTAGGAGTGGACAATCACGTCCGAACTCATGCCAAGCTTGAAGCCTTGTTCTCTGACCCGGTCAGAGTGCAGCCCGTGCATCAGTATTGAACAAGTAAGGAATCTGCACAAATATTAGGAAATATTTAAAGTTATTTATTTTTGGAAAGATGTAATGGAATTTGTTATTTAAATTATATAGAGTATATATATATAGAGAGAGAGAAAAAACGGAAAATACACCGGCGGTGAAGGAAGTTTCCTTCACCGCCGCTTAAGTGGTACAATAAAATTATTACACGTTGTGTCATTTAAGAGAATTCATTTATTTGTTATCTTGAATGGCGCTCCGTGTTATAATTTTATTGGGCCACCTAAGCGGCGGTGAAGGAACTCCCTTCACAGCCGGTGTATTTTCCGTTTCCTCATATATATATATATATATATATATATATATATATATATATATATATATATATATATTTCTTTCAAGAATAAGGAAATACAAAATCAGAATATTAAAACTTGTTTTCAAAGTAAATATCTTCTTGAACTAAGTATTGAATCCGATTTTATGCTTCAAACCTCCAATTTATTTGTCCTCCTTTTTATCACAACATGTTACATTTGATCTAGATAGGTGAATATTTTACTGATAATAATAGTTTTTTTTATTGGTCTCTTATTTACGTTATATAATTTTTTTTTCTTGGTTTTTATTGGCACGTTACTTGTGTTTCATATTTGATCTATAAAAGAAAAATATATGTGTATTTATTCAATATGCATTTTAATTGTGCAAATTAAGAAAGTGTATTTTTATTGGCACGTTATTTGTGTTTCATATTTGATCTATAAAAGAAAATATATGTGTATTTATTCAATATGCATTTTAATTGTGCAAATTAAGAAAGTGTATTTTTATTGGCAGGTTATTTGTGTTTCATATTTGATCTATAAAAGAAAAATATATGTGTATTTATTCAATATGCATTTTAATTGTGCAAATTAAGAAAGTGTATTGAAACTATTTTATACCAAAGTACAACATAAAACTAAATTTCATCTTGGCTCTATTTAAGCTCATTCACTACACCAAAATATTGAAGTTTCTTCAATATAACGTAACTCTGTGAGCATGTTCATGATAATTTGTTATTATTAATTAATTTTATACTTTAAATTTTTTAGAATACACTACTTCATAAAGAATAATTTGACAAATTACTTTTTTCCCGAGAATGTAATTTAATAAAATTTATAAAAAATTACAACCATTTTTTATTACATTTTATCTTACTCTTCAATTTCCATCCTTTGAAATTCTTAACTATTGTACTTAATATTTTCTTTCAAAAATTATATATATATATATATATATATATATATATATATATATATATATATATATATATATATATATATATATATATATATATATATATATATATATATATATATATATATATATATATATATATATATATATATATATATATAATAGGTATTACTGTAGGTAAGCCGCCAGCTCAAGAAAACATTATGTGAGCTAGCAGTCAAAATACAATGATCCAATAATTTTTCTTCAATTTTTTTCCTAGAATTAGAACCTCTACCACTTTAACTTTAATAAGACTAAATTTCATGAATTTTGAAGCTCATTTATACTATCATCAAGTGGATAGAAAATATTTACTTATTGAAAACCGTTAAAATTTGTGTCAACTTGATGGAGGACCAAATCAAAATTAAAATCCAAGAAATTGGGTATGAGTGAATCCTAAAGAGTCGAAATCATAATCCAAAGATTTTTTTTTTTTAAATATTGGAGATAGTGAAAATAAACTGCAACTCAAATAATTTGCGTAAGCTGTCAGCTCATTTCCATTTTTCTCATATATATATGTGTGTGTGTGTGTGCACGCGCGCGCACATGTATATATATTTATATCATATCAATCGAATTTTTTCCTGAGCTAGCGGTTCATCTACAGTAATTTCATATATATATATATATATATATATATATATATATATATATATATATGGGATTACTGTTGATGAACCGCTAGCTCAGGAAAAATTTCGATAGATAGGATTACTGTAGGTGAGCCATCAGCTCAGGAAAAATTTCGTGAGCTAATGAAAAAAATATAATAATATAATTATTTTTTTAATTTTTTTTTCTATAATTAGAACTTCTACCTCCTTAACTTTAATAAAATTAAATTTCATAAATTTTGAAATTCATTTACACTTTCATCAAGTGGATATAAATTGTTTATTCATTAGAAATCATTAAAATTTATATTAACTTAAAAGAGGACCAAATCAAAACTAAAATCCAGAAAATTGGATATGAGTGAATCCTAAAAAGTCAAGATCATAATTCAAGAGAAATTCTTCTATTCTCTTAAAAATCTTTTTTCTCCATATATTTGAAAAAATATCATAGAATCAATTTATACAGGTAGAATATACATTTTTTAAGAAGCAACATAAGGTTTAAAATCTTATTGTTCTTTCTTTGCTCGTTTTCTAAATATAATTAAAAAGTTTACTTTATGTTTTCTTCTTTCTTAGTCTTACTTTCCCAAACGTATATGCTAGTGAGTTTAAATTTCTAGTAGTAATATATGGAATTGTATTGTTAAGAATCTAGAAAATTTTAAAATGATATTGACCTCAAAATTATATTGTTCTATAGTTTATGAGTGTATCCTCTATTCCCTTAGAAACCACATCATTCTCAAACACACACGGTAAAAATTAAAGCGGAATGTCTGTGAGAGTTTGGGCAAAAGCAATCAATTAATTAAGGTCAAATGTCAATTGATTTCTACACTTAATATTATTCTTTTATTTACGCATGAATTATTATAGGTGTTCGAAGTCATAGAGAATAGTTCTAGCTATCCATAAAGATTTTGATATATTTTTGTAAAAATCAAAATAAAAATATACAAACTTAAATCTTAAACTATAATTATATGACTATAAGAGTTAATATGTAAATGTTAAAGATGTTAAATACCATACGAAAATTACACAATAGATCTTTATGTCAAATCACTAAGAAATTATATATATAATATATGGAAGCTGTAGATATCAAAATATATATATATATATATATATATATATTTGCTAAGTGGGCACACCCGCGGGTTGCACCCCGCAGGAGCCCCCGCGGGCGGGTTGTTTTCCGTTCTTTTCCGATTATTTATTTCCTATTTTTGGACTGATAATCCGTGATCCGATTTTTCAGGAGAGAATTGAGCCGGATTTGGAGCTTCTTCGGTTTATAAAACACAGGAATTTAACTGGAGAAGGGACTTTTGGATTGGAAAACTTTGGGACGATTACGGGCGAGTTCGTGAGATCAAGAAAAAGAGCAGAGCCATCTTCTCCTGGTCGGACGGTCAACGGAGGCAGCAACAAGACTCCACCGCCACCCGATCTCACATAAAAAAGGGAATAAATTAATATTTCCGTTCTTGTAATTCCTCGGATTATTTTGTAATCTCAATTCGTTGTAATTCAAATAATTTTTGCAATGGAATCAAAGATGCAATTTTCGGGCAAACAAGAACTGGCGACCACAGTGGGAGCCCCTCTGTTTACCACAGAGAATCTGGTGGCGCAGTCCGACCGGGTGCCGATTGGCTCAATGGTTGAGATGCTGGTCATAGAAGTTGACCAGCAAAAATATGAGGAATTTCTTTCCTCCTCTGATTCGGAGCCTAGGCGTCATCGCCGGGTGACGATGAAAAAAGGTGAGGCGTCATCGCCCACCGGAAATCAAAAGGCGTCATCGCCTATGAAAATTTACGAGGCGTCATCGCCCGTTGAAACTTACGAGGCGTTATCGCCCATTCCAAAGTCAAACCAAAAGTCAAACCAGTCCCTGACCCGCTCTCATAAGAGAAACTTGAGGCGTAAGGCCCAGCGGGCCCGCCTCAACAGTGCCTCTGGAAAATTGCGGTCAGAAAATCCAGATCAGGAAACATCGGGAAGAAAAAATTACAAAAATGAAAATCCGCAGGCGGAACTGCGGGTTGCCCCCCGCGGGTGCAAACCCGCGGTTCCAACCGCGGGTTGCACCCCGCTGGTGCAACCCCGCGGTTGCAACCGCGGGTGCAAACCCGCGGTTCCAACCGCGGGTTGCACCCCGCAGGTTGCAACCCGTGGGTTGCACTCCGCAGGAAAAATTAAGGGTTGGTTCTGGTGTCTATTCGGGCACACGCGCAGTGAGCACACAGCGCACATCTAACTTTTTGGTTACTCTCTCAGGTGTACCATCCCGTTCCTCTACAAACAAATATAAGGATGTGCTCATGAACTCACCTGAGGATAGGTCTTCAAATTTCTCTTCGGATGAACATATTCATGATAGAATCCTCCAGATCCCGAAAAACAAGTCAGATGCGTGCGAGGCCCGTACAACTACGCAGGCCAGCACACACTCCAGAAAAATCCGCAGAAGGGTTGGAGAACAATCTGATTCGGGAAAAGAGTCCAGCCCTGAAATATTGCAAACTCTCCAGTATTATGAACCAAGTTTGCGACGCAAGCGGCGTCAGGTTGCAAATAGAGATAAAGAAGTATCTCAAGACTTGAGAGAATACCTCAATTGGAAGAAGAACTCTGCACAGAATACTCCTCAATGCCAATGCGAACAGTTAATCTCAACTGTTCTATCAAATTGCGAGTGCCATCCGAGATGGTCCGTTTTTGAGCGGATCACCGAATCCAAAAGAATACAGACGGTGAAAAAGGCGTACTCTGGAACGATCTACCTGCTGCCTCATCAAATATGGTTAATAAAGGCAAAAAGGTGGTTGGAAATAACCCTTCGGATAAGGAAATCACTCCAGGATCAAAAGGAGTTTCTATCGAACCAGAGGGCGCGCTTCTAGAAGAAGTCTCTGAAAGGCTTGAGAGACAAGAAAAACGTCTTGAACAGCAGGAAGAGACCATAGAAGAAATGAAACAACTTTTAATTAAGTTGCTGGCTCAAACTAGGAGGAACCAATTCTCGTCGTCCATTTCTGGTCGGCAGAAAGGAAAACGACCCGTCCAAATAAATGAAGACAGCAAAGACGAAGATGAAGAAGTGCCTCCTCATTCAAGAGAGGAAGAGGAAGTGAAAGTTATCATCAATCCTCACGCAGAGAAAATAGAGAAGATGGAGAACCAATTACAAGCTCTTCTTCATCGCAAAAATCTACAAGAGGTGGGGGTAGTCCGTCCATATCCCATAGAATGGGAGACCGTACCCTATCCTACAAAATATAAACCGTTGAATCTTCAATCATTCGACGGTAAAGGTTCGCCGCAGCAACACATCTTCTATTTCCTCTTACAGACAGGACATCTCATGGGGAATAATCCAACTATGACTAGGATATTTGCGAGCACTTTACGGGGGCCTGCATTTACCTGGTTCATGCAGCTACCCCAGGGAACAATTAAATCTTTGACTGATGTAGAACGTGAGTTCCTAGCCCGATTCTTTGAAGATGATACAGAAGTCTCCATATTATCTTTGCTAGCAGCGAAGTAAGAAGAAGGCGAAACGGTCAAAACTTATGTCGAGCGGTTCCGAGAACTTTCTATTCGATGCCCACATGGCATGACACAGGACACGCTTATGGAAACTTGCAGACACAACCTCTTGACCGATATCCTAGACAAGATGGGTTCGGTCGAATCCAAATCATGGAAAGATCTGCTTAAACAGGGTGAACAGGCTGAAGAAATACTTCGACGCCTCGAAGAACAACAGTCTGCAACCGGAGACGGTATAAACGAATCTCCATTCCATTTTTCCTGTTCAAAAGGGAAAGACATAACGGCAATGGCGGTAGAAAGGACACCGAAGCAGAAACCATGACCAACTACAAGCAACACAGCAAAGTCGCCCAGACTTCAAAAGCAGTATTCGTTCAAGAATGAACATACTGCTACTATATTCAATCTGCTCACCAAACGCAAGATGCTTAAATTGCCGGAGAGCAAGAGACCTGAAGAAGTTGGGAAGACTAACGATCTGAATTTCTGCCTGTACCATCGGATTGTAGGTCACCCTACAAAGAATTGTTTTATCTTCAAAGATAAAATTCAAGCGTTGATTGACGCTGGAGCAGTTCAGCTCAAAGCTGAACAAAAAAGGAGTTAGAGCTAACTCCGACACATCTAATGTGTGTGGTCTAAAGGTACTACTTGAGGTCACAACAATTCCCAAAACGAGCTCAGGGCGGTTAATTTAAACCCCCATAAAAAAAAGTAAAAAAAAATCAAAAAGAAAATAAATAAATAAGTAAAAAAAAAATAATAAATGAATCACCCAACGCCATCAAGGCTATGGGGAGAGAATAAATTTCTCGTCAACCCCACCATACTGGGGGTAATAAGTATGAATTACCCAACGCCGACAAGGCTACGGGAAGAGAATAAATTTCTCGCCAACCCCATCATACTGGGGGTAATAAGTATGAATTGCCCAACGCCGCTAAAGCTACGGGAAGAGAATAAATTTCTCGCCAACCCCACCATACTGGGGGTAAAAAGTATGAATTGCCCAACGCCGCTAAAGCTACGGGAAGAGAATAAATTTCTCGCCAATCCCACCATACTGGGGGTAAAAAGTATAAATTGCCCAACGCCGCTAAAGCTACGGGAAGAGAAAAAATTTCTCGCCAACCCCATCATACTGGGGGTAAAAAGTATGAATTGCCCAACGCCGCTAAAGTTACGGGAAGAGAATAAATTTCTCGCCAACCCCACCATTCTGGGGGTAAAAAGTATGAATTGCCCAACGCCGCTAAAACTACGGGAAGAGAATAAATTTCTCGCCAACCCCACCATACTGGGGATGAAAAGTATGAATTGCCCAACGCCGCTAAAGCTACGGGAAGAGAATAAATTTCTCGCCAACCCCACCATACTGGGGGTAAAAAGTATGAATTGCCCAACGCCGCTAAGGCAAAGGGAAGAGGAAAAGTTTGGTATTTAAACCCAAACGAAACCCTCGACAACTCACTATGCTGAGAATAATAGCATGGCTAGCCCAACTCAAACGGTAGTTGGTAAAGGGAAAATCAAACCCGTTGATAGCTGGGGGTTTGCTAAAAATCCCACGACAAATCTGTCACAACAGTATTCTTATCCGAATATAAGAATACATCACTGCCCTAAGCTGCTAAGGCAAAGGGAAGAGGAAAAGTTTGGCATTTAAGCCCAAACGAAATCCTTGACAACTCACCATGCTGAGGGGAATAACATGGCTAGCCCAACTCAAATGGTAGTTGGTAAAGGCAAATCAAACCCGTTGATAGCTGGGGATTTGCTAAAAATCCTAATCAGATAAATCTCCTGTCACGTTAAGATTTCACCTCTGACAGCAAAACTTTTCTTGTCATTTTGCTCCAACAGAGCAAGCGACACTCCAAAATATTTGTCAAGTTAAAATCATACCTCTGACATCATAATTCAAAATCAAAAGAGATAAAATCCTAATTAAATCGATCCCCTGTCACGTTAAGATTTCACCTCTGACAGAAAAGAAAATTCACACTTCATCAAGTCCAACATTACAGCCTCTGATGAACGTGCTTTTGATATCGTTAAGTTGAAAATCACATCTGACGAAAATCATCTCCCTATCAAGTTAACAGTTACCTCTGATAGTCCGATTCCAAAACTAAATACGTTAACCGTCACCTCTGTTTAGTTAGCTTGTCCCTATCACGACCAGATCCTCTGAATAGATTAAGCTCCAAGACACGTTTAATGTCACCTCTGTCTTTTCCTGATTCGTCATACTAGATGTCACGAACGGTTAGGATTAAAATAAGCACGTTAATATTATACCTCTGCTTGACCTAAAATAAGCACGTTAATATTATACCTCTGCTTGACCTAAAATAAGCACGTTAACATCATACCTCTGCTTATCCTCTAATGAGTACGTTAAAATCATACCTCTGTTTTTTATATTATCTCTATCGACCAAATCTTTTAAAAAGTCTATAACCAAAATTAAAGAATCCAAACTATTTCGAAATTCAGTACGGTTCAATACAGAACTTCGAAAACTTTGGAGGGGGTTATGTAGATATAAAAAATATATATATATTTTTTGCTAAGTGGGCACACCCGCGGGTTGCATCCCTCGGGAACCCCCGCGGGATGCAACCTGCGAGAGCACCCGTGGGTTGCATCCCGCGGGAACCCCCGCGGGATGCAACCCGCGGGAGCCCCCGCGGGTTGCCACCCGCGAGAGGATTCCCGTGGGTGGCAACCCGCGGTGGGCGATCCCGCGGGTTGCCACCCGCCGGAGCGATCCCGCAGGTGTCAACCCGCGAGTTGTTTTCCGTTCTTTTCCGATTATTTATTTCCTATTTTTGGACTGATAATCCGTGATCCGATTTTTCAGGAGAGAATTGAGCCGGATTTGGAGGTTCTTCGGTTTATAAAACACAGGAATTTAACTGGAGAAGGGACTTTTGGATTGGAAAACTTTGGGACGATTACGGGCAAGTTTGTGAGATCAAGGAAAAGAGCAGAGCCATCTTCTCCTGGTCGGACGGTCAACGGAGGCAGCAATAAGACTCCACCGCCACCCGAACCCACATAAAAAAGGGAATAAATTAATATTCCCGTTCTTGTAATTCCTCGGATTATTTTGTAATCTCAATTCGTTGTAATTCAAATAATTTTTGCAATGGAATCAAAGATGCAATTTTCGGGCAAACAGAAGCGTACCTGAATCCATAACAAATAATCACAGAACCGTGCGATGGCCTTCCAGATCTATACGTTTTTCTAAGAGAACCCTTTTAATTTTTCTCTCTAATTTCGCTCTGTCGATGGGAAATAGAAAAGAATCAAAATCACGTGTGATCTGGAGACCATAATCGCCTTTTTATAGATAAATCTGTCTATTGGTATTTCTAATTTAGCCTATCATAAAATCAGAAATTACCCATTAGATTTCTACACATAAAAAGCCCACACCCTATTAGATACATTAAAATCCAATTTAATTAGATTACTTTTAATTGGGTCCAACCATATTAGACAGTTTACAATACATGATTATCTCACATTTATATTGGCCAATATTGGATAATGATCCAACAATCTCCCACTTGGACCATATATGTAACCTTATAATCATGTTTCGCATAATTCCCGAATAAGCTCAACTTTACTGTCATTTCTGAAATGTATCTGTAACCAATCATACTAACATAGGATCAAAACGGTTTTTGTTAGAGTAATCGTAACTCAACCCATCAATGATCACGTATATCAATACAATTGAATGACATTGATCATGATGTAGATGTGTAGCATGGAAATTTCATGTAATGTGATCTTAACATGCCTATTTCCAATTAGTCCTCACTTAAATCTTATTGAGATCAAACAACATAATAATTCAGAGTGTGAATAAAAAAAATCTTATTTCTGCAGAAAATAATCTTAATACTATAAACTGAAATAACTGAAATGTGTCTATATCATAAGAGCATCTGATAATACAAACTCCTACTGAAACTGAATATCATCAATAGACACGACACTCATACAAGCAGTATGCTCATGAAACACTTTGGGTGGCAATCTCTTAGTAAGCGGATCCGCAATCATAGAGTTTGTTCTTATGTACTCTATAGACAACTGTCCACTCTGAACTCTTTCTTTGACAACCAGGAACTTAATGTCTACATGCTTCGACTTCGTCGAGCTCCTGTTGTTGTTAGATTATAGAACTGCTGACTTATTGTCACAAAATAACTTGAGTAGCATATCAATAGAGTCCACTATGCACAGCCCCGTGACAAAATTTCACAGCCATATCCCGTGATTTGATGCCTCATAACACGCTATAAACTCAGCTGCCATAGTAGAAGAGCCTATAAGAGAATGTTTAGCATTTTTCCAAGAGACAGCTCCTGCAGCTAAAAGTTGATATAACCCGATGTGGATTTCATACTATCTTGGTATCCAGCAAAATCAGATCAGTATACCCAATGATCTCAATCTGATCTGACCTCCGATACGTGAGCATGTAATCTTTTGTTCTCTGTAAGTATCGCAAAATCCTTTTGGCTGCTTTCCAATGGTTTGCTCCTAGATTGCTTAAATACCTGCCCAACATCCCTGTAACGTACGCGATATCTGGACGCGTACAAACCTGAATATACATCAGACTCCCCACTGCTGAGGCATAGGGAATCTTCTGCATTTCCTTTTTCTCAAAATCATTCTTAGGGCACTGATTGAGACTAAACATGTCTTCCTTAGCCACAGGGGTATCATCTGATTTACAATTTTGTATGTCATATCTTATAAGAACCTTTTCGATATAGCTCTTTTGTGAAAATCCAAGTGTTCGCAAAAGAAATTTGTTGCTTTCCTTCCATTGAATTAAATTTAGATTACAACGAAAGTGAACAAGAGAAAAGAACAAACGAGAGGATTTATAATTTATCGCTCTCTTTTATAATGATTTGTGGGATCTATGTGGAGATGGGATCTATCAAGTAGTTCCTTTGGACGATCTAACGACGATAGTTTTCTTGCTCTTGATGAAGAAGATGCCGGCCGACTTTTGATGATCTTCTCTGGTCTTGATTCGTTTAAGGCTCTCACGTGTAACTTGAACTTCACAAAAACTTCCAAAAGATCCCAAGGCTTTCTCAAGAGGGTATTTATAGCCTTAGTTCCATATGAGAGTTTCTATTTAAATAGATTTTGTACTCATCAAGAATTCTAATCAAATATCTTAGTTTTGATTTAAATTTCTTGATTTAGAGTTCTGATTGGACTTAACTTGGATATTTCGATAAGCCCAAATCTTAATCTTAATCAATTTATGATTCTGGTTTATCTGCTCACGTGGAGCTAATCACATCAAAATGCGGAGCTAAGAAACCAGAACGTGGAGCTATTGATTAGCTCCGCGTTTTGTTCAAACGCGAGGCTAAAATAGCCAGGCGCGGAGCTACTGAGTTAGCTTCGCGTTCTGTTGTGGAAAACTTTATTTTACTTAGAAATTTTCACTGCCAACAGAACCCCTCCAAAGTTTTCAAAATGGCTTAGAATTTAGCAAATTTTGAAATACTTTGGATCTTTAAACTGGAAACGCGGAGTTAAAATACCAAATTATCTTCGCGTTTTGTTCACTTGTGTGGAGCTAATAGCTTCGCATTTCAGTAAATAACTTCTCAGTAATTGCTTCGAACCTCGAGCCGAATACCAAGAGGCGGGTTTTTTTATTTAAATAGAGTCTTTTCTTCTTCTTCCTCACTTCATTCGAAGAGATTTCAAGAACCCAGAGATTAGAGTTCTCAGGCGACCAGCGACCAGGCGATCCGAACGACCCGATTGACTGATTTTCCTTCGATTTCACCAAGATTCCTCGAAGATCAATGGCGCCCAAGAAGATCGTGATCTCGCGCGCCTCCTCACAGTCAGCGGCCGGTGCTAGCAGCGACGGCAGTGGCCGAGGGAGTGGCTGCAGCGGCCGAGGGAGTGGCCACAGCGGCGAGCCAGTCCATGCTGCGCCTATCGGCAGTAAGAATCTTCATTTTTGGACTCTTAGGAACCATTTAGGAGTGATTTGACTCGGTTTTAACCTGCCAATCATTTCTTTCACCGGCGAAATTGCCGTACTCTGGCCGAATAGCTTGGAGAAGAAGGAGAAGACCTCTGGTCTTCCTCCACGCGAAACTGTCGCGTTATCTTCGCGTTTTTAAATGCGAACTTATTTTTGCTAACTGTCACGTTTTTACGCGCGAAGTTATCATCCTCGCGTTTTGTCAAAACGCGAGGCTATTTCCTTAACTTCGCGCAGAGCTATATTTAACTCCGTGTCTCCATACTTAGAAAATTTTCTGATCTTGTAATAACTTTTCTAAGTCTTGATTTTTCTTTTGCAGTTGACTACTCAACGGATCCACTCTCCCAAGGGCATCACTTCGGTTTTGCTGGGGGTACGGATCTGATAGCCCAATTCTGTTTCACCACTATTCTAACTGCATACAAGCCGGGCCTGAGGGAGCGCAGGGAGAAATTAATCATTTACCACTCTCCTACTGTACGGGAGATTATCACCGATGTAGTTTTCGAGGCCACCAACAGAGAAGTGTTGGAGAAGCCCGCTTTTCTCTTTGGAGATGCAATGGGGTATTCAGACCAGATCCTCTTTGAAGAGCAGTGCATGTGGCTCTACCAATCTGGCGACCTGCTGATATTTCTCCCAGTATGGAGCATAGTTATCCCCTGGTCTATCTTCAAAGGCTAGCCATGCACCAATCTTCATCAGCAAAAGTAACTCTAAGGAAGCCAGAAGCATATCGTAGTTGCAAGTTTCAAGTTTTGGCTCCAAAAAGTAAACTTTTGAAGGAGTTATAAGAATTCTGCGGCAGCTTATTAAGTTTTTTTTAGGACCATTTCTGTTAGATGACAATCTCTGTCGCTTTCAAAGCGATATAAATGAAGTATAAGGACTTGTAGCATATCGAATTCAGCTTGTGCATCTTCATTAGGATTCTTATAGTAGTATCTTCAGATGATCCACTAAGAACTTTAAACAGATCATAGTTGATATTTGCAAAAGAGATCTTTTGCATGTGAACTAGGGAATTGAGCTGGAAAAGCACCTCGTATGGCACAGTACAATCAACATGATAATTTAAAATAGGAGGGCATAATAAGGAGCCGTGCTTTTGAAGAATCTCATCAGCGGTTGATCCAGCAATTCGCATTAAATGGCAATAATTTGCGCCAGCAAGCTCAACACTCGGTGGAGAAGACTCGTCGTCAAGTTATTGATGAGTCGACGAATAGGTTGAAGCTTTTGGGAGAGTTATAATTCTTTCTATTTTTGTAACTTTTTGCTTTATAAATAAAGACAATTCTTTTTCTTTTTATCTGTTGGCTACAAAATTTGCTTGTACAACAAATAACTTGTCATCAAAATAGTTTATCATTTTTGGTAAAACAATCCAAGGCTCATTTGCGTAACTTAGATTGTTAATACCGACCGAGTTATAATTATTAACCTCGGTAAAGCCCTTTAAACAGAGCTAAATGATAGTTTGGCGAAAGTTTTAACTACTTACACTAGGGTGATCGGGTTAGAATCATTAACTTAGACAGAGGCGTTTAATTGCACATGCTTTAGTTTGATGGAGGCAATTCAAACCTCTTATGCGTAACTTGAACTACACATGCCAAAATAATCTAGTGATGATTATCAGATTTTGGCAGAGGCGCCTAATTGCACATGCCTTAGATGAAGGAGTTCAAGTGCTCATATGCGTAACTTGAACAAGTGGATGGTTATACTTTTAGGGATTATGAACCAGATGTGACAGTTACTCGGTCATCATTCTGGTTTGTTTAGGCATAATATTTCTTCAAAAATTTGCCGTTGATCGGCATCATCATCCTATCGCCATTTTAGTTCATTAAGCGATAGGCTCCACTAGAGTATACCGTCTCCACAATAAACGGTCCTTCTCACTTGGGTTCAAATTTACTCTTAGTCTTGTGGGTTAGAACCATTGGCCTTTTAATAGCCAGAACCAAGTCTACTTATTTAAAGGTTCTTAGTTTAACGTTCTTATTGAACGTTCGCGAGATTCGGGCTTGATATAACTCAATTTGTTGTTGAGCCCGGAGACGTTTTTCATTCAACGCTTCTAGTTCTCGCAATTTTTGTTGATGGCATTCTTCTGTCGTCATCTTTGTGGCTAAGGCCACTCTTAATGATAGTATCTGGATTTCAAAAGGCAGGACAACCTCACTTCCATAGACCAAGGAGAACGGGGTAACTTTTATTGGAGTACGAACAATGGTGCAATAACCTCACAAACACTCTCCTACCTTTTCATCCCAGTCTCATTTGTTGGAGGAGATAAATTTCTGAAGGAGTTTAATGATCGTCTTGTTGAAAGCTTCGGCCAATCCATTTGCCGCCGGATTGTATGGTGTTGAAGCAATATCCTTGATCTGAACTTATCGCAGAATCTTGAGAACCCCTGACTAATGAATTGCGGTCCATTATCATGAATGATTCTTCGAGAGATGTCAAAACGGTAAATGACATGATGCTTAATGAACTTAATCACATCTGTCGTTTTTACCTCTCTCATGGGCATGGCTTCGGCCCATCTTGAAAAATAATCAGTTATTGCGAGGATAAACCTATGTCCGTTGGATGACGGGGGAATTATTGTCTCCACAATATCCATTTCCCATGCTTCAAAGGGCCAGCTAGCAACAGTAGTGTGCAAAAATTCTGGGGGTTGATGGATAAAGTTAGTATGTACCTAACATGCATGACACCGTTTAGCGTATGCCATTGCCTCTGTAATCATTTTCGGCCAGTAGTATCCCAGCCTTCTTATGTGGTCTTCGAGTTTTGGATCGGGCTGATGAGCTCCACACACCCCATCATGTGTCTCTCTCAGCACTTCATCGGCTTTCGCTTTTGATATGCAGCGTAGCAGGGGACCATTGCTTGACTTTCTATATAAAGTTTGAAGTGTATGATCATAGTAAAATCTCGGAGCCTTTCTCTTTATCGAGACAGCTTTCTTTGAATCGTCTGGCAGTATCCCATATAAGGCATAATCTATAAATGGAAATCGCCAATCACGGGATTCCAGAATTAAGCCATCTGGCACACCTCTTTGGTCTGGAATACCGTATCTGGATGGAGGAGTTCTCTTCTACCAATAGTGATGCTTTTAGCTTCACCCGACGGGATCGCTAATGTTGCAGCTAGTGTGGCAAGAGCATCTGCATAGACGTTCTCATTCCGAGATATATGATAGATATAAAACTGTTCAAAATATCCTGCTAGCTCGATGGCTAGCTGATGATATGGGATGAGGGCTTCATGTTTGACTTCATACTCACCTGTCATCTGGTTGATAATGAGTTTAGAGTCTTCATATGCCTCTAAAGAGTTCACCTCCAGCTGTAGAGCCATCTTTAAGCCAATAATGAGCGCGTTGTATTCTGCCATATTTTTTGTACACGGCTCTGTCAATGAGTAACCGTTAGGCAGTATGTGTTTATGTGGGGATATCAGCACAACCCCTACTCCAGCAGCAGATCGTCTGGCAGCACAATCAAAGAACATCTGCCATGGTTGTTCTTTGCTAGTCATGTTCACCTCTGATGTCTGTTTAGAGTTAGACCAAATTGGATGGTCTGCTAGGAAATCGGCGATCACTTGTCCCTTCGTTACTTTTTGAGGAACAAAGTGTGTATCATATGGTGACAACAATAATGCCCATTTTGCCAATTGGCCGTTTAAGGATCCCGATTTTGTCATCAGGATTTTTAAGGGATTAACCCACGATATGACATGAATCGTTTGCCCTGAAAGATAGTATTGCATCTTCTGAACGACGAACACTAGGACTAAACATTCTTTTTCAATCGGGGTATACCGACGCTCAGCTCCGATCATTGTCCTGCTTAAGTAATAAAGGGCGTGTTCATGGCCGTGCTCATTACACTGAGTAATGCTCCTAACGCATTATCCATGGCCCTTACATATATGAGGAACGGCTGCCCAGGCACAGGTGCCATGAGGACAGGAGGTTTCGTGAGGTATTCTTTGAGATCGTCGCTTGTTGACATGCCTCGTCCCATATGAAAGAAACTCTCTTTTTCATGAGTCTGGAGAATGGCTGGCATCGCCCTGATAGGTTAGAGATAAAGCGCCGGATATAGGCAAGCCTTCCTTGTAACCCCCTTAACTCTTTAAGATTGCGGGGAGGCGGCATTTCGTTGATCGCCTTTACTTTTTCAAGATCAAGAAAAATTCCTTCTAAGGTAACTATGAACCCAAGTAATTTCCTGCTGGACACCTCCATAAAGGACTTAGCAGGATTCATTTTCAAATGATGTCTTCGCATAAGGTCGAAAACTGTTTTCAGATCCTGAAGGTGGTCGTGTTTGTTTTTGCTTTTGACTGCCAAGTCATCCACGTAACACTCTACCGTTTTTCGTAGATGTTCTTTAAATATTATGCTCATTGCACGTTGGTAGGTGGCACCGGCGTTCTTCAATCCGAAAGGCATTATCGTATAACAGTATATCCCCAGCGGCGTTCTGAAAGCCGTATACTTTTCATCGTCCGGGTGCATCTTGATCTGGTTATAGCCTGAGAAGCCATCCATGAAGGACATTCTTTCATAACCACAGGTGTTATCAATCATCACATCGGTGATTGGGAGTGGAAATTCATTCTTAGGGCATGCAGCATTTAGATCGCGAAAGTCGATGCATATCCGGATCTTACCGTTCTTACGAACTGGCACTATATTAGCCACCCAATCGGGATGTTGCTCTTCTCGGATAAATCCCTATTTTATAAGCTTATTGAGCTTAACGACTATCGCCTCCATCAACCCCGGTCGAAAATGCCTTTGCTGTTGTTTTACTGGCTTGACGTCTTCTTTAATATTTAGCCGGTGTGTGGCAATATGAGGATCAAGACCGGGCATGTCTTCATAGCTCCATGCGAACACATCTATATGCTCCTTTTTGAGGGATATAAGTTCCTCTTTTTCCAAGGGAGTTAGTGTGTCGCTTATAAAAATGGGTTTCGGGTTATCTTCCGTTCCCATGTTGACCTGTACTAGCTTATCCTCTGTGGGTGGGTCACGCTATTCAAAACGGAGATCCTAGAGGGTATCCATATGCTTAGTTCAGGAATCATATTGAATGTCAATTGGTTCTTCATCGCTTTCTGGTGCGGCTGAAACAATATTGGCTGTCAGGGATTGAAACCATGCGCTAGTACTTAGATCCGAGTCATGATCAATCGAATATGGATCCTCGTTGGATGAAGATCTTTCTTCGTATTTGCATGGCGGTGAGGGACTAGTAGATACATAGCCCAACCCCCTGCGAGTCTTTTGATAATAATCTGGGCTCTTTCCTCTTGATCTAAACGAGGGTATAAGATTTCGTCGCCCTTTCCAAAGTTCAATCCTGCTTTCTGGATAAAATTATAACCCATCTTTTCCATCATCTGTCGAGATTTCTGTTCATATAAGTGAAACTGAGGTGATGTTTGTTCATCACTTTCACTACTTTGTTTTTTGTTAGGCAATGTGATCACTTTGCCGAAGATAATTGGTTTATGTGATACATGTCGCCGGTACTTCGAAGAAATGATCTCGTCCTTTCGTTATTTTAGACCGAGAGAGGAGGGATGACTTAAGTGGCAAATGATATGCCGCCAGAACTTCAAGTTCGGACAGGCCATCCACTTCAGTGGAAGTACAAGAAGGTTCAGATTCTGTAGCGACAGTAGGCTCGTAGACTAACTTTATATTTTCATTAATAATCCACTCATCCTCTGCTACATTAGCTACATTATTATCTAAATTTGCTTTAAAATCAATATGAGGGTTTATCTCATAGTCACCCCCATCATCTTCTTCGGGAGATTCGTACTCCGTGTCCGCCTCATTGCCGTTGTAGTCGGGTTCTTGGGGCTTTTTGTAGTTATTGTTGGAAACTTTGTGGGCTGGTTTGTAAACCATAGCATCCGTGAAGTAGTTCTCTAATCCTTTGAAAGGCTGCCTATCTGCAATTAAAGTCCGGACTTCTCCTTGATCATCGCAATATTTCATGCACTGGTGGAGAGTCGATGGGACTATCATATAGGCGTATATCCATGGTCGCCTCAGTAAGATGTTATAAGACGTATCTGTGTCTATAACATAGCATGTAACTTCTATCCTCAAATCTCCAATTTGACACCGGAGTCGGATTTTTCCAAGAGTACAGCTGTCATTAGCATTAAACCCATATATTGTAGTATTGGTTGGTGTCAGACGATGGGGAGAAATTCCCAATAGCTGCATCAATTTTCTGGGGATAACGCTTAATACAGACCTCGGATCGATTTGAATACGGTCCACCTTTGTGGATCCGACATATCCGGTGAAATAAAAAAGCCTATTATGCTTTATATTTCTTACCTGCATATTCTCTGGAGAGAAGGTAATTTGGAAGACCTGCCTCCTCACCTCACTTGATGACAGCGGAGGCAAGAGTCCTGTTCTTCATCGGCCGGCTCGACAATCTGAGCTAAGAATGACTCAGAGTCTGCCAAGGCCTCTCTTAATGCTTCGCGAGTTAATTTCGATAATTGCAACAACTCATAAAGCATGACTCGTGCTGGAATATTCGCCAGCTGAGCTATTATATCAAACTTGAATGCGGCTTCCTTGGCCTTTTCATCTCTAGCAGGATTTTTCTGGAAACGAAGCCCTTTTTATTTTGCAGGCTTCGCGAGTTCCCCGTATATATTTTTCGGGTCTACTCTAGTATAGTCCTTGAGATATGTTTTACCAAACCGAGTGCCGGAAGGGCCCGCCCCATCATAATGAGTGGCCATCATCTCGGGCTCTTCTTCAGAGTCTCTGAAGGCTCCCGAGACTATGTATTCTTCCTTTATCTTTGCAGAAATAGTATTAATAGTCCGCTTTTTCCTTTGACCCCCTGCAGTAGTCCACTGTTCATCCTGTAGTAAATTAGGGTGGACCCACATGACTTCCCCCTTTTGAGTTGTTACGGGGACAAGTTCTTCTTGTGCCTTTTTATGCGGCATGGTTTTCGTAACCAGCTTCCCCTTTGGTATTGGGGCCACCCCCGCGGGGAACTCCTGGGTTCCAATCACTAGAGTTGCCATATTGGTAGTGACCTTCTTTTGCTCCTCTTTTAATGTCAGGACTCCAGCTTCTATCAGTACTTGGATCCTGTTCTTTAGAGGGTAACAATCCTTGGTAGGGTGTCCGACATTCCTGTAGTAGAGACAATAGTTGGGGTCGTTGGTTTTACCAGCGTCCTCCGGTTTCCTATTCTCCGGAAGTTTCAACATTCCCTTCCTAAGAAGCAGGTGGAAGAGTGTAGGTGTCTGTTCCGCTTTAAATGTGTATGTCCTTTCTTGCTGGGGCCTATTTTATCTTGCACCCTTTTGATTTTGGGGCTTTGAGCTCGGAGGATTTGTCTTCTGTGGAGCGACCTCTGATGCCATTGCCGCTTTCCCTTTATTCTTGTTATTATTTTGCGTATACGGCCTATTACTTCCAGTATTTCTTGATCCACGACACTCTTCAACTCGGTGGATCAAGTCCTCGGCTTGATCTCCTTGTTTGAGCAAATCCCTCTATGTCTTAGACTTTACGGCCCTCATTTTTAAGAGCACATTGGTTTTGAGATTATGTCGACATGTCTCTACCAGAGTTTCCTGAACCATTCCGTGCTTGCAATGCACAGACTTCTCCCAGAACCTTTCTATGAAGTCTTTTAATGTTTCTTGTTCTCCTTGTTTAGTTGCAAGGAGAGAATAAACCATAATTTTGGTATCATCCTCGAAGAAACGTGCGAGAAATTGCTTCTCAACATCAAACCAGGTATTAATAGTACCTGGGGGCAACTGCATAAACCAAGTAAAGGCAGACCCTCGCAAGATACTTGCAAATATCTTGGTCATTACTGGGTCATTGCCCATAAGTGTCCTGCTTGGGATAAGAAGTAGAAATATGTTGACTGGGGAATCCTTTCCCGTCATATGGCTCCAATTTGAACAGTTTGTATTTCTTAGGGTATGGTGCCAAATCCCATTCAGGTGGGTATAGTCTTGAAACCCCCGATTCTTTCAACTCCTTCTTGTGCATTAGTGCTTCGAGTTGATTTTGTAGCTTCTCGATTTTCTCTTCATGAGGGTCATGAAAAGAATACTTATCTTCGTCCTCATGCGTCGAGTGAGCCTTTTCATCTCTATCTTCCTCGTTCGTTTTATTGAACGGCGTTTCTTTTCCTTTTTTTGGCATTATCCTTGACAATTTTTTGAGTATTCTTGACCACTTTTGACAGCATCATTTTAAGATCCTCGATTGTCTTTTGTTGTTCTCGGATCATTTGTTCTTGGGCCTCAAATCTTTAGTCAATGTCGTCAGATTTGTCCATCATATGTGATGCTGACTTCTGCAATTTAGACGATGCCGAAGAACGAGGAGAGGCTATGGCCGAATTATCGCTATCGTCGTCATAAAAACTTTTCACGAGTTTCTTATAGTTTCGGGCCGGGATAGCACCTGAGTTAAGTCGGGTAAAGTGATGAGGTTCTTCATCACTTGATTCTGAGTTATCACTTCTTTCTATGATTTTTTTACCCTTGCCGACCATGTTAGAAGTTACAATTCTCCATTCTTTTCTTTGGGGAGTTATCTTCGTTCTTTTGATAGGGTTTTCATCTGACTCAGTCAATCGATTGAATACTGATATCCTGTTCTTGCTGCAGCAATAATTATCCACTACAGCGGAGACTGCTGTCATAAGCTGCTGGCAATGACAAGTAGGTTCAGATTGAACTTGATTTATAGCTCTTTTCCTGGTTAGATACTCCTGGAGATCAATGGCTTTAGATATGGGGTGGTGGGGCCCATCCACCTGTTGAGAGGGTCCAGGAACTTGCTGAAACTTCTCGAGATCACTGGAGTCCAGTTCTCGTCCACTGGTGTGGTGATCAACCCCGATTTTGTATTTGGGTTGATTTACGCGGAGCTGAGCAGTAGCTTCGCGTTTTGATATGCGGAGCTGAGAAGTAGCTTCGCGTCTTGATACGCGGGGCTGAGAAATAGCTTCGCGTTTGGTTACGCTAGCCTCGCGTTTACACTGGCTTGACGTCTTTGCAGAAGTTTATCTTTTGGAATCTTAGCCCCGCGTGGAAGAAAATTCTTGCACACTGGCTTACTCTTGCAATCAATGCAAGTCATAACTTCGCGTTTAGCGCGATTTTTGCGATTAACGTATATTTGCCAATCATCTTCACGATTTACACGGAGATGAGGAGTCTTGCATTTATCGCAAGTATTACTGGCTTTTCTTTTATCGCTAAGCTCAGTAGTAGTCTCGCGTGAAGAACCACACGCTGGCTTTAAGGAAATTTTATCCTCACATTTATCGCGAGTGTTAGAAATCTTGCGATTATCGCAAGTTGTACTGACTTCGCGTTTATGCTAAGAAAATCACACGCTGGCTCTAAGGAAATTTTACCCTTGCGACTAACGCGAGTGATAAAGATCTTGCGTTTATCGCAAGTCTTAGCTTCGCCTTTATCACGATATTGGCTGGTCTTGCGATTAACGTGAGCCAGTTTGCAAGGGACTATAGCCTCGTGTTTTGTGAAGTTAGCCTCGCGTTCATTGCGGGCTTTGAAGGCCTTTTGCCTAGCTCTCCGATTTCTATTCTGGAGTTGGCTTCTGGTCAATCCAGTCCCCGAGCCTTCTTTGGCAGTAAAGAGGCCATCCTCTGCTAAGATTTTCTGCCTAAACGACGGCTCTATGGCTGCAGTCTCCAAGGGTCACCGTTTATTGGTGGATACCCGATTATCCAATCCTCAGGTATTGGAGCGCACGCGACGATAGCGTCGCGTTTCGGTCAGATTACCTGACTCAGAGGAGAGATACTCCTCGTACTTCTGCTGGTCGATCTCTATGACTAGCATGTCCATGTCGGATCCGATCCTCTGGATGTCAGATTGCGCTACGATCTCTTCTTTGGTGAAAGAGATTTCTCCACTGTGGTCGCCAGTTTGTTGGCAGCAGAAATTTGTTGCTTTCCTTCCATTGAATTCAACTTAGATTACAATGAAAGTGAACAAGAGAAAAGAACAAACGAGAGGATTTATAATCTAACAAACGAGAGGATTTATAATCTATCGCTCTCTTTTACAATGATTTGTGGGATCTATGTGGCGATGGGATCTATCAAGTAGTTCCTTTAGACGATCTGACGACGATGATCTTCTTGCTCTTGATGAAGAAGATGCCGGCCGACTTTTGATGATCTTCTCTAGTCTTGATTCGTTCAAGGCTCTCAGGTGTAACTTGAACTTCACAAAAACTTCCAAAAGATCCCCCCAGGCTTTCTCAAGAGGGTATTTATAGCCTTAGGTCCATATGAGGGTTTCTATTTAAATAGAATTTGTACTCATCAAGGATTCTAATCAAATATCTTAGTCTTGATTTAAATCTCTTGATTTAGAGTTCTGATTGGACTTAACTTGGGTATTTGGATAAGCTCAAATCTTAATCTCAATCAATTTATGATTCTGGTTTATCTGCTCACGCGGAGCTAATCGCATCAAAACGCGGAGCTAAGAAACCAGAACGCGGAGCT
Organism: Dracaena cambodiana; assembly: GCA_036321105.1. Taxonomy (NCBI): domain Eukaryota; kingdom Viridiplantae; phylum Streptophyta; class Magnoliopsida; order Asparagales; family Asparagaceae; genus Dracaena; species Dracaena cambodiana. Next base: position 20,605,531 of record JAYEPQ010000009.1, read on the forward strand.
ATTGATTAGCTCCGCGTTTTGTTCAAACGCGAGGCTAAAATAGCCAGGTGCGGAGCTACTGAGTTAGCTCCGCGTTCTGTTATGGAAAACTTCATTTTACTTAGAAATTTTCACTGCCAACACCAAGAATGCATCGAGAGTGATCTCAGTGTATTTGAATCCCTAATACAAAAGAGGCGTCACCAAGATCCTTCATCTCAAAATGCTTAACTAGAAATCTCTTGGTTTCGTGCAATATGCCTATATCGTTGTTGGCAAGAAAGATGTTATCAACATATAATACTAAGAAAATATGTTTACTCTCCCAGAACTTATGGTATACACAGTCATCGACCAAGTTCACCTAAAAAATGAATGAGATGATCACTTGATGAAACTTGAAATACCATTGTCGAGATACTTGCTTGAGCCCATACATGGATTTCTTAAGTTTGCAAACCATATTCTTTGAGTCTCCCGACACAAAGTTTTCTAGCTGGACCATATATATCGTCTCGTCAATGTCACCATTGAGAAATGCTATTTTGACATCCATCTGATGTAACTCAAGGTTGAAATGAGCCTCCAATGCCATTGTAATCTTGAAAGAGTCCTTTGAAGAAACCGGAGAAAATGTCTCTTTATAGTCGATGCCTTCTTTCTGCGTAAAGCCCTTTGTGACAAGACGAGTTTTATACCTTTCCACATCGCTTTTCGAATCCCTTTTGGTCTTAAATATCCATTTGCAACCAATAAGTTTCGCTCCTTCTGGTAATGGGATAAGATTACACACATCATTGTCCTTCATGGAGTTTATCTCCTCATTCATAGCATCCTCATTCATAGCATCTATCCACTTTTGAGAGTTAGAACTTTCAATGGCTTGACGAAAGTTAATCGGGTCATCTTCCATGACTCCAACGTCTACCTCATGTTCTTGGAGAAATATAATGTAATCATCTGGCGATGCTCTTCTCCTCTCTCGAGTGGATCTCCTTAATGGTATAGGTTTTTGAGGTGCCAGAGTTTGTTCTTCCAGAACAATCTCTTGAACGGGAGGTTGTTCGACATTGTCTTAATCTATTGTGTCTTGAACAAGGTCAGGAATAGAATCCTGATAAATATCAATAACACCTTTGGGAACATCAACATATTCCTCTTCAAAGACAAGTCCCTGCCTGTATCTCCTCCCTCAAACTCGACATCCTCAAAGAACCGGGCATTTCCCGTCTCGAAAATTGACCTAGTCGTGGGATCATAAAACTTGTACCCCCTTGATCTTTCAGAGTATTCAACAAAGTAGCAACTAACAGTTCTTGAGTCCAGTTTCCTTTCATTTGGCCTATAAGGCCTTGCCTCAGCTAGACATCGCCAAACGTGTAAGTACTTAAGACTAGACTTCTTGCCTGTCCATAGCTCATAAGGGGTTTTGGCAGTCACTTTAGTTGGAACTCTGTTAAGGATATATACTGCAGTCTTAAGTACTTCTCCCCAGAGTGATTTAGGTAAGGTAGAATGACTAATCATACTCCTCACCATATCCTTGAGTGTTCTGTTTCGTCTTTCAGCAACACCATTCATAGTGGGCGAGCCCGGCATAGTGTACTGTGGGACAATATCGGATTCCTCTAGGAATTTAGCAAAAGGTCCTGGACGTTGTTCACCTGAACCATCATATCTGCCATAGTATTCACCATCACGATCAAACCTGATGCTTTTGATCATTTTGCTGAGTTGGTTCTCAATTTCAGCCTTATATTTTTTGAACACTTCCAGTGATTGTACCTTTTCATGAATGAGATACATATAGCCATATCTAGAGAAATCATTTATAAACGGGATAAAGTATTGTTGACCATTCCACGCAACAGTAGGAACTTCAAATCTCCTTTTGTTGGTTTGTTTTCCCTTTATGCAGTTAACACAAACATCAAAGTCTGTGAAATCTAAGGGATCAAGAATTTCGTCTGGCACAAGTCTCTCAATTCTCCGTTTGGAGATGTGACATAATCTTTTGTGCCATAACACAGCCGAATTATCATTGGTTAATTTTCTCTTTACACCTCGAGTACTTAAATACAGAGATTCATTAAATGAAGCTATTGTGTTAATTGAATATAGATTATCGTAACTTGATAAAGAACCTGATCCAACCAAATTTGAATCATGAAACAAACTAAATTTTTCATTTCCAAATGAACAAGAAAAACCAAATTTGTCCAAAGTAGAAACAAAAATAAAATTCTATCTAAAAGATGGTACAACAAATGTCACTATCTAAAAGATGGTACAACAAATATCTCATCAAGATCCAAATGAAACCCAGTCTTTAACAATAATCTAAACTTTCCAATTGCCTCAACTTGAACCTTCTTGCCATCACCCACATAGATATATCTTTCAACATCATTTGATTTTCGGCAGCTCAGGCAACCCTGTATAGACACACTGATGTGAGTGGTTGCACCAAAATCTATCCATCATGTGTGTACAGGTATCGAAATTAAATTAACCTCAGAACAAATGGATTAAAAAGCATACCTTTCTTAGCACGCCAAGCAGGATAGTTATGACAATGCTTCTTTATATGCCCTTCAACTCCACAGAAGAAACAACCAGTACCTTCTGATTGAATCAACTTCTTTAGTTGTTTCTTCTGAGATACTGTATCTGCAGCTTCCTTATCTTTTTTCCACTTTTGCTTTCCCTTGTCCTTAGAAGATGAGGTTAGTGAGCATTTTATGTCTTTTCCGGCTTCAACCTATCCTTCTCTTGAACACAGTGTGAGATGAACTCATTCAGAGACTAAGTCTCTTTCTGACAATTGTAACTCACCTTAAACTGGTTGAATTGCATAGGGAAGGATATCAGAACCAGATGCACTAGCAAGTCCTCAAAGAGTTCAAGTTTAAGTGCTTTCAACTTTGAAGCCAGATGAGACATCTCCATGATGTACTCCATAATATTGCCTTTGCTTTTATACCTCTTTGAAATAAGATTTGTCAAGAGCGTACCAATTTCAGCCTTTTCATTCTTGACAAACCTCTTTTCAATATCTGCAAGGAACTCTTTAGCTATAGTAATCTTTTCAGATATTGTGCCCCTGAATGCTTCTGGAATGGTTTTTTTTCATAATTATTAGACACATGTGATTTGACTTTTCCCACCTCTCAATATCCCTCTTTTGTTCAGAAGAACTTTCAGCAGTGAGAGGTGCAGGAGGATGAGACTTTAACGCAAAATCGAGATCCATGACTCCGAGAACAATCAAAAGATTCTCTTGCCATGACTTGAAGTTAGAGTCATTTAGTATAGAAATTGAATTGATGTTGGCACTAATATTGGCAGGATTTTGTAAAGCTGAATCCAGAGAACAATGAACAAAAATAACAAGCTCGCACTAGTTCATTAACCAAATAATAATAATAATTTCAAATAAATTTAAACCCCATCTCAAGATATCGGGATTCCTTTAATATTTTATCTTTGGACAATAATATTAACTTCTTAGTGATATCTTGGTGTAATAATCAAATACTGATGATAAATAATATATCAAACAATAAATCTTCCTTTGGGCCTAGTCATTATTCACATGTAAACTAAATAATCACCACGCATTTATTACCACAGATACACATGCAATTCTATTAAATAATAACCTCCTTTGTGCTGATTAATATTCATACAACTTACATGCACACAACCTTTTATATTTCAAGATAAAATCAATTTCAACAAGAGAAGTCACTTTGGCGACATGTTGCTTCAATCAATCTATCTCAAAATATATATCCAAAATACAAATATTTAAAATTAAAATTATACCGAATCGATCCTTAAAAAATTATCAAAAAATTGACCTTAAGAGAAAATTCTTTAAAAAAATCTATATATATGTATACATATTTTTAAAACAAGCCCAAATCCAAAATAAAACCTTAATAGCCTTAAAAAAAATTTATGAACCATAATCCGGTGAATAGTAATCGGATGAACAGTAATCTGATTTTTTTTTATGATTCAACATAAATTTGCTCTGATACCAATTGTCAGATATCATATGAAAATTACACAATAGATTTTTATGTCAAATCACCAAGAAATTATATATAAAATATGGAAAAGCGTACCTGAATCCATAACAAATAATCACGTTATAGAACCGTGCGATTGGCCTTCCAGATCTATACGTTTTTCTAAGAGAACACTTTTAACTTTTCTCTCTAGTTTCGCTCTGTCGATGGGAAATAGATAAGAATCAAAATCACGTATGATCTGGGGACCATAACCGCTTTTTATATACAAATCTGTCTATTGGTATTTCTAATTTATCTCATTATAAAATCAGAAATTACTCATTAGGTTTATACACATAAAAAGCCCAAACCCTATTAGATACATTAAAACCCAACTTAATTAGATCACTTTTAATTGAGTCAACCATATTAGACAATTTATAATACATGATTATTTCATATATATATGGGCCAATATTGGATAATGATCCAATAAAAGATTGATTGAATTAACCACTTTCAAAGTTATAAAGTTACCCCACTTAGGGTATTTTAAGAAGCTTACTTCAATGAAATACGATGATTTTATGGTACCCAAAACTTTTAAGAATATAAGAGGAAGACCATGGCTAGTTAAGAATGGGATTTTCTAACTCCATGATTAAAGAAAAATAAATTCACCGAATTAAAATTTCAAAAAAATTAGGAAAAATAAAAGAATATATTTTATAATACAGATTTATTTTGACTTGTAAAAGAAAACAATTTTCATAAAAGTAAATTCGAACCAAATACAAATTATAGAAAACCAAAAAAAAAAAAAAACCATTGTCCATCCAATCTAAGTTTAATTTTAGATTTCTAAATAATTTTCAGCAAGTTTAAATATATTTAACTCTTTGCTTCCCATGAAATAAATGATTAGATATATGTACTATTTTTATTTTAAAAATTCCAATTATAATAAAAAGCAATAGTATATTTAATTGTGCTGGTATTCACAACTTTTGGTATATATATTAAATTCAATAATTAAAAATTTCTTTGAATATAAATTACCATTTTGAAGTTTTACCAATATTGATCATCTTCTTTTATGGATCAAAATAAAGAGAAAAAAGTGTAATTCTAAATTAAACACAATAAATGCTATAAAAGAGTTCAATATGTAATATCTTACAGAACAAAAGAGCCTTAAATTTAGAAAATAGAATAAGCACAAAAAATAAAGAAATAATTATAAATAAGAAAAAGGTTAACCTTCAATGAATCTTTCTTTTTTACTACTAATATTAACTTATTTCATCAACCGAATATCTTCCATCTTTTTTTTTTCTCTAAAATTGGAAGGAAAAAAAATGATTCAATTAAGAAGTCATATAAAAACAATTAAAAATTGCTTGAATTTTAAAATAGGAAAATATTGGAAGTAACTATCTCATTATTTCTTTATAACTATTTTTTCCTCTTTTTTTCTTTATCCTTTAAATCTTTTTAAGTTCGATCCAATTTTTTAGAAAAATTTAAAAATTTAAAACTCTCAAAAGTTAGGAAAGATCGAACCAAATTTCTAATTGACTTTTTTCTAAATTTGAAAATTTTATCTTTCCTTTTTCGGTTATTAACTAATATAGGAGATGGTGGATATATAGTATATGATTCAAAAACTAGATATGAACATGATGGTTTTACTTACATATTTGCTTAGTGGTTGCTGAATATCCAAGGAAGCACAACACGAGACCCGCACCCATTACATGACCTAATAATTCAAATTTATCCAACTCCGACAGACAATAATCATCTTTAGCTAGAGCGACTGCCTGTTCCGTAGCGAGTCGGTTCGGTACTCTTTGCATAAAGGTTATGCACTACAAACAACATCCGGATTGGCAAGACAACAATCCTAATGCATCCGGATTGGCAAGACAACAATCCTAATGCAGCCGAGGCTGCTAGTGTGACCGGAACGGACTCGCTTGGCTGCAGCAGCATTGTGTTCCATTGCTTGTCTCTTTTTGATCTCAGCTTCTTGGATTCTCTCTTATTTCTTCTTTTTTGCTATCTCCTTCTTGGCTGGGTGCTGGGCTGTTAAACTTCTTTTCCTACACTCAATGATCAATAAAAAAAGGTGACCTTTTTATTGAAGAGTAGCATTGGCCTTCTCTATGCCGGACTAAGAAAGGCTCCGATGTTTGCTGCCGTCTCCTTAACAGTCATCATGACGGTCTTCGCTGCTTGCATCCTTTCAAATTTACCGCTCTTTATTTCTCTTTTTCCTTTCTCTCTTTCTTTTTCTCCGTAAATTCTATACTGCACCTGCTGGTGAAAAAAAAAAAAAAAAAAAAACCAGGAGGAGAGTATTTTATTGACACTGGCTGTAATGTAGGACAGGTGCGTGCATGGGAAAACACGTCAGTGTATGCATCATGGCCGGCGGTTATTGATGGGCGAAATGGAAACCACCTCCACTGCCTTTGTCAAAGAGGAAACAATTTTTATTTTTGTTTTAAAACATTTTCTTTTTTTAAGGATAGTAGTTATTAAACACGTTATATATTTTAGGATTTTATTTTATATAAATTTGAAAAATCTCTAAAACTAGGGAAGCCCAATCCCCATTGTCTCTCTTTTTTAAGTATTTTTTTTATTTTCTAAGCTGGATATTTTCTCTTTTTTTTTTACTTAGAAAGATAGGCAAACTTGAAACAAGCATTAAGCAACTCAATCTTTATGAATTTATCTTTTATTCTGAAAAAATTAGGAAAAATTTGAGAAAAAAATTATAAAATCATGAAAATGTAACAATACATAAAGAAGTTATTCTTTTTCAAATAGATTTTTGTTGCTAATTAAATTGAGTTTTTATAAAAACAAACTATATGGAATTCAAACAAAATCAGGAAAAATATGATATATGTATATGTGTGTGTGTGAGAGAGAGAGAGAGAGATTACTGTAGGTGAGCCGCAAACTCAAAAAAAAATTACATAAGTTAGTAATCCAATGATTTTTTTTAAATATTACATATATGTATATATATTTATATCATATCAATCGAAATTTTTCCTGAGCTAGCGGTTCATCTACAGTAATCCCATATATATATATATATATATATATATATATATATATGCGCCCGTGCTTATATATATTTATATATATATGGGATTACTGTTGATGAACCGCTAGCTCAGGAAAAATTTCGATAGATAGGATTACTGTAGGTGAGCCGTCAGCTCAGGAAAAATTTCGTGAGCTAATGAAAAAAATATAATAATATAATTATTTTTTTAAAATTTTTTCTGTAATTAGAACTTCTACCTCCTTAACTTTAATAAAATTAAATTTCATAAATTTTGAAATTCATTTACACTTTCATCAAGTGGATATAAATTGTTTATTCATTAGAAATCATTAAAATTTATATTAACTTAAAAGAGGACCAAATCAAAACTAAAATCCAGAAAATTGGATATGAGTGAATCCTAAAAAGTCAAGATCATAATTCAAGAGAAATTTTTAAATTTTTTTTATTAGAGATCGTGGAAATGAACTGCAGCTCAGATAATTTGCATGAACTGTCAGCTTATTTTCATCTCTATATATATATAAAGGTAATGACAATGGTTTACTCCTTTCATCACTAATGGATTGCTTTCATCACTAATAGATTTGACATCTTCTATAAGCCTTACTATTCAATTTTATTTTAGATCAAATTTAGAAACCTAATTAGATCATTATCTTTAATTTATTAAAATATTAGATAGAGATATTTTGTTGTACAATGTCTAGTACACCATAATTTATTTTAACTATTTTTTTAATTGCTATTATTTGTATGTATGAATCATGACATTCTATGTCACAAATATATTGCATGACATTTATATTTATTTTTAATAGAATATCTTAACTTAAAATAATGCCACTATCAAAACATAGAATTTCAATTGTAATATATGACTATCAATTATCTTAGTAAGAATATTGAGACCAACTAATTTTCTATCACTATCATTTATTATACACGTTTGAGATAAGTTTATTATATAACAAAAAAGTATTAATATTTAATTTCACAGCAATTGCAAAAATCAAACCTTCTTGATATTCTATTTTTTTTTTTGTCTTCTATTCTCTTAAAAATCTTTTTTCAAAAACAAACTATATGGAATTCAAACAAAATCAGGAAAAATATGATATATGTATACGTGTGTGTGTGTGTGAGAGAGAGAGAGAGAGATTACTGTAGGTGAGCCGCAAATTCAAAAAAAAATTACATAAGCTAGTATTAGTATTTATAAGTTTTTAATTTTAATATAATTAAATTTCATGAATTTTGGAGATTATTTATACTTTCATCAAGTAGATAGAAAATATTTACTAATTGAAAACCGTTAAAATTTGTTTCAATTTGATAGAGGACCAAATCAAAACTAAAACTCAAGAAATTGGGTATAAGTAAACCCTAAGGATTCGAGATCATAATCCAAAAGAAATTTTTTTAAAAAATTATTCGAGATAGTGTAAATGAACTACAGCTCAGGTAACTTATATGAGCTGTTAGCTCATTTCCATTATATATATATGTATATATATGTATATATATATATATATATATATATATATATATATATATATATATATATATATATATATGTATATATATATATATATATATATATATATATATGTATATATATATATATATATATATATGTATATATATATATATATATGTATATATATATATATGTATATATATATATATATGTATATATATATATATATGTATATATATATATATGTATATATATATATATATGTATATATATATATATATGTATATATATATATATATGTATATATATATATATATATATATATATATATATATATATATATATATATATATATATATATATATATATATATATATATAGGGATTACTAGTTGAGCCTTGAGCCGCCAGCTCAGGAAAAGTTACGTGAGATAACGGCGAAACTATAGTGGTCCAATGAATTTTCTTCAATTTTTTTTACAATTACTATCCCTACCTTCTTAACTTCTTTCAGATTAAATTTCATAAATTTTGTAGTTCATTTACCCTTTCATAAGTGCATACAAAATGTTTATTTATTCAAAACTGTTAATTTTGTGTTAACTTGATGAAGGACCAAATCAAAACTAAAACCTAAGAAATTGGGTAAGAGTGAACCCTAGGGGGTCGAGATCATAATCCAAAAGATTCCTTTTTTTAAAATGATTGGAGATAGTGAAAATAAACTGCAATTCAGATAACTTGCACAAACGTCAGCTCATTTCTATTTTTCTTATGTATATATATATATATATATATATATATATATATGTTGTTGATGTATATGAGTCGCCAGCTCAACTAAGTTATGTGAGTCAGTAACGAAAAGGAATAGTTTCATTATTTTTTTTTCCAAATTTCTTTTAGAATCATCATCTCTAGCTTCTCTAGAATCAAATTTCATGAATTTTAGAGTTTACTCGCCCTTTAATCAAGTTGGCTCAAAATGTTGTATTTATCGTAAGTTATTAATTTTGTGTCTATTTGATGGAAGACTAAATTAAAAATAAAATCCATGAAATTGGATATGAATAAATGCTAGTGGGTTGAGATCATAATCCAAAAGAAGATTTAAAAAATAACTATGAGAGATAGTGGAAACGAAGTATAGTTAAGCTAACTATCATGAGTCGGCAACTCATTTCCATTTTTCTTATATATATATATATATATATATATATATATATATATATATATATATATATATATATATATATATATATATATATAGGTATTACTGTAGTTGAGCCGCCAGCTTAGGAAAAGTTACGTGAGATAACGACGAAACTATAATGGTCCAATGATTTTTCTTCAATTTATTTTTACAATTACTATCCCTACCTCCTTAACTTTTTCGGATTAAATTTCATAAATTTTGTAGTTCATTTACCCTTTCATCAAGTGCATACAAAATGTTTTATTTATTAAATACTGTTAATTTTGTGTTAACTTGATGAAGGACCAAATCAAAAGTAAAACCCAAGAAATTGGGTATGAGTGAACGCTGGGGGGTCGAGATCATAATCCAAAAGATTCTTTTCTTTAAATGATTAGAGATAGTGAAAATAAACTGCAATTCAGATAACTAGCACAAACGTCAGCTCATTTCTATTTTTCTTATATATATATATATATAAATATAGGGATGATGTATATGAGACGCCAGCTCAACTAAGTTATGTGAGTCAGTAACAAAAAAGAATAGTTTCATTATTTTTTTTTCCAAATTTCTTTTAGAATCATCATCTCTACATCTCTAGCTTCTCTAGAGTCAAATTTCATGAATTTTGGAGTTTACTTGCCCTTTGATCAAGTTGGCTCAAAATGTTGTATTTATCGTAAGTTATTAATTTTGTGTCTACTTGATGAAAAACTAAATCAAAACTAAAATCCATGAAATTGGGTATGAGTGAACACTAGTGGGTTGAGATCATAATCCAAAAGAAGATTTAAAAAATAACTATCAGAGACAGTGGAAACGAAGTACAGTTAAGCTAACTATCATGAGTCGGCAACTCATTTCCATTTTTCTTATATATATATATATATATATATATATAGAGAGAGAGAGAGAGAGAGAGAGAGAGAGAAAATGGGAAATTCACTGGCGGTGAAGGGAATTCCTTCACTAGCGCTTAGGTGGCCCAATAATTGTATTACACGTGGAACCATTCAAAGGGCGATTAAAAAAGTTCTTTTATTTGTTACAATTATTTGATCACCTAAGCGCTAGTGAAGGAATCCCCTTCACTGTCGGTGAATTTCCCGTTTTCTCATATATATATATATATATATAATTATTTATGTGTATTGATCACTTATGGAAAATTTTGGAGGTCAACTTTTGATTTTTCATTTTTATGAAATTTAATTTAGATTATTTATAATATTTTGTGATTTTAAAATATTATGGAAATTAAATACACTTATTGAAAAATAATTCTCAATTTTGCAAATATATATTAAATAAAATAATAAGAAAGCTTTTTTCTTTGAAATGACATTACAAGGAAGGTCAATAATTTGTTATTCTTATTAGGAATATATGGTATATAATTTGTTGACATCGAATTATAAAATTTTTTCATTGAGGGCATGTTTTATGTAAAGTTAATTTTTATTGATTTTGATTTTTTTATTATAAATTTGTTATGAAAATTTATCTTAATATAAATTACTATAGAAAGTTATTTCATTAATTATTATAGAAAGCCAATTTTCAAATAATCAAATATAACAATATGCACTTAAATGTCTTCCTAATTAAAACAAGTGAAAAAATTATGTTAACTAGTGATTACTTTGACTTTCTAAACAAGATAATTAATAATTTTTATTTTAGAAAACAAGAAATTATTTATATTATTAGTATTTTGAAATAAATATTAAATTTGATTCGACCAGTTTATAATTTAAATGACACAAATAAAATTAGTAAGGAAATTAAGGCAAATTAAAAAAAAAATCAAATTTAATGCGAATTAGTAAAAATTTTATATTTTAAAATAAAATGCGTGGGTCGGGTTTTGTGGGATGTGCCAGGTTGACCGGCAGTCAACCAGGCTCGGGCAGCTGGGTCATGCCGGAAATTGGGCCTGTGTATGTATTTTCTTTTATCACGAGAAAAGTGTGGTAATTTGGTTTCAAATTCAGTCTAAGAAGTGAAAATTGATAAGAATTATTCTAAATTCAAAATTTTACCATTTATTAGACCTGGCAATAAATTTTTCTAAACTTCATTTAGAAAAATAGCTAAACATAGTTGCATGACATGAAACAGTTTATTTGGCTAGCCTACTCTTACCTTTGTTTTCTAGACACATAGAGGAGGTGAAAATAAATACAAACATTGTCTAAGGCAAAAAATGCATGAACACAACTCTTTCTCTGTTTCTGTTAACTAATGTTGAATTGAACAACTTCAACTTTGAGCCAAAATTTATGAAGACTTACTCATCAATTTATCGTAAATAGAATTGATAGAGCTTTATGGATATATATTATTGTATATTTCACTTATTCAAATTTATATGTGAATAAAACTTGGATTCAAAGTAGAGACGAAGATAATGGAATAAGTAAAATATAGACCCACGACTGAAAATGAAATGTAAGATTGTGAGTTCATACAAGATTACTTAATTCTAGTGTATTGCTTATGAATTAAGTGGAGAGGCTTCACAGCACCATGGATGATTAACGCACCATATGCACCCTCACGCGCACGAGGGCAATTAGGTGCTTTAGTGGTATCCTCTACGTTTTCAAACATAATTCAATAATTTGTGATTCATTGAGACAAAAACAGAGAGCTCTCACCCTTTGCACTTCAAACATAATTCAATTGCAAACGCTTGCGATTGTTACAGAGCCGTTTTGAAAGTTAGGATTCTTCCAGTTACAACTAAATCATTGTAATTGTCCAGTCTGGTCGCCTATAATCTGTGCACTTCACAATTCACTCATTTTCTTTCAGAGTCTCATTCATTATTTATAATTCATTCAGACAAAAATAGAGAGTAGTGCTTTCATTGATTCATTCACGCAATTAGTTTGCTGCTTCATTCAGACAAAAATATAGAGCATTGTTTTCTTTCATTGATTCAGGTATCAGATTACAACTTCAACTTCCTTCCAATTACAATGCGACTATTGTATCTTGCGAGATTGACTCCCATTCTGTTCCAACAGCTTTACTAGTAGAGGACGAATTTGTCTTGAAGGCATAGAGTTTAATGCTAACTTCGATATTCGATTCTAGCAAAATATTACTGATTTATAGTTATGCTTTTCTAACTCTATTAACATAACTACTTTTCATTCCTAATACAAATAAGAATAACAACAAATAAGAATAACAACTAAGCCTTTTATTCCCGGTGCTTGAGATAGAAAATGTGAACCAAACAAGCATCATGTCGGATCGATCACATGGATGATCCTTGTCCATTCATCCTATCGTGCAAAATGCCTCTATTTAAACCTCTAGCATCTATATCTTTTCGTATCATCTCTATCCATACCTTTTTGGTTGTCCTTTAGTTCTTTTAACTTATCATATGTTGATAAACTTCACTCATTGAATTGGTGGTTCTGTACGTCTATATTGCATATGACCAAACCATTATAGGCGATTTTTTCACATCTTTTCTTCAATAGGGCTACATCTATTCTCATATGAATATTCTCATTTTTTATTTTATCTTTTACATCTAACGAAGCATGCGTATATTTGTTACATTTATATTCTATGAGTGACGTCTCATTATAGCCCAATATTTAATTCTGTATAAGAAAACTGGTCTAATAATAGTCCGACAATTTTTTTCGTCAGTCTTAACATAATAGTATGGTACATAAAACTCCTTTTGCATTCGTTTATTTCAACTAGATAGTTTGGATCATATAGTTGATATCACTGCAATCTCTCCATTATTTTGAATAATAAAATCCAAGTACCTAAACTGATTGCTCAATTATATCTCTGCTCGTCCAATGTTACAACATAGTCTTGGATCATTTATTTACTAAATTTACACTTAATATACTCTAGTTTGGACCTACTCAATCTAAAACTTTTAGATTCTAATATTTGTCTCCCTAACTCCAACTTGTATTTAATCCTAATCTCATTTCATCGATGTAGACACTATTATAAAAAAAAGAAGAGAAGAAGAAGACAAAAAAAGGCCCCTGTGCCCCCCAAGGCTGCACGCGCCCCAGGGCTGCGCGTGCGCACCTGAGGGCCATGCGCACTTGAGGGCCATGCACGCGTGCACCTGAGGGCTGCATGCGCCTCTCACGGGCAATGTGCGTGCGCCCCGTGAGGGCTCTGTGCACGCCCAGACATGGGTGTTTTCATGTGTTTCATGAGTTTTGCCCATGATCTATTGAGAACAAAGAGATTTGGAGGTAACAATTACGTTCCCTCAATCTCAATAAAAGGAGGGAAGTTCTCCGGAGGAGAAAAAGAAACCAAGTTCGAAGTTTAGAGACGAAGTTCAGAAAAAGAAACAGAAGTCTAGAGCAGACGTTCTTCTTCCGAGGAGCTTGGTGCAAAGAAGGAGTTTCTCTTTAGATTACCAGTGGAGTACAGAAATAATGCTCTACTACTGCCAGAATCCCAAAAAAAACTAAAAAGGGGAATTGAACAATCTCGCTTTCCTATTCTTGTAACTCAAGTTTACTTGTAATTTTTCTTTTATTTACTGTAATTTAAATCAAATTGCAATGGAAGGAAATATTCCAATTTTGGGTGTACAAGAATTGGCGACCATAGTAGAAGCCTCTCTGTTCACAATAGAGAACATAGTGGCGAGTCCGATAGGTAACCCATCGGATCAGTCGTTGAGACTTTGGTCGTTGAATTCGACTAGCAAAGGTTTGAAGAATATCTTTCTTCAGGTTCCACTGGCTCGAAACCTAGGCATCATCGCCGGTTGACAGTCGAAAAAGGTGAGGCATCATCACCCACTAAGGCTGATAAGACATTATCGCCTATAAAAAATATGAGGATTTATTACCCATAACAAAAGACAAGACGTCATCGTCTATTAACAAAAATAAGACATTATCGCCTCTAAATAAGGATACAGCGTAATCGCCTATTGCCAAGACAAGCTCATCTTTAACGCGGGGGAAAAAAAAAGTCAAGAACGCTGGAGAAGACGCAAGGCCCAATGGGCACACCTCAACATTACAAAAGAGTGTCCATTGACAAATTATAGTCGGAAACGCTTCTCATAGGAGAACCAAGCATGCACACAGTAGATCAAAGCGCGCCCAAAGCAAAACCGTGCACAAAAGAATGCGCAGAAATGTACGCGGGCATAGAGAACCCGTAGGCGCATGCGCTCTCGCGCACGCCCTCAAGCAATCATGAGGAGCGCGAAGTGTGCGTACCCTTGCACGTGCTAGCTGGCGTGTGTGTTTGCTCCCGCGCGCGCCTCATGGGAAGCGCACAGCTCATGCCCGTAGGCACCCGCACACCCTTGCGTGCCCCCACATTCGCGCGCGCTTGTGCTCCCGCCCGCGCCCTCAGGTGTGCGCATCAGGAGTGCGCAGTGCATGCCTGTGCGTTTTCTCTCAAGCACGCATGCTCCCCATGCGTGCTCGTAGTCGCGCGCACGGAGCACTCAGTTCTGCTCCCCGCCACACGCCTCTTAAGATACTCAAAAGGGTGCGCCTCTGCACTCTTCTTCCAGTATCTATTCTGAATGCAAATCTTCAAGTTTTTCTTCAGATTATGAATGCATTCAGGATGCACTTCCACTCTGTTTTCCCTGTGCAGATCATGAGGTGGATAATTTCCTTAACGCCGATTTTAAGGCACACCTGTTGCGCCCTCATTCGAACGCAGCAGTAGAGGCGCTCAATCGATGTGCTCCTCATCAACATCTTTCAAAGCACAATTCAGAGGCATGCGGGGCCTGCACAACTGTGTAGGCCAGCACGACCTCTAGAAAGCCTTATAAAAAATTTGGAAACTGTCCTAAAACTGTGATACTAGTTAAATCTGAAATACTGTAGACTACTCTATACTATGAACAGAATTTGCAATGCAAAAAACATCAAGTTTTAAATATGAATGAGGACAATCTTCAAGACCCAAGGGAATATCTGACTCAGAAGAAGAGCCCCATCCAACCCACTTCTCGATGTCAGTGTGAACGGCTGATTTCGACCATATTATAAAGCTGTAACTATATGAGAAAGCCGTCTATTTTTTATCGGATTGCCGAGTCAAAAAGAAGATAGACTGTAAGAAAGATATATTTCGGAACTGATATGTCTGCTGGCTTATCCAATATAGTTAGCAAGGGAAAACAAGTGGTAGAAAGTGACTCTTCAAATGAAAATTCACTTCAGGATTAAAATGAGTGTTTGTTGAGTCAGAGTGTGTGATCAACGCACTCTGGTCAGGAAAGGAGTCGCCATACTGTTGGACTATAAACGGTTGGTTGGAGGATCCGATGATGAGGAAGATAGACACTATGCTATTGTGTCTTCATTTTCTTCAAATTTAAAAAAAGAGTCAGAGGCTATTGTTAACTCAATCATTATTATCTTGTTTAGAGAGAGAAGATTACTCAATCATTATTATTTTTGTTCTTAACCTAATAAACTATTGTAAAGTAAAAATTAGAAGTATATTTATCTCAAAATTACTATTAGCAGTATTTATTTTTTGAATTTTTATTTTTTCATAAAATTCTAAGTATATTATCCAATCTGTTCTCTTATCAAACTTCAAATCTCAATTTATTCTTTTATTTGTAATTAGGTTGATTTATTGAAGAAAATATTTTTAGAATTTTTTTACCTTTTTTAAAAATTTTTTGTTACTCTAAAAACTACCCAAAGTGTAAAATAAAGAAACCCAAAAATCTAAAAATAAAATAAAAATACTAAAAAAATAAAAATCCTACAAAAATATAAAAAATCTCCTAACCCACTCCCCCACACCAAAACTCATGTATGCCCCCATACACAAATCATCAGTGTCGTCCTCTCTACCTTTTGCTCGATTCTCCTAGTGCACGACGTGCACGTTCAGCAGAATCTCCCTCCACGGTTAATTTGTTTTAATCGATGCCATATTTTTTCAAGACCATGCCAGACAACATCTATCTGCTCAGTGGGATCCGCTTGTAGGTCTTGGTCAAAAAAAGCATCATCTTCCTCCTCTTGTGTCAAATCGGTGGCACATATATCTTCTTCAATGTGTTTTTATTCCAATCTTCTGGAGCAGCGCGTGATATATCACCGATATGTGCTCTACGGCTATGGACACACGTGAGGATGCATATGCATCAAATTTTGCAGCTGACATGAATCCGCGACACAATTGTGTAATCAGACATGTTAGAGGCAAACTAGTTCTTGACCGCATCTTAGCATCTACAATCGTGTCAACTAATTGTGTGCATATACAAAAATGATTATCCTGACACATGATGCAATCAACAACATGTAATATGGGTGTGTAAAATGAAGATATGTGTGTAATCCCCCATTACATTGGTATTGATCTAGCGGTAAGTCGCGTGTACATTGCGATAAAGTATCTTGGTGTTGATCCCTCTATCACGTGCCAGTGTGCAATTGGGACCCATCCATGCAAAATATTCCTCAATCGCATCAAGGATTTGATTCCAAGAGTGAAGGAGAATACCAGTGGATGTAGAGATGGCCGCTGCATGCACATCACGGATTTCTCCATGCCATTAGAGTTTAATGGTTTTGCGATCCTCTGAAATATTAGATTTTACAAAACTCACATAAAACTCTTTTACTAACTCTGGGATGTAAAATAGCGTAGACGTGTATAACAAGTAATTCCATCCCAAAGTTTATATGGTAGATAGAAAATATACCAAAAATACAAAAAAAAATCTCACCAAAATATTTTTCACAAATAAACCGTGCCATTGGACTATTCCAGAGATCTCAGAAAATATTTCTAATTTAACAATGAATATAAAATCCAAAAACCTCACCTCCCCTGAAGTTCCAGGGGAGAAACCTAGAATTTGCCACTGATTGGTAGTTTTGGTTGTTGATTGGCAGTAGAATGGGGGAGTTCTGGGCATGGCAACTTGGAAGAGGAAGATGAGGAGGAGATCTACCTTCTAGTCAACACTGGTTTGTGCTCAAAATAGGGAATCTCGGTTGTCCTACAAAGAAGAAACAAATAGGGCAAAGGGGGGATTTGGGGAGAATGAGGGCTGCTAGGGTGATTTGGTGTGGGAAATTTATAGTGATGGGAAATTTTGATTAGTCCCTCACCTTTTTGTAGTTTTACTTTGCAGCCCTCACTTGTATTGTACCCTGCATCATGTTTAAAATACACAATGTACATAATATACACTCTAATATACAAATAAATACATGCCCTATGCATAAATAGAGTCGTGAAGTATCACGACCTCTACATTATTGCTCGCTCGAGTCTCTAAAAATAGTTTTAATCTCTGACCGTTTACTTTTACTAAATCACTATTTTTAGGGTTTTCGATATCGATTGCACTATGATAGTGCATAGACCGTACTATATACGGTCCACTCCATCTTGATCTCAATTTTTCTGGGAATAAATTTAGCTTCAAATTATATAAGAGAACTTTCTACCCTGGTATAAATGACTTGCGAATAATCTCTTTGTCATGAAACACTTTAGTCTTCTCTTTATAAATCTTAGCACTCTCATTGCATGCCTTCTAATCTCATTAAGCTCATTAATTTGTAACTTCCATTGTTCGTTGGCTTTTTTGTAATGGCCCATAAAACCTTATGCTCAAGCTCTACCGGTAAATAACACGCTTTTCCAAATATTAACCGATAGGAAAACATACCTAGATTGGTCTTATAAGTGATACAGTAAGCCCATAATACATCCGCTAGTTTACATGACCAATCTTTTTATGTTGTGTTGCACCATTTTTTTAAAAAATCAGTTTTATTTGGCGATTGGAAACTTCCACTTGCCCACTAGTTTGAGGATGATACAGTGTAGCTAACTGATGAGTAATGAAATATTTCCTCATGAGCGCCTCAAAAGACTGATTAGTAAAATGGGTACCTTATCACTAATGATAGCTCAAGGAATGCCAAATCAAGAAAAGATATTTTGTTTTAAGAACTTGACAATAACTTTATTGTCATTCAATTTTGTAGCAATTGCCTCTATCCATTTGGAAACATAATCGACAGCAACCAATATGTATTATTTTCCAAATGAGTTGGGTAACGGTCCCATAAAGTCTATACCCCATACGTTGAATATTTCAACCTCAATGATAGGTTGCAGAGCCATCATATTGCGCCATGAAATTTTGCCAGCAAAGTGACATTGTGTGCAAGTTTTGTAGTATTGCACGACGTCTTTAAAAAGAGTTAGCCAATAAAAACCACTCTGCAATACCTTTTCAATCATTTTTCTTGGACCAAAGTGTCCTCCACAAGTAAGATCATGACAAAATATGGTTCATTCTAATAAAAGAATTTTATTTGGGATAAGAATCTACATCTGTCTTACTTGGACTAATAGGATAGAATCTTTTTTATCACAAGATAGTTCATAATGTCGGCAAACCATGATTCATGCATTAATGTAAGCAATTGGTCATTAAGAAATGATTCGTTTATGGGGTAAGAATTAGTTGGAGTATTAGGCAGACGAGACAAGTGATCAGCTATTAGATTATCAGTACCTTTCTTATCTAATATCTCGAGATCAAACTCTTGTAATAAGAGGATCCATCGAATAAGCCTTGCTTTTGCATCTTTCTTGGTCAACAAATACTTCAAAGCAGCATGATCAGTGTTTACTATAATCCATGATCCAATCAAGTAGTTATGAAACTTTTCAAGCACAAGGACGACTACCAGAAGTTCTTTCTCTGTGGTAGAGTAGTTCAATTGGGTGTCATTGAGTGTCCTACTTGCATAGTAAATTACATGTGACTGCTTATTGATACGTTGTACAAGGACGACACCGATAGCATAATCAGATGCGTCATACATAAGCTTAAAAGACAGACTCCAGTCTAGTGTATGAATGATAGGACTGGTAATAAGTGCCTTATTGAGCTGCTCAAATACTCTAAGACAATCAAGTGTGAAATTGAATGGAACATCTTTGGCTAGTAGATGTGTCAAAGGCCTAGTAATTTTGCTAAAATTTTTGATAAATCTTATATAGAATCAAGCATGGCCAAGGAAGGATTGTATAATTTTCACTGATCGCAGAGATGGAAGATTTATGATGAGGTCCACCTTGGTTTTATCAACCTCGATACTATCCTTCGAGATGACATGCCCTAATACTATGTCATTTTTTATCATGAAATGACATTTTTCCTAGTTGAGTGTCAAATATTTCTCATTACAACGCATGAGAACAAATTCTAAATGATGCAGATACTCTTGGAATGAATATCTGATGATGGAGAATTCATCCATGAATATTTTGAGAAATCGTTCAACCATGTCGAAAAAAATACTCACCATGCACCTTTGGAATGTGGCGAGTGCATTCCATAACCCAAAGGGTATGCATCTATATGCAAAGGTGCCAAATGACATGTGAACTTAGTCTTTTCTTGATCCTTTGGAGTGATGGGAATTTGATTGTAACCAGAATATCCATCTAAGAAATAATAGAACTCATGTCCGGCCAACCATTCCAACATCTGGTCAATAAAAGGCAAAGGGAATTGATCCTTCCTAGTTGCAGCATTCAGCTTCCTATAATCGATACAAACTCATCGGGATAAACTCATTTGCATTGTTCTTGACTATAGTGATTCCAGACTTCTTAGGCACTACTTGAACTAGGCTCACCTATGCACTATCAGAGATAGGATAAATGATCGATCCCACTATCCTTCCTCGCAGTCTCTTTCATTACTAGATTCAACCTATACTGAGGATCTCTTGAAGGTCGTGTATTATCCAATAAATGAATTCTATGATGCACTATAGATGGACTAATCTCCTTTATATCGGCCATAATCCAGCCTATGGCTTCCTTATGTGCTTTTAATACTATATGAGTTCTTCCTCCTGAACCTCAATCAAATTTGCAGAGATAATGACTGGTAGTATGTTGTGTTCACCTATGAAAGCGTACTTAAGATGACTCAAAATGGTCTTCATCTCAAGCTCAAGTAGGTACGCAATAGATGATCATAACTAAACTCTTGGTTTAGTCATTAATGGCTCGAGTGGAAGTTCCTATCAAGTGGAAGACACATAATTAGATGACTCATCGAGCGTATCCAAGAATAAGCTCTCATCAACTAAACTATCTAACTCGTTAAAGAATTTCTCCTCTTTGTGCTTACTAGACAACTCTTGAATCATATTCACCTCTAGGGACTCATCATGTGGATCACTCGGTTGGCTCCCTAGATTGAATATATTCAAGTCAAGTGTCATATTTCCAAAAGAAAGTAGTATTGATCCACTCTGACAATTAATAACAGCATTAGAAGTGACCAGAAATGGACATCCTAAAATAATTGGGATATAGTGTTGTGGGTCCATCATAGGTTGAGTCTCAAAAACTATAAAATCAACTGGAAAAATAAACTCCCAAATCTTAATCAAAACATCCTCAATCTCTCCCATAGGCTTCTTTACAGATCTATTGGCTAGCTGTAATGTAATCCTTATAGGTCTCAATTCTCACAGTCTTAATTGCTGGTACACTTAATAAGAAAGCAAGTTGACACTTGCTCCTAAATTTAGTAGAGCTCTTTCAATCACTGTAGTTCCTATAGTGCAGGAGACAGTAGAACTTTCAGGATTTTTGTACTTCATAGGTACTGTCTGAGAGAGGATGCTAGAGAAGTTAGCAGGTAGAAAGACTTTCTTTGGAATATTTTTTGTTCTCTTCTTTGTGCTTAAATCTTTTAAGAATTTTGCATAAGCATGTACTTATTAGATTGCATCAAGAAGAGAAACATTGACCTCAACTTGCTTGAATAACTCATGGATGTGTTTAACCCGAGGAGAATTTTTCTTTAGTCGATTTGGATAGGGAGCCTTCGGCTTATAAGTATGGTCAATAAGATGATCATATTTAGAGAGGTCAGACTCCTCTGTCGTGCTAGTGGGTAGATCTTGGGATGATGATGATGGTGAATTATGAGGTGATGATGGAATCGTGGAATTAGGGAGTGTAGCCTGCCGTGTACTAGGAGTGGAATCAGGTGGCATGACGATATGATTGTCAACCAGCTTGCCAAAGCGAAGCATGTGAATGGAATTAACTTGGTTGACATATGACTGATTGGAGTTTGAGGAACTGGCGTTAGGGTTTATTAAGGGTTGACTTAGGAAAGTACCCTTACTACGTTCACTCATTTGACTCACTAATTGTCCAACCTGTTGCTCTAAGTTTTTAATAGGTTGAAAGTTCACGAGCAGGTGCTGATATGTTCTTTGAATAAAATCAGTTGATACTTTCATGAAATTTTGCATATGTGTGTCAAGATTGGACGAGAACTTGAGAAGATTTTCAATGTTCTTCTCAAGTGACTGGAGTCACTTTTCTTGATCATTATTAGACCCCTATTATGGATGTGCGTGATTGTGTACAGATGGTCTATTCTAGTTGTTCCTTTGATTTGAACTATTTGGATATTGATGAGCATCTACATTTTGTCTTGGAAACTGACCATTGGCTAAAGGCTGCATGTTAGGGTTGGGAGCTCCCTGATATTGTCCCTGACCCCATGAGAGATTTGGATAGTTTCTCTAGCCAGGATTGTATGTAGGAGCATATGAATTATTTATGGGTCTTGGATATAAGGCGTTTGCCTGCTCAAGTATCGGACACATGAGATTCACTAACAGTTGACACTCCTCTATAATATGATTTGGAGTTTCGCAATTAAAATATGTAGAACCTTGTATTTGATTGACTTGACCCACTAGTGGAGCACTAGGAGTCTCCAACACCTCAATTCTCTGCATAAGGCCTGCAGTCTTAGCTTCGGCAGCTATCGAACTGTCGATGCTATGGATCTCACCCTTTTGTATAGAAGTTGATGCGTTAGGTTTCTCAGCGGGACTCTCCCACTGCATAGTGTTTCTATGATAGGTCCTCAAGGAAGTCCCACGTTTCATTCTTATTCTTTATCATAAACTCACTTTGACACATGGACTCAAGAAGAATTTTGGATGTGTAATCGAGTCCTTCATACACGTTTTGACACAGCCGCCACTTTTCTATCACATGGTGGGGGCACTGAGCTAATAAATTTTTGAACCGTTCTAAGTATTTCTAGAAGGGTTCTCCCAGTACTTAACGGAATTGATTAATTTGATTTCGAATTTTTGTCGTCTTGTGCATGGGATAATACTTCTTAAGAAATACCGTGATGAATTCATCCCAAGTAGTGATTGAATCAGTAGGCATACTGTACAACCACTTTTTGGCATTATCTTTGAGAGCGAATGGAATGAAATGGAGCTTAATTGCGTCCTCCAATAAGTATTATAGTTTAATCATCTTGCACACTTTATAAATCCATTGATAAAGAGATATGAATGTTTAGAATCAGAACCAGTGAATTTAGGAAGTATATTGATGTACTGCAATTTCAGTTCATAGTGATTACCCGCTGCGTGTGGGAGTTTGATGCATGACGGTAGTGATGTATGCAATGGGTAACATCAATCCTGGAGGATCGGGATTGGTTGGTCCATCTTGTCTCCTATGAACAAATTTAATCTCACTAGTCGACCAAATTAATCACGGGACCAATGTGGCATAAACCAGTGACCGTGAGTGGATGCGTGAGTTTCTTAAATTAATGTAAGAAGTGAGATGTAGTGAAGATAAAATGGCGGAAGAAATATAATCAAAGAAAAGATGTGATTCCTACTATTCCTACTATTTTTTTATTTTTTTACAAAACCAAAAAACCAAAACACAGAACGGGAGATAAATTAGGGTCAGAGTTTACCTTGGCTGTCTCTCTTTGGCAGTTCTTGCAGCCAATTAGCGGCAGAACCAGAGAGATTTTCTCTCTGGTTTCTGCTATACAATTATGAAGCTCTTCTGATTCTTTTTGCCTTCCTGTATCTACACTTTCTTATCTCTGCACACTCAACACAAACTGTTAACCCATAAAATATTAAAAAAAAAAGAAAACACCGTCGATTCCCAGCAACGATGCCAAAAACTTGATGTGATAAATCTATTGCAAGTGCACAGTATCAGTTGTAGCGCATCCCACAAGGATTAAAGGTATTTTGCCTTCTTACTAATTCTATTATTCTAACAGACTAACAAAAGATTCTAAGTTAAATTTGAGTTATTCTAATTAGCCAAGGATATAGAATCCACTAGTTTCCAACCGTGTATTACTTCTATTATTTTCTTCCTATCATAAAAAATTGATCTTTTAGTTTTATTCTTTACTTTCAGTGTTCTAAGTATGTGTTATCAAGTTGTGTGTAAGTATAACACATCAAAGATACAACTTTTCATACAAATAAACTAAATCATTAGATAACTCTAGGACAAAAATGAAAAGTAACAACCCCTAAACCCTAACTAAACATATGCTATCAAAAAATCTAATTCAAGTATTACATATTAAAGCATTAATCTACGAGTTATTATTTTTTAATCTTTTCATTGAAAAATCTTATCTTTCTTATTTTATTTAGGAAGAAAATACTAGAGAGCAACTACATAGTGAATTCCAAGTTTCATCTATATCCTAGAACTAAACTAAATTAACTACTTATAGTTCTAATTAGGAAGATCATATTTTTATTCATGAAAGTAAGAAAATCTAATCTAGAAAGTAAGATTAATCTAATTTAGAAAATAATTAAAAGAAGATTACTTAAGAAACAATGATGACCAGTAAAGGGTACCTCTGGAGTTCGGTATGGCGGTCATCACCCCTTCAGTAAATCCTAATTTTTATTGATAATTACGAGTACGAAAATTACATCATAAAAACTCTAGATTATAAGGATATGGCCAATATATAGGTTTCGAAGAACCAAACTCTAATCTGAGTATAAGTGAGTAACTAAAAAATTACATTGAAGATACAGTGAAAACTTCATCCAGAGTGGGCCCGAGTGAACCGCCAAATGGTAGCTAATGCCTCCAAATGGCAGCAAAAGTGTGCAATCCTAGCTCAAATTTTCTTCTGTATTAACCTCTAGTCCTTTGCTTTTGATCTGAATGATTGTATTGAACTTTGAGTCTCTTTAGCTTCATGATCCTGTAACCATGCTCACTTTTTACTCTTTTCTGGACTTGGTTTCTTAATTCAGCTCTGAGTTTATACTATCTCCTTGTAGGAATAGATTTCATCAGAAAACACAATAAAAATACGCAAGTAGCACTATTTAAATATAAAAATTGATAATATAGAGGTTATAAATATACAATATATGACACTCATCAAACATGTAGACCTCAAATGAGTTGATAGAAACATAACTCAATTAAAACTAATAAGGGAGGTAATCGAGAGGCTAGACCGTATTGACAGATTAGGAACTAGTACAAAACAAAAGAAACCAAGTCACCAAATTAATATGATGAAAGCCATAAAACTAGCTGAAAAAACTTACTCTAGATAAGAGTATGATTCAATAATCGAACAATTTAACTACTAGAAAGAGCTATATAAGGATCCAAAAAATACTATATGAGAAAGAGACCATTTAATAAAATGAGTATAATAAACGTACCTTTAAGATGAAGGTTTGTTATATCATTTTAAATTCGATCCCGAAATATATAGTTTAGAAGATGAGGAAAATAAAGACGACTTTTTCAAGACTGAGAGTGTTACGAATTTGGAAAGTGAGGACCGTGAGATGACTATACATGACGAATACGAGACTAAAGCCGAAGAGATTGTCGAATCCGATAGTAAGTTGATTCAAGTTGATGAAGATAGCAAAGCCTCATTAGATTTAAATAATTTACAAATGGGAAAGAACTTAAGGATTGATGATTTAATAAAATATAGTGTATCTTAGGGAGGAAATTATCTGGATTTATTTAACGTGGATTTTAAAGATATGTTAAAAACTATAGATGATTGGGTACAATCCTTAGCAATTGTAATTACGAATCATGAAGGAACATAGAATAAAGAAATATTTGATAACTACATTATTGACACTTTACAAGGAGATGTGCTATAATAGATGAAACAATTTGTAAATTCAGAGGAAGGGAAGAGTAAGTGATAAGTATCATACATTGCATATTTATAACTCTCATATTGTGTATTTTCTATATAAGTAGTGCTACTCAGATATTTTTAGTTTGTTTTCCAGGTTAGACCTATTCCTATAAGAAGATGGTATAAACTCAAAGACGAATAAAAAAACCAAGTCCAAGCTAAAAAGAGGATAAAACTTCAAAAACATGAAGCTAAAGACAATCAAAGTCAAATACAGTCAGCTAAAAGAGAGAACACGGCCAGAGTTTCATGTAGAAGAAATAGAAAGCCAAGCAGAGAGAGTAGCTTGAGGATGACAAATTCACTGCATTTGATGACATCCTTACCCATTTCATTAAAATTATAGAAAAAAACTTATGTGGATTTACATACGACAAAACCCAAGAGGAAGAAATCCTTTACGCTATATCCAAAATTGAGTTATGCAAAATATGCAAATTTGAAGAATACTACAATACATTGTCAAAATACTTTTATAAATTAGAATATGATAAGGTATAAAATTGGCTCGATCCATTTTTTCATAAGCATCCAAGCCCATAGGATGCTACAATACGAAACGAGTACCCAGATTACCTAAAATGAATTGAGAAAAAAGACAATCTAGGGCACTAAATCCATTACGCACTGAAAATAATATAGGACAACTGTCTTAATATAAAATTTTATAAGAAAATGAATTACTCCATCAGTAGCTCCCTTAAGGGAAGGAAGTGTTGTGAAAAATAATTGGTGAAAACTAGAAGATAGGAAAGGAAACACAACAAAAAAAAAAGAAACAAAATTTTGCATCTAGAAAAATTTTCTATTGGAGGCCATAGTGGAGGAGTAGAGGATTTGTCAGGAATAGTAAATATGTTAGAAAATGTAATAAGTCCATTCAATAAGATAAGAAAGGGTATAGATGCATTTTGTATGATATGAAAGGCATTTTGCCAGAGATTGTCCTAAAAAAAATATTCAGAAAATAATAAAATATATAGAAGAGTAAGAATTAGAAATCTGTCTTGGAGAAGAACTCTCCTCTTCGGATGTGGTATTATATGAGGTTGATGTTGACAGCAATTCGGACACCGAATTGGTCTTTTTATGATGAATGATGAGCCATGTCCTATCACAACCCCAATTTTAGAATTAGATAATATAACATTTGGAGATGTAGTTGAAAAAGAGACAATTTTCAGCCCATAAAATATCAAAAAAAATTAAAAAGCCACAATAAATTAAAAATATAGAAATATATAAAGTCTCACATTTCAATTTCTTCTTAAGAAGAATAATTGAACATTTCAGTAGAAATACAACTACCAATTTATCTACTGGAGGACGGGTAGACATTTCCATTTTTAGCTAAGAAAAAGTACAGAGATGGAAGAAAAAATATCCAGAATTTGATATATCTATACTAGCCTGAACCAAATCAAAATGAATGCATTATTTACAGCTGCTATAGATATCCCTATAAAAACACTTGTCATGGATAATCGATTTACAAACTCTATTAGGTGGTTTTCAATCTAATTTGGTAAATCAGACTGTATCATTCAATATTCGACACAATTATTTTATTTTTATAACAGATCCGAACATAATAGACACAGTATGACTAAAAATTAAAACTCAAGGTATAAATATGAAGTCAAATTCTTATGATCTGGCTATAGAATATACAACGATACATGAATTAAACCAAACTATAAAGGTTAGAATAGTCTCGAACCAAAAGGAGATAATCAAGATAATTGAACCTAAATCATTTACAAAAGAAATAAAGCCAAGGCCAATGAATATGAAAGATCTCACATACCAAGACAATAGATTTTGAGAATCTAACACAGTTTGAAGAGCTAAAAAACTTTAGAGGAATCAAAATACAGAGTTCCAGAAATAGCATATATATCAAAAATAATTAAAAGCAACCACAATTACTAATTAAAAATCAATAGTGAAAGAGAATCTAGGTTAATAAAAGAACCAGTCATATCCTAACTATTGGGGAAGATCATAACCCTAAGAAAAAGGAAAATGAACAAAAAATTAATATACTACTCATACCTAGGTCAACTGCTCGACAAAAAACTGTCCAGAACGATTAAAAAAAGATTTCTTTGACAAGAAAAATATTATATTACTAGCCAAGTAATTTATTAATTATTTTTTAGATGAGAAGAATGGAGGATAAGGGAAAAACTATAACAAATAGTATTCCTATTATAGCAGCATATGTCGTGTTTGTGGGATATCAGTCAACTATCTACACAACATCGAAAAAAATATTAAGAACAGATATTCAGGTTTAATGGAGCATTTTGTAGACAATACTACTCCCTTGAAGATGCAATCTTAGCATGGGAAAAGTCATATCAGAGCTCATATATGGTAGAAGAAATTCGTGGTGTCTAGCAAGCTATCGAGCCAAAAATAACGAGTTTTCCTAACTAGGAATCTCGTTACCATTTTATTCCGAGCTAAATAGAGCTTGGAGGGTGCATCAAAAGATTAACCTAGGAATAAAAAATTGCCACGTTTTTCCAAAGCATATGGGGTACATAGCAAATCTCATCACGGAGCAAAATTCAAAACTCAAATCACTCATTGAGCTTTGCTCATATTTCATAACAACCCTAAACAATGATATCATTAAGACAATATTCTCTGAACAATATGTTCTCTTAAAAGGTATGGGCAAGCTTTTAGAAAAGAAACTGCCCACCTTTGCTTAATCAAGTAAGGCAAAATAGGATGATGAGAGTCGTGTATTGCAGTTTGGGACCATAACAGCTGAAAACTTGTAGGTATGCAACATTGGCAAAGAGAATAATGACATTCATATCTCTAAACAACTAACCGAGGTAGAAATGGACACCGAGATTAAAGTAGAAGTGGAGGTTGATATCACCGGGAGGCTAATAATAGAGGAATCTCTGTATAGAAACTACTAAAATAATTATATGAATAAGATATCCAGCAGTCAGCCTACTTGGAGAAAAGTCCAGGAAGCTTAACTATAACGTCCTCTGTGGGACACTAAAAGTGGCCCAAAAGATCCACCAGAAATGAAGATCACGCTAATAGAGTGGAGTGATCCTGCATCTCCAGGCTCAGTAAAATTTACAGTCTCTTTTGACTTCCACAACCTAACAAACTTCCTGTAGAGTCTACTCCTTGAAGCTAGCAAGTAGGCAGCTCGATGAGTATCGTCAGCCACTATTACAACAAAATTCCACAAGCAAGTTTTCCTTGAGATTTGTCAATATCACTAACAATAAGATTCCTGACGACATTAATAGTAAGATTTCTGGCATGATTAAAATTCATAAACAGTAAGATTTCAAAACTTTTACAGCTAATGATGCTTCAATTGGAAGGAATCCACAATGATTCAGTTAGAAAGAATTCACATATAAATAGACGTTATCGGGGGCATTGGCAATTCATTAGCAGTTCCACACTCTCCTCCTCATACTCTGCATACTCCTCACCATCCCTCTCATCTTCCTCATCATCCTTCTCAACTTCTCCATTGTCTTTTTTCTAGTCTAGCCTAGCCGATCAACCCACTCCACCTGTAAAAATCACCCTCCATTTATACGTATAATTAGTATGCATACTTTCTGCATTAGTGTGCTTGCAGTTCCACGCCTTTGGTATCCGCCAAGAAAATTCAAATTTTATTTGATTATAGATAAAACTGCAATGATCTCCACAAATTAAGGTGGTGGTTGTAACGTCCTTCACTATACAAACCATTTTTGGGCGTCAAGAAAGGAGGCTTTCATAAAAAAATCCTAAAGGGAGAAGAGAAGTAAGTTCAGAAAGAGAGTTCATCTTTTTAAAAGAAATCATTGTCGGATCATTAATAGAAGTAGAAAAGATCACTCTCATCCTATATCCATTGTCATACTCTCAGAATCTTTATTGTATTTTTTTTTATTATAAAGAGTTGTTGACTTTTTATAAATAAAGTAAATCTAGAGAGGCACAATAACAAATTCCAGTAAATTTTGTTATATTTTCTATTCGATAGTGGCATTCAATTTTGATATTGTAATTGATGAAAACACCACCTTGAGCCACCAAATACAACCAACCAACTTTCTTAAGAGTGCGTGGTAAGTGGAGACATTTACTAGACAGGATATCCTTGCTGCTTTGTCCATTAAAGATATACCTGCTGGCAATCTATCGGAGGAAGTGGTAACCAAAACACCCACTGACACATCTACATTTACTGAGATGAGTGCCAACTTAATAGATTGCAGACTCAATATAGCATAACTCAGATCAGGCTTGTTAAAGAAGGTACCGATACTAGTATTTCTCTTCTCCAAATATAATATAGTGTCATCATCTACAACAACTGAAGTATATTCAAGAAAAGCAGTGCTTCTCTCCTGGATTCTGTAGAGGCACCCGTTCGATGTGGTGGATGTTATGCAATCCATAGTAATCCAGTGTATGCTTCAAGTAAGAGATTCCATAAAATATACAAGGATGTAGAGGCCAGTGTTAGTCCTACCATCCTTCATCGTGCAAATTTGCTTGACCCACAAGGTTGATATGTCATCAAGTACTATTGCCAGATGCAAGGAGCCCTTCTCTGATATTATAGTAAGAAGGAGCCTTAGTGTGGGGTTGATCAAGTGCTAGATTTTGGCATATCAAGACAATTCACGTTGTAACCAACAAAGGTGACTGCGGCAGTGCAATCAACCCATGATAGAGATCGAGATCAAGATCAAGAATAGGGAGGATCTGCATCCAAATCTGCCTCATAGCCTGAGATCACAGTGGATAGCTTACAATAATTGCTGACAATCTTCGCTACCATAGTTACGACATGGCTTTTGTGCATGGAGGAACAGTAGACCCGCTTGAAGCAACATACCCAATGCTTCAAGCAGCGTCAAGAACAATACCTCTGGCTCTTCACCAGGATGTACCGATATATAGCAGGTAAAGATGCCATCTTCATGACGAAGAGGCAGTGCTAGGTGAGACAACTCCACATCCAGCAAATCCTGAAGAGTCCTGAAAAGGATAAAGGCATAGGCAAAGTCGACAGCGATAATGATTAGGGTTTCACTAAGTAAGAGAAGGACAACTAATCTTAGGTGTGCTCTAACCACTCAAACATATCTTTATCATGTTCTTAGTGCATTTACTTATAACATTTTATATATTAATGCATTAAGGATACTGCACAATTTAAGTTGGGGTGTGATATAATACACTTAAGATAAGTTCAATTGTAAAAGATATATATATATATATATATATATATATATATATATATATATATATATATATATATATATATATATATATATATATATAATACTAAAAATACTCATAAAAATAAAAACATTTAGATTTTTTTTTTCTTTTCTAAATATGACAAGTGATATTAATACATTGAAATTGAATATTTTTAGGTGATATCTCAAGATTGACACGCATAAGAAAAGTATTTCTTAGTTACTTTTAATTGATAACTTAGATCTGGCAATAAGATACTGATACTTAAAATTAGAAATAAATATGCAGTCTAAACACGAACTTGATGAGTTATGTAAGCAAATAATAGCAAGAAAACTATATGGAAAACCTTATAATCTAAAGAAAATATAATAAGAAAGATGAGTCTAGTATTAAGGCAAGAATCCTTTTAATAAAAAGAGTAAGAAGAAAGTAAGTTTAAGCAGTTGGGTGCATGTGTCTAATGAAGCATACTTATGGACTGAAAACATAAACATAAAATTAGTAATTGGGCATTTGTGCCTGAGGAAGCATAAGTGTTACATGAACAATTAATGTTTGTATGTATAAAAAAGAGAAAAATATAGATGAAGGGCTTCCTAAAAGTTTACCTAAAAAGTTTGAAGCTGAATTGACTCAATCACATAATCAGAAGGGTGCATAAGAGTGGATAATTATAAGTTAAGAATATTCACAATAAGATCTAAGAAATCATGTTAAAATTCTAACGTTACCCAATTAAAGGCAAAAACTTTGAGATTGAAGCTTTAAAATACCCATGGACATGTATCAGTTAAACTTGATACAAAAAGAGAAGAATTTTCATATAAACTTCTTTTATAATTTTTTTTTATAAGTTTATCATTTTACACTTATCCTTATTTTTACTTTATTTATTTCCTTAAATTATCATTACTTAATGTTTATAGATAGCATTGCTGGAAACCCTCACAAGACAATACTCGTCTACTAGGATATTCAAGAATTTAACTGCTCGTTACACGTGTAAAGAGTAATTGTATTTCCTACAAAAATGAGGATTTATCTTCTTACCTTTAGTTAGGAACATTTCATTTTCTTAATTTGATAATTTTGTTTAGGGACTAGCAAAACTCAAGTTGCAAGAGTGCGATTACAAGTGAAAACTATTATTTATTTCATGCACTCGTAGTCCAATTTCAAGATATAATATGATAAATTAATAAATTTTTTGTGCATATTAATCTAATTCTCCTCTTAAGTATTTTATTAGTTTAATGTAGTATTTTATTATCTTTTTTTCATTATTTTAGATGCAAGGAAACGAAATGAGAAGCACGCATATGTGCACGAGAGCTTTGAAGCCATCCTATCAGTGAATTATTGATAGCCGGGGCATGGGTGTCAACAGCCCTCAATAAAATGCACTATAAGCCTTGCTGGGAGGCCCTTTTGAAGCAGCTATTAAAACTGCTGTCGGCAGAGTAATGGGTAGATCCACAAATACACACGTAGTTAAGAGAAAAACGAGTTTCTAAGCAGATAAAACTCTAAATTTAGGTAAGTAAACTTATGGGGGACTACAAATGCCCATTGTACTAGATTTAGAGAT
Organism: Dracaena cambodiana; assembly: GCA_036321105.1. NCBI lineage: Eukaryota > Viridiplantae > Streptophyta > Magnoliopsida > Asparagales > Asparagaceae > Dracaena > Dracaena cambodiana. The sequence continues at coordinate 20,638,222 of JAYEPQ010000009.1, forward strand.
ACATTATTGAGAGAATTGATTTAGATTGATTTTGAGAGATTTTGAAGATTATTAGTACTTGTGTATTTTTTCGTAGTTGATAATAACAGTTTTCTTCTTTTTATTTGATAATTATGTTAAGCATGAGTAGCTAATTCTTTTTCGGTCTTGAATGAGAAGACAAGCGCTCAATCATTGATCTGTATGAATTTATTATTTATGTACTCATCTGATATATAAAATATTGATAATAGTTCCCCTAATCATTCTTTTGGGCATGAATATATTATTTGGGTCTTTAATGGTTTATTTCTTAGTGATATAATTATTACTCAGTTTTTATATATCTTTAACTTTGAATAGTTATTTCTATTATTCATAGGCCATGCTTAGATTATTCCTAAAATTCATATAAGTATTAATTGAAGAATTGATTAATATCAATATTATTTCAACAACTTTGAAGTAGAAGACATAAACAATGACACAGTTGATAACGATAAAGTTGAGCAATTATTGAAACAAACGACTGACTCATCATCGGGGAGCAGGTTGCCTCAGTCAAGCATCATCGACATGGATTTCAAATGGGGATAGTTGGGGAGGGGCAAAACCCGAGAGCCAGAAAGCAGTGACGATGACAAGAACCCGAAACATCGCAGACGTAGCTGGGCAGAAGTGGTAAAGGATTCGCCAGAGGCCTAGGTTACTGGTCATCCAATGCCAGCTATCTCGGTGAAATCTGCAAATATCGACCCCAAAGCTACATATACGGGTGAACAGGTCACTGCAATCCTGGCATGGGTATCTAAGTCCGACGGCACTTTCATTCGTGAAGAGAAAAAGGGTGGGCCATGGACTGAAGTGCAATTGAGGGGCTCGCAAAGGAAAGCCAGGGCACTACCGCAACCCAAAACAACAAGAAAGAGGAAATTATCGCCTCTGGCTAGCGATAGCGGCGAGGAATGCTGGACATGTGGTAAGCGGGGCCACTTTAAGGATGAGTGCCCGTTTATCAGGTGCCACCTTTGCAAGGTGCTTGGACACATGATCTCCGAATGCTCGCTGCTTCCAGAGACGCAGAGAGCATCGGAAAACAATAAAGGGGCAGATACCACTGCTGCGCTTAGGGCAGCGCGGCACCGGAAGTTTTGTGTAAGAGGTATTAAACTGGGTCAAGAGAGGATCCGTGTCGACGCAACCAGAGGTATCGCCAATGGTCGGCCAATACAGACTGGGGCGAGGAAGGCACCTCTGTTAGAGAAGTTACAAACAGTACAGAAAAGCAGCACAATCGCGATGGAGGTCAGTAAGGAAACAAAAGATAAATAGGCAAGGGAAGGCTTAGGAAAATCGCCACTCTTCCTCCCAACGTCCGACAAGGCAGCAGAGGATAGGAAGATGTTATCCAAAATCATTAGAGTGGTGTATCAGGGGCATGGCAACCCGTCCATTGATGATATGATTGAAGGTCTTAGGCTAATTTTGGTGGCCTTCACCCGTCATGCTTGGAGATTCTCAAATGCAGGTAGGTACTTCCTTGTTAGATTCTCTTCGCATGAAGTTTTGGACCATGCAGTGGGGAGGACATCCATTCCATGCCACAATCATAGCGCCGATTTTACGGTTTACAAGAGGACAAGGGAAGAAGATGACCAAGTGCAGATCTTCCCCACTATTGCAACGATAGGGATTCAGGGCCTACCATTGCATCACTGGAATAGAAGTTATCTAAGCAAGATAGTGGCAAGATTGGCTCACCTGATCAATGTTGAGGAAGATACACTAGAATGGAAGGAACTGGTGATGGCAAGAATCAGGATCGGATGCGAAACTGTAGATTCAGTACCAAGAGAACTGAAGATAGTAGTCGGCGGCCAGTTGCGCAAGATTACTATCAAGATCATCGACTAGATTTCACTGCCACCGGGACCGTTGAAGGAGGGGAGAGCATGCCATGGAATGTTAGGTTCCACGGTGGCGGACAGAGTTCCGACCAAGATAGGGAAAACCAGTCAGGTTCCCCTATCGAAGGCCACATCCTCGATCCAGGCCGCCGGGAGCCAGTAGTGTTACATGTGACACAAAAATCAAGAAAGCTCAACAACCCATTCAGTCCAGCATGCGCGATAGGAGGATGGCTGAAATAGGAAGAAACAACTACCAAACAAAGGTCAACGGGCAAAAAGTAAGATGGAAGAGGAAAGAGATGCAGGAGTAACACCCACAGGGAGTGATGAAGAACTCGAGGAGATAAAGCAATACCAGCCAAAGCCGGAAAGGCAAAAGGAGAGGGCTAAACAGTGGGAGATAGGTCACAGGGATGAAAGAGGACAGAGTTGTCCACAGGGTCTGCCCATTTCGAAGAAGGAAGCTTTGCAATCTCACAATGGGAAAGCAGAATACCAGGCGCCCACCTTAGAGAGAGGAAGCGGAAAAGACGTCATGAGGGAGGAGAAGGTCTGCAGGCACTCTGACTAGCGCACTGCTCAAGGGAGCTCTGACTTTATTAAGGCTAACTGCCTACAAAGGAAAATAGGGGGCGGGTTCCATTCTAGACTTATTGACCCGGAGTGGGGGTGGGCCCTCCTCTATTGGTAATGAATCAAACGAAAAGCTAGTTCTGGATGAAGGTGGGTCCAATTTGAGAACTCTAGCCACAAATAATCAGGAAATGTTTATTCTGGACTAACAAGGCTTAGGGAAAAGTAAACACTTTATTACAAGAGAGAGAACCGACACAGAAAGAACAACGGATAGGGTCGCTGATTTTTTTGAAAAAGTCAAGGAAATAGGGCTTGATAATGGTGATCATACAGCCAGATCCATTAAACAGCTAGGACTTCTATCACTTTTGCCGGGTTTTGAAAAAGAACTCATTAAGGATGCCACCTTCAAGCTTCTAACTGACATAGTTACTGGTGATGAGGGCTCAAGACTGGCAAGAAGTCAGAAATTTCAGCCTTCAAGACTTCCCAAATATATCAAAGATAGATACAATAAGCAACAGATACAGATGGATCGAGCTGAGGCAGGCGCCGCAATTAATGTGGAACATACAGACACAACAGATTTACCACAGGCTAATTCGGCAAAGCATGGAAAGATAAAGTAGGATAACCCAGGAATCGATAAAGCAGGATAGCCCAGGAATCGATAGCAGGGAGGAAGACCGACAAATGCCTACCAAGGACCCAATCATCGAGGCTACTAAGGAGACACAATAGGTTAGTCACATTGAGAAAACTAAGGAACAGGGACCAGGACACCTGGGGGTTATGATAACACCTGCTAGATGCAGTAGGAGGTTGGAGCATAATAGAGGACGCCTTGATTATCATTCTGGGGAGATTGTTTTATTAGCCACATGGCGCAAAGCCTTACTCTCAGACTACAAGCAAGGTATAAGCTTTTCATCTATAGATGTTCTTAATTTATTGCCGGATGATTTGTTGTTAGCACTTGCACACACATGTGACATTAATATGGGCACCGACACTAATGAACAAAATAGTAATATTCAATTACTTAGACAACTGGAATGTTCAAGGATAGTCCATAACCCTAGTAAGGAAGGGGAGAGGGACCACTGACCATGAGTGGTCAAGATGGAGAAGCTTAGAACAGTTAGTCATGAATACACTATTCTGGAATGTGAGGGGGATTGGCACCAAGACCAAACGACATATAGTATTAGAAACATGTAGATTGTCGGTAGTAGATATAGTTTGCCTTTAGGAAACGAAGCTAGTGAACCCCCAACCAAAAACATTAAACGAGTTAGGGAATAGATACAGTTGGAAATTTAAAAACATGGTCGGGGCATTCGGTGGGATCTTGATTGGTGTAGATCACCAGTCATATGAGATATTTGATTCACTAGTAGGGGAATTCAACCTGACGGTGGCAGTCAGGAGGAAAGCGGATGGCTAGACCCAAACTTTAACAAGTGTCTACAGAACAAACCAGAGTTATCGCTGTGGCACACTATAGCAAGACATTACTAGGGCAAGATCGTGGAGGACGGGACCATAGATTTTGGGAGGAGACTTTAATGTCGTTAGGTTCTCGAATGAGCATAAAGGAGGGGATAATAACATCTGCAATGGATAATAACATCTGCAATAGAAACCATTTCAATGATTTGGTGGCAAGCTTAAATCTTATTGAAATTCCCCTAACAGAATGACGGTTTACATGGTTCAGCATTTGGGAGAATCCGAGTTTAGCCAGACTAGATAGAATTTTTGTCTCAATATACTGGGGACTTAAATTTAATAGTGCGTATGTTCATCTTATCAGGAGGCCTACGTCAAACCATGTTCCTATATGCCTATGCTCGGGGGAGATCTAGCAGAAAAAAGGCCAAATTTTCAGGTTTAAAAAGTGGTGGTTGAAATACGAGGAGGTTCATGAAATTATTAGACAAAGTTGGTCTCAGCCGACAAACGCATCCGAGACTGCTCAGAATATTGCCGCCAAATTTAGGTGATTAAGACGAGTCATGCTGAGATGGGAAAAGAAATACTTTAGATAGATAAGGCTATCAAAAGAAGAAGGCATCAAGGAAATAGAAGATTTGAAGCAAGAAGAGGAAGGGCAGAATCTATCGAAAGAAAAATCAAACCATTTGCAAATACTGTGCAGGTTCACGGCAGAAATATAGAAGAACAAGGAGATTAAATGGAGGCAAAGAGCTCATCATAAATGGCTTAAAGAAGAGGATGCAAATACTGCCTTCTTTCATAGAATAGCAAACATGAGGAGAAAAACAAATGCTATACATGTGCTCGAATCCCCGGAAGGGTCAATATCCTCTGCGACAAGGATCCAGCAACATGTTCATAGTCATTTTAAAAGCCTCTTTGGAAGCAAGAACCCAAAGATACTAAGTTTGAAGGATTTCAGCAGGCAGTAGTCGGTGGACTTACCAACCTAGACTTGGACTTCACAGATGGGGAAGTGAAGGATGCGATATGGCAACTCGGGCCAGAGAAGGCACTGGGTCTGGATGGTTTCTCGCTTTTTTTCTACCATGCCTTTTGGCAGGAAATGAAGGAAGACGTGATGGCCCTACTCAAAGGGTTCACTAAAGAAGAAGTTAATATTGAAAGGATCAATTATTCCCTCATTGTACTCATTCCGAAGAAAGAGACGCCTCAGACTATTGGAGACTGTAGACCAATAGTTTTGTTGAACAGCAGTCTCAAAATCATTCCGAAGGTCTTGGCAAATCGATTGGCAGCACTCCTACCAGATTTGGTAGGAGTGCTATCAGGATTTATACAAGGAAGAAACATTCTTGAGGGGATCACACTTGTCCAAGAAGTGATACACCATTGCAGGAAAGCAAAGAAGAAGGGATTTCTCCTTAAACTGGACTTCGAAAAGGCATACGACATGGTAAACTGGGAGTGCATTTTAGAAGTTCTAAAGAAGAGAGGATTCGGGGAATGCTGGATTAATTGGATAGAACAGTGGTTAAGATCGGCCAAAGTGCAAGCGACCATCAATGGCGAAATAGGTAAGGAGATGGTATGCAAGAGGGGACTCCGACAGGGGGATCCCCTATCCCCCCTTCTCTTTGTTCTGCTGGCAGATGGTCTAAACCAGCTTCTAAAAAAAATTGGTGGACACAGGCCTATTCAAAAGGTTTGCCGGCCAGCAGACAGGTTGGGGTTTGCAACCTACAATATGTGGATGATACACTAATATTATGCAAGAACAATCTTAGAGCCGCCATCATACTGAAGTGGATTCTTTGCTGTTTCGAGGCATGGTCAGGCCTAAAAATCAATTTTCACAAAAGTTCCATTGTGTTATTTGGCCACAAGGATTTAACAGAATTTGTCATCCAGAGTATTCTTGGCTGTAAGATGGGTCGTTTCCCCGTCAAGTATCTTGGGGTTCCAATCAGAAAAAGAAAATTAAGGAAGACTGACTGGTATCCAATAATTGATAGGTTTGAGCGAAAACTTGAGAGATGGAAGGCAAGACATATGTCGCTGGAGGGACGCGTTATATTAGTTAACTCGGTGCTTTTATCTACTCTATTGTATATTATGTCAATTTTCCTGCTCCCAGTTTGGGTCAGAAAGATGATTGATAAAATCCAAAAAAGATTTTTATGAAGTGGCGTGGAGGAAAATGCCAAATATAATCTAGTATCCTGGGGGCAGGTCTATAAACATAAAAGGGAGGGAGGACTAAGAGTCAGAGATCTGAAGATGTCCAATCTGGCCATACTTTCAAAATGGTGGTAGAGTTTATTATCAAACCCTGAGGAACACTTTCAGAAGGTCATTTGGGATAAGTATGGTCCAAGGAAGCGAGGTTGGCGGAATAGACCACATAATAACTACAATACATCATCCTTTTGGAAAGGAATGAAGGAGACCAGGAATATTGTTGAATCAAGTATCTCTTTCGAAGTGGGCAGGAAAGGGAGGGTTTCATTCTGGCATGATCGTTGGTGCTCAGATATGCCGTTAGTAACACTATTCCCAAAAGCCTTCGCTTGTTCACTTGATAAGGAGGCAACTATTGAGGTGCTGTGGCATCGTAACAGATAGAATTTAAGATTGGAAGCTCACACATGAGACCATGCATGTACGGAGATCAGGGAGCTCAAGAACCTACTTAGATATCATCCTTCCGCGGAAACATAAGTGGACTCTGCCATATGGAGATGGGAAAAACATGGTAAGTTCTCAGTTGCGTCCGCATATAAGTTCATCATATATGGAGGGCACATAATGGCATATGCAAGTCAAATATGGCGTGTTAAATGCCCTTTAAAGATCAGGTGTTTCTTATGGCTTATCGCCAAAGAAACTTTACTTACGTAGGATAATCTCCAAAGGAGAGGTTGGAAGAGACTGAATATGTGCAGTCTGTGCGGTACTGCGGCTGAAACAATCACACACTTATTCCTTGAGTGCATTTTCACATATTGTATCTGGAAAAAGTGTGCGGTATTTTTAGAGCTTACACTCAGACGATCCGAGAAGGTTGACATATGGAACAAGATAGTTACTAGTAGGAATACATGACATGGTGCTCATATTTGTAGTGATTGCAGCAGTATGCTAGAATGTGTGGAGAGAAAGAAATAATAAAATTTTCTGACAGCAAAAGTATTCAACTTTTACATGTTTCTACCATACATATATTAATATGCACTTCTGGACAGGTCTCATTTCAAACAAGGAAAAACTGTCTCTCTGAAGAACATGATATAGAGGAAGACGATCAAGGACTGGAGAATGAGGAGTTGCACGCAGGAGCAGGCTAGAGCTAATCAAGAATGACGAGATGTAGACATTGAAGGCAGTGTAGTAGTGGCTTTTGTATTTTGTATGTTGAACTTATTGGCTCCATGTTTAGGTGGGACATGATCTCCATTGTACTTTGTTTTATTGTAATCTAAACGTTCTGTTATGGTTTATTAATAGAACACAGAGGGCATTTAGCTCGCCGTTCACCCCTCAAAAAAAATATCAATATTATTATTTTATGTAATCTTATGCTTATAAAAAATATATATTCTGATTGTATAGGACCACGTGATTTATGCAACTGAGTAAGTATAACAATAATCATCGAGTGACATGATCTTGGAACTTTAACTCAACTGAGCCGATTCATTCTTTAATTTATTTTAATTATTACTTAATCATACCAACTATTCTCCTCTTTTAAATTTCTTTTTAGTGTTATAATGTGTTATAATGTAAGTATCTTACACAATATAACAATATAGTATTATTACTTTATGCAATCTAATGCTTTATATATATATATATATATATATATATATATATATATATATATATATATATATATATATATATATATATATATATATATATATATATATATATATATATTCTGATTGTACAGAACCACGTGATTTATGCAACTGAGTAAGTATAATAATAATCATCTAGTGACATGATCTTGGGGCATTAACTCTACTAAGCCGATTCATCTCTCTAATTTATTTTAAATACTACTTAATCAAACCAACTATTCTCCTCTTTTAGATTGCTTTTTAGTGCTATAATGTAAGTATCTTATACAATATAACAATATAGCATCCTTGAGTGAATGAGCATGGATTGACTTTCCGAGTATTACTTATTGATGTCCTGTACTTGGTAGTTTACAAATCAGGTCGCATCAATACCCGACTACCGATTTCAAGGAGTATGAACACTTTGCAAGGAGATTCTGAAGAAGGGATCAAAATTGAAGGTCTTTGACTTTGGAAAGTACGACGAAACCAACAACCCTTGAGTGCTTACAGCCAACCATCGTGGGAGTATGGGCCTCCAAGAAGCAACTGACATGATCATGTAACTTGCCTTCTCCATGACTGGGAAAGAGAACAAGAAATAGTATAACCGATTACTGTCTGGATCAACTTCCTTCTATCATTTATATCACAAATCCACCCAGCAATTTAAGGCAAGTAGGAGTACCTCGAACAACCTCGTTGTTCTAATCAAAATTGAATGTATATTAAACAAAACTTTAAAAGACATTATCAAGAGATTCACGAAAACCAGACTCTAGACAAAAATTGTTCTTCCGACCTGTATACTTCTAATGAACGAAATCTGCCACAAAGGACTAAGCAAATCAGTCACCAAGTGAAAACTAATTTCTTTCGATGAACTCTTGGAGAGGTTCGATAATTATGTCACCCAGAAGAATTCTTAGTCAACTTTCAAGGATCCAACCAACCAAAAGCTTAAAAAGATGAGAAATAAAATAAGGAATGGGGCAAGAGATGGAACCCACCCACGTGCCTATCTGATATATGCTGAGGAAACTGTTGGGAATCAAATCCCCCATCGAGATTGTAAAGACGAAGAAAATAATACAACACAAGAAAAACAAAAGAATTAACGTGGTTCAGCCGACCAAGTTCGACCTACGTCCACAGGAACAACGAGAGAAATATCCACTATGAGAAAAAATAGGTTACAAGAAGAGATGCAAGTATATCTCTATCTCTCGCATCTCTCGTAATAACAGAAGCATCTCTCTCAGTCAATTGCTCTCTATTCTCTCATATCACATATAAGAGATATATATAGTGTTCATATCTTAATCCCATTAGAATAGCACTATCACCATCTAATTAGTGTTTCAATCCAATTAGAACTCTGGTTTTCTAACCCAAGTGCAACTGGGACTCCTTGTGATTCTTGATCGCATCTGGATACTCAATGGATGCAAGATACAAACCCAACAATCTCCACCTTGGCTCGTATCCGATGAGCCATGCATCTTGGAGAAACTCCGTTGTTCTCGTCGTCCACTTCACAGACATCCACCGCACGATCACTATGCTCCACCGACTGGGAACAAGTTGTATAATCATCACCGCCTCTATACTTGATTATTCATGACCACTAAACCATGCTCTCCTCCGAGCACTCATGATCACTAAACTATACTCTCTTGAACACTTACGATTACTACACCACACTCTCCACCAAGCGCTCATAGTTGCTACACCGTGCTCCACCTTAGTCAAAATACTTAGATCTCCCGAGTACTCACAATCACTTATCATGTTGTGTACCATACAAAAGTGATCGATATACCGTACTCCACCTTGATCCAAAAACTATGACCAACTCTAGAGACAAAGACGATTATACATTACCATGTGATTCAACATGTCACGAAGTAACCATGTCCATCAACATGCTATGACGTACCTCATCATCATACAATCAACCAACCATCGATTATGGATCATCTCGATCAATATCGATCCCACGATCATCGTCGATCACTACTTGTCTGCACAAAATCTACTATGAACAGTGGATTTTGCCCAATCCGCATCCACCACTGCATCCAGAATGCTGAAAAACATATGATTCAACTCCTGGATCACCTTAATCGGACACTGATTATTCGATCCACGCTTTGATCAACCATAGCCGTCGATCTGGACCTCAGAATCTATCTCAGTTTATCAGCCACTACTTTTGGTGCATATTGCTAGAGCCTCCGGTTGTGTACATTACCAGTTGTATCTGGTTATTTTTTTCTTCTTCTTCTTATTGTATTTTGCCTTGATGCCTCCGCCAACTTTCTTATTGACTCGACATCAGATCCACCATCTCGTAATCTCGATTTTGGATCCATAACTCCGGCTCTGATACCAATTGTTAGCAAAATATAGCGGAATAATACTAATGCAATAACTAGCGGAATTAAATAGTTAACTGAAGAGAAAAATAGCAGAGACAGAGAACACGCAGATTTAACGTGGTTCGGCAATATGCCTACGTCCATGGGAACACGATCGAAAAACTTCCACTATATCAAAAGAGGATTACAACTTTATAGTTCTCAACCACAAAAGAAAACACACAAGATTTTGAGATCAAATCCTAACCTCTTGTTGGTACAGCCGCCTCACCACTTTTCTTTTGTTGCTTCAGGCCGCAGCAAAAGAAACAATAGTGGCAACCTTCTCTTGTTTTCTTCTTTAGCCAAAATAATTAACAGCAGCAATTTGCTTTCAAGTGCAACCACCGAAATTAAACCAGCCGCAAATCCAATTGCAGCAATAGCAGCCGCAATTATTTTTCTCCTCTTTGATTAATTCTGCTTCGCCGCGGCTACAAAATCAATAGCAGCGGCAACATCAAGAAGAGAACCCTTGGCCTCCCTTTTTTTCGGCTTCTTTTCTTTTGGCTCAATCAAAACCCTAGCACCACACCCCATATATATATTATATCATAATGAGTTTGGGCCGGTTTTGAACCCGTTTCGATAGACCGAAATTCGCTGCGGCAATGGACTCCATTAGCAACAGGAACAACTGCTTAGAGTTAAAAGAAGAGTTCACCTTTTTTAGCACGACTCTAATTTAGGTACTAAATCAGACCCAAAAAGAAGAATTACTCTTTAAGCATTCTTCAATGAAATCCACCTCTGAAAGATGTAATTGGCTATTGTTATCTGAGTATCATGAAGACGTTGGCCATACAACTTAAAAATGTTACCAGCATAATAAGGATGGTGAATACCTTATTTAAAAAGGTTACCTCAAGAACATCGTTCAAAAGGCAATCAACAATAAATATGTAACGCCCCGCATCCCAAAATATGGGTAGCGTTCGGCGACGTATCATAAATAAATACGTCAAGTTTAAAACACATGAATACATATGTACAACTATCACAAATATGTACGCATATACAATCAGATAATAACAAGAAAATAAAACAATAAATCATTTCAAAAAAAATAATGATCAAGACAAGTCTGTAGGAAGATCAAAATGGATTCTTTTTACAGAATCGAAAATTTAAGTTTGAATAATAATGAATAATAATTACTAAGGATAACAAATACTAGAAAGAGTCTCTCTCATGGCCCTCTTACAGTAAACATACTTATTAAAATTATGTTAACTCTATTGTAGCTGTGTTGGATCTTTCTCTTTGTTAAATTGCAAAAAGTATCTGGGCATGCAAAACCAGGATCGTTAGAATGACCTAGCAAGTACTACAAGAAGAAAATAATAATACACAGGCATGCGATGTGTGTGTGTGTGTGTGTGTGTATGAATAGAATAGGAAAGTAAGTAAAATACTAAAAATCATAATAGTATCACTAAAGTGTACATTTTTAGGAAGAAATAGAACATGAGTTATTTGCAGATGTCTTGAGGATGATAACGGTCAGGAGGTACATCTGTATACACATATCATGAATAGCAGGGATATATATATATAGCAAAATGAACATGCATGTGAAATATGACATCATATATTATTATTATTATTTTATTAATTTATTTGGAACTGTCAGAAGTAGTGTACAACATATTTTACGAGTATCCCGGGACCACGGCCATGATTCCTGGTATTGCCTCAGGACATACCGCTAGGTATTAATGAACATGAGCTCTGATAAGCCTAAGCTCCAGGCGCGCTGCTCTATTTAATGATGGTGATTCAGCAATCACCCAGAACCCACATGGTTAGGTTCCTAAGTTCGATTGTTCAACCTCAAGAATGTAAAACTCCTAAAACATGTGTACAGTTCCTTCTTCAAGTTCTCCCTTAACCCCATGAATTAATTATGTATTTTAAGTGTATAAAAGAATTATACTAACAGGCAAACAAATGGTACATACAATTGGAGTTAAAAGATTATGGATTCATATAACCACTTATGATTGCAGAAGTACAGGTTTCTTGCGGAAAAATATGAATTTGAGATTTTAAAATATTTGGGAAGCACAATAAATGACATTTAAAGTTTCGAGTCCACTGGTGACATCATCGGTAACATGTTATTAGTAATTTATTAATATAAAAATAAAATCAATTAATAAAATTATAGACCAAGGAAAATGATCAAATTAACACAACCAAAGAAATAGAATAAGCTATCATTTTCTTTAAAAAAAATATTTTCAAATGTTCCTATTACATATATTAATTTTGTATGAAGTTCTTTATTTATTTATTTTTATTTTTAGTTTCTTTTCCTATGTTCTCTTCTTCCTTACAAGATGAAGCAAATAATAATAGTATATGTGAAAAAAACATATACGTGATAATGTGGTAAATAATGTGTACGTAATAAATAAATATAAATATTATATTATATGTATATACTTTAAAGAAATTGTATGGATTCTTTCAAATGCAATATTTAATGCATGTAAACAGATACAGTCTCTCAAGATCATTATAAATGACATTAATCCAAGATTCATAAAAATATACATATGTTCAACAGTAGCGAGCATGGATGCATAAAGCCGTGTATCCTGCATACATCATAAATACAAAAATATATGCACAGGACATGCACAAAGATAGTAAACATGTATGGCCATATTACTGTAAATACAAAATCTTAATTTGAATTAATTGTTTCCGAAATCATACCAAGATTATTTTACCTCTTAGATAGGAAAAACAAGTATGAAAAAATACAGTTACATCAAAAGTGATAGACACATATAAATATATATATAATTTCATCAATAAGTGATAGATATAGATTTTTGAGTCCAATAGGACTTTACACTATATAGTTTATTATGTTGGAACAAATTTTATTATCGAAATTGAAGTCAAAGTGCATGCTGTATATTCACTCACTCACTATATATAAATTTCAACAACATAGAGAATTAATTGTAGAAGATATATGCTGCAAATAAACAAGAGTTTTAGTTGTCCATCAAGAAACCATTTATAGAGTAAACTTAATTTCTAAAATAAAATTTTTAATTAAAAAAAAACAATCTAACTGATAAAGGAATAAAATTAGTTCAGGTTACAATTCAAAAATAAGAAGAAAAGAAAATAAAATAAAAGAAAAAAACTGCATTTTCAAAGTCCAGTGCATTAGTTCTTTGATTTATAGTTAAATTACAAATTTCTTGAAATCCTATTTTAATATAGTTTATAATTAAGTTTATAATAATTATATATTTATATACTGTAAAAGAATATTATAAGGCTTGGAGCCCATGAACTTTAAGGAAAAAAAATTCAGTTAGCAAATTAATAATGATGGGAAAGTGATTGCAAGTAATATAATAAACCCCTAAAATTATTATGTTGTAGTCTGTGTTTATTTGTGTAAATGAAGATAATTCCTCACTCTCTTTCTGCATGTAATTATTTTTGATCTTTTTTTTATAATATTTTTTTATTTAGTTTTCTTTTTGTTCTTCATTCTCTATCTAGCAATTAAACAGAGATTTCCTAAAAATAAATTTCCTACTTCATTGAAATTGACAGAAATGATACAAAAATACTTAGTTTTAATATACTCAATTTACGTTCAGCTGCATTTTTTTATTTAATAAAATATTTGACATTAAAAATAATTTTTATGGTTGAATATAATAAAGAATAAAACAATATGAATATATTGATCTAATTAAATAATAATTAACTAAATTAGAACCGTTACAATATGTATAATAAAAAAAATAAAGAAATAAATTCGTATAAAAAAAAAAAAGAGAAAAACACTTGCATTTATATGTTATAATTTTTTTATATATAATTAAATGGCAAAATAATTAAAATAAAAAAATAGAATTAGTACTTGCTTTAAAATATCAATGTTGGAAATTGACTGCGAGATCTCTTTTCCCCTTTCTCTTTCCCTTTTCTTTCTCACCTTTTTTTTCCTTCACCTTTCTTCTCTTCTCGTTCTCCTCCTTTTCCTTCGCCTTCTTCATTTTTTTTTTTCTGTTCCGTTCATGCTTGCAGCCGAACAGAAGTTTTTTTTTTTTTTTTTGGTATTTGAATGAGTGGGAAGGGGTTTGATTTTGTTTTTTATATATATCTTTTATATGTACTTTTATTAATAATGATCATGTTAGATGTAGTTAAATATTTTTGATCATATCCAAATGCTATTAAGTTTGTTATTATTCAACAAAATTGTATTTGAGATAAATAATAAGTTAGTTAAAGATAAGATTGGCTTAAAAATAATATTAGTTTTTCTTTGTTTAGATATGTGTCTAAAATAAATAAATACAAGAATATTGTTTAGATAAATACAAAAATTTCTATAGGAAATTTGGGGTGTTACAATCTACCCACCTTAAAAGGAAATTTCGTCCTCAAAATTTAGTTTAAAGTGAAACGACCTTATGGTTTTTCATTACGTAAGATATTCTAAACATAGCGCCCACAGTTTTCGCTGCGCACTCTGATATCAAACGATAGGATAAAAATGAAAGGTCAATTTTTAAAGAACTGAATTATAAGTAATATTAGATGTTGCAAAGAATCAATAGTGATGGATGAAATAATTTTTTGGAATCAATGGATAGGATATGGACCAAATAAGTAGGTGTGTATATATATATATATATATATATATATATATATATATATATATGGGATTACTGTAGGTGAGCCACCAGCTCAGGAAAAGTTACGTGAGCTAGCGGCAAAACTGTAATGATCCAATAATTTTTCTTCAATTATTTTTAACAATCACTATCTCTACCTCTTTAACTTATTTCAGATTAAATTTCATAAATTTTGGATTTCATTTACCCTTTCATCAAGTGCATACAAAATGTTTTATTCATTGAAAACCGTTAATTTTGTATTAGCTTGATGGAGGACCAAATCAAAACTAAAACCCAAGAAGTTGGGTATGAGTGAACCCTAGGGGGTTGAGATCATAATCCAAAGGAAATTGTTTTAAAAAAATTATTAGAGATAGTGATAATGAACTGCAGCTCAGGTAACTTGCGTGAGCTGTCAGCTCATTTCCATTTCTCTCTCTCTCTCTCTCTCTCTCTCTCTCTCTCTATATATATATATATATATATATATATATATATATATACGTATATGTAACAGTAACTCTAAATAGAGATTTTAGACAGAGGCCAAAACTGAACCTTACTCTGATACCAACTGTAACGCCCCGCATCCCAAAATACGGGTAGCGTTCGGTGATGTATCATAAATGAATACACCAAGCCTAAAACACATGAATACGTATGTGCAACTGTCATAAATACGTACGCATATACAATCAGATAATAACAAGAAAATAAAACAATAAATTATTTCAAAAAAATAATGATCAAGACAAGTCTGTAGGAAGATCAAAATGGATTCTTTTTACAGAATTGAAAATTTAAGTTTGAATAACAATGAATAATAATTCCTAAGGACAACAAATATTAGAAAGAGTCTCTCATGGCCCTCTTACAGTAAACATACTTATTAAAATTCTGTTAATTCTTTGAGATATGATTGCAGCTGTGTTGGATATTTCTCTTCGTCAAACTACAAAAAGTATCTAAGCATACCAAACTAGGGTCGTTAGAACGACCTAGCAAATATTACAAGAAGAAAATAATAATACACAGGCATGTGATGTGTGTGTGTGTGTGTGTGTGTGTGTGTGTGTGTGTGTGTGTATGTATATGTATATGTATATATATATACATACATACATACATACATACATATATATATATATATATATATATATATATATATATATATATATATATATATATATATATATATATATATATATATATATGAATAGAACATTAAAGTAAGTAAATTACTAAAATCATAATAGTATCAATAAAGTGTACATTTTTAGAAAGAAATAGAACATGAGTTAATTGCAGATATTTTGAGGATGATAACAGTCAGGAGATACATCTGTATACACATATCATGGATAACCTTATAGCAGGGATATATATATATATATATATATATATATATATATATATATATATATATATATATATATATATATATATATATATATATATATATATATATATATATATATATATATATATATATATATATATATATATATATATATATATATATATATAGAGCAAAATGAACATGCATATGAAATATGACATCATATATTATTATTATTATTTTATTAATTTATTTGGAACTGTCAGAAGTAGTGTATCACATGTTTTATGAGTATCCCGTACATACCCAGGACCATGGCTTTGATTCCTGGTACTGCCCCAGGACATATCGCTAGATACTAATAAACATGAACTCTGATGAGCCTAAGCTCCAAGCGCTCAGCCCTATTTAATGATGGTGATCCAGTAATCATCCAGAACCACCACGGTTAGGTTCCTAAGTTCGATTATACAACCTCAAGAATACAAAACTCCTAAAATATGTGTACAGTTTCTTCTTCAAGTTCCCATTTAACCCCATGAATTAATTATGTATTTTAAGTATATAAAAGAATTATACTAACAGGCAAACAAAAGGTACATATAGTTGGAGTTAAAAGATTATGGATTCATATAATCACTTATGATTGCAGAAGTACAGGTTTCTTATGGAAAAATATGAATTTAAGATTTTAAAATATTTGGAAAGCACAATAAATGACATTTAAAGTTTCGAGTCCATTGGTGACATCCTCGGTAACATGTTATTAGCAATTTATTAATATAAAAATAAAATCAATTAATAAAATTATAGACTAAGGAAAATGATCAAATTAATACAACCAACGAAATAGAATAAGCTATCCTTTCCTTAAAAAAAACGTTTTCAAATATTCCTATTACATATATTAATTTTGTATGAAGTTCTTTATTTATTTATTTATTTTTATTTTTAGTTTCTTTTCCTGTGTTCTCTTCTTCCTTACAAGATGAAGAGAATAATAATAGTATATGTGAAAAAAAACATATAAGTGATAATGTGGTAAATAACGTGTACGTAATAAATAAATATAAATATCATATTATATGTATATACTTTAAAGAAAATGTATGGATTGTTTCAAAGGCAATATTTAATGTATGTAGACAGATACAGTCTCTCAAGATCATTATAAACAACATTAATTCAAGATTCATAAAAAAATACATATGTTAACCAGTAGCAAGCATTGATGCATAAAGCCGTGTATCCTGCATACATCATAAATACAAAAAATATATGCACGGGACATATACAAAGATAGTAAACATGTATAGCGATATTACTGTAAATACAAAATCTTAATTTGAATTAATTGTTTCCGAAGTCATAACAAGATTATTTTATCTCTTAGATAGGAAAAACAAGTATTAAAAATACGGTTCCATCAAAAGTGATAGACACATATAAAATATATATAATTTCATTAATAAGTGATAGATATAGATTTTTGAGTCCAATAGGACTTTACACTATATAGTTTATTATGTTGGAACAAATTTTATTATTGGAATTGAAATCAAAGTGCATGCTGTATATTTACTCACTCACTATATAAAAATTTCAACAATATAGAGAATTAATTATAGAAGATATATGCTGCAAACAAACAAGAGTTTTAGTGGTCCATGAAGAAACCTTTTATATAGTAAACTTAATTTCAAAAATAAAATTTTAAATTAAAAAAAAAACAATCTAACTTATAAAGGGATAAAATTAGTTCAGGTTACAATTCAAAAATAAGAAGAAAAGAAAAAAAAAACTACATTTTCAAAGTCCAGTGCATTAGTTCTTTGATTTATAGTTAAATTACAAATTTTTTGAAATCTTATCTTAATATAGAAAATAAATGGATAGATAAACAAAATCCTACTAGCATTTCACAGAAAAAAATTTCTCCAGCCATAACTTATTTATTTATTTTGACAATGAACTCGCAATCAGCTAAGCTAACTAACTTTTTTTTTTTTAACCTTTAAAAGTTTTAGCACCACAAAGATAACTTTTTGTTTAGATCTTAAATTCATCTCATAGCCTAGAAAAGTAATGGCTAATAATTAAGTTTATAATAATTACATATTTATATACTGTAAAAGAAAATTATAAGGCTTGGAGCCCAAAAACTTTAAGGAAAAAAAAAGTTCAGTTAGTTAATAATGATGGGAAAGTGATTGCAAGTAATATAATAAAACTCTAAAATTATTATGTTGTAATCTGTGTTTCTTTGTGTAAATGAAGATAATTCCTCACTCTCTTTATGCATGTAATTATTTTCGTTCTTTTTTTTTAATAATTTTCTTTATTTAGTTTTCTTTTTGTGCTTTGTTCTCTATCTAGCAATTAAGCAGAGTTTCCCAAAATTAAATTTCCTACTTAATTGAAATTGACATAAATGATGCAAAAATACTTAGTTTTAATATACTCAATTTACGCTCAGCTGCATTTTTTTATTTAATAAAATATTTGACATTAAAAAATAATTTTTATGGCTGAATATAGTAAAGAATATAACAATATAAATATATGGATCTAATTAAATAATAATTAACTAAATTAGAACCGTTACAATATATATAATAAAAAAAATAAAGAAATAATTTCGTATAAAAAAAATCTGAAGAAAGTGAGTTGGGTTATAGACTCAAATAGTTGTAAAATATAGAAATAAGAGAAAAGCACTTGCATTTATATATTATAATTTTTATATATATAGTTAAATGGCAAAATAATTAAAATATAAAAAAATAGAATTACTATTTGCCTCAAAAGATCAATATTGGAAATTAATTGCGAGATCTCTTTTCCCCTTTCTCTTTCCCTTTTCTTCCTCTTTTTTTTTTTTCCTTCACTTTTCTTCTCTTCTCCTTCTCCTTTTCTTTCGCCTTCTTTATTTTTTTTTTCTGTTCTGTTCATGCTTGCAGTCCAACAAAAGTTTTTTTTTTCTTGGTTTTTGAACGAGTGGGAAAGGGTTTGATTTTGTTTTTTTTTATATATCTTTTATATGTACTTTTATTAATATTGATCATATTAGATGTAGTTAAATCTTTTTGATCCTATCCAAATACTATTAAGTTTGTTATTATTCAACAAAATAGTATTTGAGATAAACTCAAATAATAAGTTAGTTAAAGATAAGATTGGTTTAAAAATAATATTAGTTTTTTTTTTGTTTAGATTATGTGTCTAAAATAAATAAATAAAAAAATATTATTTAGATAAATAAAAAATTTTCTATAGGAAATTTGGGGTGTTACAAAATACCATAGCAAGTCCCAGCATTTAGAACGACTCGCAAGGAGGTAAAGTAAAAGCAATCATTCTCACTATTTTAGATGGAATTGCTGCAGATGCAACAACTTATTCCACTCGAAATAGATATGCACGAACTGTCTCCGCCACTTAGCATGCATCGAAAACGGTTAAGGAGCTAAGAAATCACCTTTTCTAGTCGAGGTTTACAAGAAGTCAAAGTCTCTCATGATGACGCTGCAGTAATTATGCCTAACATCACCCACTCTGAGGTAAGAAGAGTTCCCATGGCTATAAAAAGCTCGTGCAAAATTATCTTTCATGATGTTTTCAAGAAAAAAAAATGGTGGCTCATTCGAAGTATGTGTACAAGACCGGTATAGCAGATTAGAGTGTAGCAACCCTTATTCCTTCCACGGTTGAGAACGGGAGGGTCTTCCCTACTTTTTAACATATTATCAAAAGCTTATTGAAAAAAATCCACAGGTTCATGCACACAAAGTCTCTTGGACTGGAAAAATACATCCATCTAAACATTGAACAAGAGCAGTATGAAGTCTTTTTTACGTATGTAATACTTGAATGGTGCTTATCTTTCCAACCAAAGCTCATATTGTGATATTTTCTCCTAGCTAAAGTATAAAAAACTTTCCATAAACTATCACATTTATTCCCAAAACCTCCAGAAGCTATTTCTATTTTATCTAAACTCCTCATTCACTATCACCTTTTCCCCCAAAATTCTCATTTGTTAGAAAATCAACTGAAATTTTTGTTTATAACCGTACTGTCCTTCATTTTTGATAAATAAATTGATATCTTACAGCATAAAGATATATCGATTCTCATTCCATCTTCTAAAAATTAATTGAATTGAAGATTAAATAAATTAAAGATTAAAACAATTCGTGTCATACACCAAATACATTGAATTCAATGGTAACTGAGCTCTCCATTATGCACTTGTCAAAAAAGGTATCCTCAACTTTAAGCAGTATATCGCCTCACCCACCCACCCACCCACCTGCTATTATCCTCAACTTTCATTCGGTAGAAATGCTTATAGGAAGAAAATAATAGTCAATATTGCTTTAACTTTTGCAAGGCAAGTAAAATCATACAAAAAAAGTGAAATCTAATTATTATTTTTAGTTCTCTGAATCAATGGCACACAAGAATAAACCATGAGGGCAATGAAAGCCGTGATATATGAGATATTTTAACATATACAAATTTATAGCCAGCCGCAGATGTTTCATTTTAACAATATGAGAACACTTTCCTCATCATCCGAACACCCGCAGTTGACAGATCTTTGCAACAATAACTATTACAGTTTTCAAATCAATTAGACAGGCATGCTAACAACTAAAAGCTTAGTTCTGTGGGCACAGAAAAAGAGAGAAAAACAAATACAAAAGGAAAGAGTAATTACATTTTCCTTTGGAATCACATATACAGAGCATCGATAAGCTAACATAAAAGAAGGGGGAGAAGAACAGAATGGATTTACAGAACAGTATTTATGTGAAGTGCTTTTAGCAACGCAGTTGCCATCTGCTTCACCAAGACTTGACCTCCAGACCGCTGCCCATCTCTGCGTTCTTCAATCAAATTCTGAAGCTTCTGTGGCAGGTCATTCTCCACTATGAGCTGCTTTGGCCGCGGGTGATGCTCATAGACAGCCTACATCAGCGAAAATCATTCAGCTTCCTCAATGTATGGAAATGTATTTTAAATGAATTAAAAATATATCAAAAAAATAGGTATAAACGCGGGGCTTTCATTCAATTATTGTGCTGCAATGCAACAATCCAATAAATAGAATGCTCAACTAACCCTTATCAGCTTCAGCAGATTGAGGCGTGCAATAGCATCTTGATGGTCAAGCCTTGCAATGAGCAAAGTAGTAAGACCATTGACAGCCATTGCTGTATTAATTCGAGATGATTTCCTGCAATTCCCACATTGGAACAATGAGATAACGGAAGGAAATGGCAAGAGAGGGGGGTTGGGAGTGGGTGGATGGTGGGGGGAGCATACGTTATTATCTTCAAGAAAGGTTCCAATATGTTGACAAAATATTGTTCAGGGCAGTTCCGGAAGAACTTGACTAATTTCTGAATGGCTTCCTTCTTAAGCAATGCCTGCTCTACTTTTCTGTGATCATTATCATGAGCTAAGCATACTGCAAGAGAATCTAATGCAGTCCCCGCCCATGCTTCATCCTCTAATAGGTTCAGGTACACATCCAATCCTCCATGAGCCCTTAGTTGCTCCCTAGAATTCCGAGATGCATGGGCCATATCACAGAGCAAAGGCAACGCATACTGCCTCAGTGGCGAATCCGACATGATGAAAATCATTAAGTGCGGTATTATTCCATTTTCAGCTGCCTGTTCTTGCCTCCTTTTGTTGATCTTGCAAAGATTGAATAATGCATTTAAGACCTAAGCAACAAAAGGATCAAAGTTAATCAGTTGGCTACACTTACTGAAAGGAGCTGTGGAACAAGAACAATCAAGAAAGTTGTTAAACAATCAAATGGTTATATAATGGATCTTTCACTTTTATTCGAACACAGAAGACTAAAAGATGAAAAAAAATAATTGCTGATATTTAGATCTATAGAAGTACTTAGTATGTGAAACAGGCTGGTCCCCATCCGAACCTTTCAACACGAGCACCTGTATTCAATGCACAAGACGGAAAAAAATGCAGACACTACCTGCAGCCTACTATTACATTGCTTTACTGCCTAAATACATAAACAATCCAAATGAACGTTACAAAGACAATCTAATCTAGATTGCTGAGAAATGAGAAAAGTATAGACACATCATGATATGAAACTATGTAAAAATATGCTAAAGTTAATGATAATTACTTTTGAGGTACTAGACTCGTGTCATGACCTCTCAGGAAAGAGGATGAGATAATCTAGGACAGAAATAAGTTAACTGGAACAAGCATTGGAATACAGAACTCTTACAGGTTGCTCTCTCCCCGGCATTTACTAATCACAGGTAGTCACCTGGGAACTAAGAAGCATTGTGATGGAGATGCTTACATGGGCATCTAGGAGTGCAAACTGATCCGATACAGATCAGATATGAGATCTACCAGATCTGTGTGCTATCAATCTCAGATACTCGAAAGTTTCAGTAAGGATAATTCATATCCATATCCACCAAACTAGAAATGGATATGGATCAGGTAAAATAACATGGGTATGGATAGGATTGGTATGTATTTATGTATGTGTTAATAAGCAACAGTCACATGAGTAAATGGATAAAAATATCTGAAAGTTATAAAACGAATTCAATATGTATAAATTGATAGTTATCTGAAGTTCTGAATAATCATTGTACTTTAGGACCCTTGATAAAACCGATACATTATATAAATGCATCTAGAAATTAAATCTAATAGCCTCATAAGTCCTAAGTTAGATAACAAATTATTTAATAATCCTCAATTTGACTCCAACATGCCTAGATTATGTAACAAATTTAGAATACATCATAACAATCCAATTAGTGTCCACATAAAGTACAAGCATTTGACAAAATTCAGAGGAACTCTTCTTCGAAAAATCTCTGCAACAAAGATGGAAACTCATCTTTATATACATGCCTAGACCAAAGTTTAGCACCACACATAGGTCGTACCACCACAGACACGGGTACAGATATGGGAACTGGACACGTAAATTTTGTGAAATGTACGGGATGGGGATATGACTATATATATATGCACTCAAAAAAAAAGATAGCGACATCTAGTAATAAAATTTTAAAATGCATAATCTAAATGAGATCATCATTGCCTGTTTCATTCACTAGTATCAAATTTGTCATGCTATAATAAAGAGCTTTGATATACAAAATAAAACTAAACATATAACTCATACTTGCAAAGTAACAAAGAGAGTGAGAAATGTGCATGTGTCAACTTATAAATATATTATAATAGGCAAGGTTAAGAAGTGTTCAACACATATTCCAATTCCCAAGAAGCATCAAGGCACTATCACACAAGTGCCCCCCCACGTGTACGACCAATTTTAGAATTACTATTTCTACAGAGTGTGACAAATTGTCATCATGTTAAACAAGATTACAACAAATATAAACAATACCGTAATAGTAAGCAATTGAGAACATTTTATTGTTGAACCAAATTTATCAAAACTATCTGTTAAACCTTCTCTATTATATGAGCTAAGCAAGAAGTGAACAGCAGTAATAATCTTCTAAAAGTACCCTACTACTCAGAACCAAAACAAACTGGGAAATAGTATTATATAAACAGCAAGTAGCTGAACACATAAGATTGTCAAACCTGTTTTAGATGATAAGAATTATATAAGAATATTTTGAGACAATACAAAATACATTGCTGAAAGAAATGTTGAAACAATGTTTTAAAAACCATGCCACAAAACGTACTTTGGAGAAAAGGGGAGGTTTCCTACTTTGTGGTGCAGGAAAAGTGGGAAACACTCGGGAACCCAAGCATACACTTTCTATGTTTTCCTCTCAGCATTGGCAGCGTGCGCTATTTGCACAGAATGAAACAAAAGGGAAAAATGAATATATAAAAGGAAAATGAATTGGCCAACTCAATCACCTTTAAGAAAAGCAAAACCCAACTCACATCTTAAATGAGAAATCCACAATCCTCTTTGATCAGGCGACAGGATACTGATCTAGGGCATAGCAATGTCCCAAAATTGATCCTGATCCCGAGCCAAATTCTGCCAAACCACAAATCCCTCTTCAATCGACGATCGTCCGACCCCTCATTCACTATCAAATCAATCCACCCCTCATTCACTATCAAATCAATCCACTCTCACTCTTCGCTCTGGACTCAAGTTCACAACATCTACAGGCTCAAAAAGAGGGACAGGAATTGAGATTGATGGTAGTGGTGCAGCTGGTACTCAAGTTTAACTTCAAACTAATTGTTTGGTTATTGATATATGAAGATGTCATTGCGAGTGATAAAGCTATGCCAAATGAAAGTACAAATATCTTTTGCTTCTTCCTTTTTTTCCCTCACTTTTTTCTTGCAAATATACTAAATGCATATGTTAATATCGAGGTCTCAAACATTAGCCAATATCATCATATATCAGAAATATCATACATAATATGACTGCTTGAACAATTGTTAAAATTTTTTTGTAAGTGTTTCAAATTATTCTGAACTTTTCTCTAAAGGTTATGACTATCAAATTTAGATAAATCAAAAACAATTTAGTTTAGGCTTTGTTATAGCCCATAGAACGGAGAAACACTTTGCTTACTGATTACACTTTCTGAAACTCTTGTAGAAGAACACATAATTATTTCAGAGCAGTAAGCTTGAATAGTATCTGTTAGATTATTATAGGTTGTTAACTAGGTTTGAACACATCAAAAGTACTACTTGTAATATATATATATATATATATATATATATATATATATATATATATATATATAGCTACTCTCTATCGATAATATTGATTTACTATTCCATAACATGGTATCAGAACAAGGTTATGCAATAGATTTCAACTCTCAATCTCAGCCGTTCATTCAAATATCATATCTAATCCTAACTGACCACTAAAAAAAAAACAAATCCTAATCCCCCATCACCACCTTTGCTCTCCCTACCGCCACCGCCGCCTCTGTTTCCTCTCTCCACTGTCATTGCCTCCACTTTCTTTCCTTGCCACTTCGGTTTCACTGCTGCTTCCCGTAGTCTTTGATGCAATACATGATCGAGTCATTTGCCTACTAATGCTCCTAGTGCTGTTATGGCTAATGTTTTATGCATTCTAACACCAAAATCAAACCTTTTCATATTACTACTACTAAATCAAGGTCAACTCACCCTTTCTTAGAGTCAAATCAACCCTTTTCAGGATCAAATCCACCCGTTACCGGATTAAACTACTATTACAGCTAAGATTCTCTCTGTCAGTTGCATCAATCTAAGATTTTTATCATAATGACATATTTGAATTTTTTTTTCAAATTGTTTCTGTAGTTGATTAAGTCTTAAAATGTTTGAATTGATTCCCTTCTTAATCCCTTGATTACTTGTCCAATTTACCAAAATTTTCGTTTAATTCACGTATTTTTGACTTGATATTGAGAGATACGTAAGGATTTTCTCCTTGCTTCGGTCTCCTCTCTTAATCTTTTGCCTTATTTTCTTAAAAAAAAAAAATTGAAAATGATTTTTCGTTGATTTAATCTCCTCTATTAATCTCCTATGTTATTTGCTAAGATATTCTTTTTATATAGTTTCCTCCCCAAATGATTCATCTATTACTACTCCAAATATATGTTAGAATTTGTTTCCAAGATCTCTTACTACTACCCCTGCCAAATTCAATAGCAGTAATTATCTAATGTGAGCTCAGTCATTTAGGAGTTTGTTGACAGTCAACAAAAGATTATGCATCAACCTGAAGGTCCACCAGATGAAAAAAAATCATGCCTAACAAAGATTGGCTCGCTAATAATAGTTGTGCAATTACTTTGCTCCTTAATAGAATGGAGGAGAAAATAAGTTCAGGAGTAATGCTCGTGAAAACTACCAAGGATGTATGAGACACCGTAAAATGTTTATGAGAATGAGAAAAATAACTCTAGAATATTTAAACTGTACAAGCACTTGTTTACTCGTAAATAGAGATACATGTCTGTTTTCAAATATTATTTTGCGCTTCTGGACACATTAAATGAGCTTGATATTCATCAACTATTAGTGACAAATCTTAAGACTTTGAAACAATATCATCAGGAACTTGATGTAACAAAGTTTCCATCTGATTTGGATACATCTCTGTCAGCCTAGGTTCAGGAACAGATTTTTGCTTGTAACAATGCTTCCTTCCTAATATCCATTACTCTAGAGTACTTTGAGTCTCTATTGGATACGACAAATCCACTAAATCTAATCCTCCTATCTCAAGCGAGAAGTCTACTTTATATACTGAAGCTTTTGCCACGACCATGGACATGATTCAGTGGGAGGTAGTAGTCTTGGTCGAGATTCAGGTGAACAAGAATAGCGTTAATGTAAACACTGCAACCGAATCAATCATATTTCTGAGCATTGTTGAGAAGTTAGGTAAACCAGCATGGACACAAATGTTGAATAATGATCCTTCTTCTAGTACTTCTAGCTTTGATACAGCTTTTGCCGCTACTTCAGCCTCATCTAGTCATATGCTTTAGATTTCTCAGGCTAATTTTGACTGTTTACTTCATCTTCAGACTCCTTCAGCTTATCCTCAAGCTACTCATACATCTTCTTCTAGTATGGATGCTTGCTTCTTCTAGACATTCCTAGTTTATAGATTATGTAGCCTCCAACATGATAGGTATCAATTTTAGATCTTTTAGATAATGCCATCCAATAGATCTTCCTCTTTTATGGCAGGTGATGGGGTACTTCAAAGATCTAAAGTTAGTAATATTATTGAACTTTTTTATAAAGATCAAAAACTAGCTTCCCATATCTATTTGTGTTCACTAACAGTACCATGGAGTTTATGAAAAATTCTCTGTTTTTTGTGCTGACAAAAGGATCATTCATCAAACATATTTGGTGGTGCCCAGTATAGGAATTGAAAAAGTGCCTCAACCACCACTGATGCAAGTGTATTCTTGTCGTCTAAAAGTACCTACTCCGGTCTTGCACCTATTTGATCCTTCATCCCCGGCGACAGCTTCTTCCCCTCATCCATTAACCGTAGAACTTGACTTTCCTATTGCTCTCTAGAAATGTAAACGTTCACCTACTACTCACCCCCTTTCTCACTTTGTCTCTTATGATAAGCTCACTCCTTCCTTATATCAATTTGCTTTGTCTTTATAATTTGTATCTATACCCAGATCACATCAGGAACCCATACTGTTACCTGCTAGGCAGCAGGCTATGGACGAAGAGATGCATGCCCTAATCTCTTGAGGGACCTGGGACTTAGTTCCAGCTCCACCAAGCACCTCAATGTTTGGTTGTTGCTGGGTCTATACTGCCAAATTCAATCTAGATAGTTTTGTGAACATATACAAAGCCCATCTTGTCTCGAAACAGTTCTTTCGGAAATGTGGCGTTGATTAGTTCGAGATATTCTCTAGACTCGTCTCAACTCCATTCATATTTTATTCTTTGTTTGTTATTCAATTTGGAGTGGCTATATTCTAGCTAGATTTCAGAAGTGTTTTCCTTTACAATGATCTACATGACAAAGTTTATATGGGGCAAGCTCCGAGGTATATTGCTTTGGAGGAGAATTCAGCTTAAGAAACTCATTTATAAACTTAAAGCAAAATCTACAAGACTGATCCGAGAAGTTCTCTTCAGTAATTGTTGGCATTGGCTTTCAAAAGTGTCATTACGATCAAATTCGTTTCCATTTGGCGTACAATTTTTGTGATTGCTCTTCTCGCCGTCTATGTGGACGATATTCTCGACTGCAAGTTACACACAAGTCTCAACTGAGAAAAGAGACTATCTTAAGTAGCACTCTGAGACTAAAGATACGAGAAAGCCAAGGTCTATACTGCTAAATTCAATCTAGATAGTTTTGTGAACATATACAAAGCCCATCCTGTCCCGAAACAGTTCTTTCGGAACTGTGGAATCAAATAGTTCGAGATATTCTCTAGACTCGTCTCAACTCCATTCATATTTTATTCTCTTTTGTTATTCAATTTGGAGTGGCTATATTCTAGCTAGATTTCAGAAGTTTTTTCCTTTACAATGATATATATGACGAAGTTTATATGGAGCAAGCTCCGAGGTATGTTGCTTTGGGAGAGAATTCAGCTTAAGAAACTCATTTATAAACTTAAGCAAAATCTACAAGATTGATCCGAGAAGTTCTATTTAGTAATTGTTGGCATTGGCTTTCAAAAGTGTCATTACGATCAAATTCGTTTCCGTTTGGCGTACAACTTTTGTGATTGCTCTTCTCGCCGTCCATGCGAACAATATTCTCTTGATTCCAAGTTACACACAAGTCTCAACTGAGACGAAAGACTATCTTAAGTAGCACTCTGAGACTAAAAATATGATAAAGCCAAGCTACTTTTTAGAATTGAAGTTGCATTTTAGAAGAACAAACTACTTCTTTCTCAGAGAAAATACACATTGGATTTATTACATGAGATTGGTCTACTTGGATGCAAACTTATTAACATGCCTATGGAAGCAGATGTAAACTTCTACAGTGAAAATAGTAAAATTATAGGTAATGATTGGAAAACTTGTCAACCTCACGATTATTAGACCACATATTTCTTTTACTGTTGTATTACTGAGTCAGTTCATGTGAGCCATTTTAGTTAACACTATCTGAGTTCGGCTTTGAGAAGAAAAATCCCATGTCAATACATTATGATAATTAATTTGCCATCTATATTGTTAAGAATCCTTTGTTCGTAATCACATCAAGCATATCGA
The DNA here is from genome assembly GCA_036321105.1 of Dracaena cambodiana. NCBI lineage: Eukaryota > Viridiplantae > Streptophyta > Magnoliopsida > Asparagales > Asparagaceae > Dracaena > Dracaena cambodiana. The sequence goes on from JAYEPQ010000009.1 coordinate 20,667,187, forward strand.
GATTGACTATTATTTTGTTAGAGATTATTTGGTGAAGAAGGTAATTTGTACTCTATTTACTCTATCATCAGAGCAGTTGGTTGATATCTTAATGAAAGTTATATCGTCTTTGCTCCAACTTTGAGGGGGAGTGTTAAGTTATTATGGGTTTGGTTAACTGGATATAGATCTATTAGGTACTATCCAATTTGTAATCCTATATATATTTGACTACTTTTTATCAGTAATATTGCATTGTATTCCACAATAAAATAAAATCCAATCGAATCACATATTAATATAAAAATATGGCATTGAAATCTCATTGAACAAAATCCGAAAGAGCACTTGCAAGAAGTGCATACATAGAATCAGTGTAAAGCACCAACAGGGATAAAACAAGGTTTTAAGTATTAGCTGGCACCAATATTAGGGATGATAATGCACGTGTCCACGGGCCAATTTTTGGCATTTTTTATACAAAATTTTGAATTAGAAAAATAAAATTTTTATTTTTAATTCAAAATTTTGTATAGGGCGGGCCAAAAATTGATCCATTAACGTGTCCATTACCATCCTTAGGCACCATAAATCATGTTAGATAAGAAAACTATTTTGTATTTAAATTTAGTTTAGCTTTAACCTCACATTGCCTGTTGGATAGTTTGTATAGTATTGAGACACTTAGAAATATATGTATTTCTTAACTCATAAAAAGTAGATTGATTGGTTCTGATTATTTAACTCCACCAATGCTGTGCTTAAAAGTTTATCATTTCACTGTTTATCCCCAGCCAGGATAAAGGAGGGACACTGGTGGTAGGCTGGTAGCAGCCAATGTAAAATATTGTCACATATTATAACATGAGCCAAAAACTCCGCCAGTGCTGTGCTTAAAAATTTATCACTTTACTGCATGTCCCAAGCCAGAATAAAGGAGAAAGATTGTGGTAGGCCGGTGACAGCCAGCGTAAAATATTCACATATTATGACATGAGCTAAAATATGAATTTCGTTGGGCTGTTCCCTACTGAGCGACATGCTACATTGGAGCCCGGGTGTAGTGAAAAATATGAGGATTGCTAATTCGTCGCACAGAAGCAATGTGTTATATCGGCGTCCAGATGTGGTGTCAAATGTAAGAGAGTTTCCACATCTTAATGAGGGAGTGGAGGTAAAGAATAAACATAGGATTCGGTTGGCATCGTGGAATATAGATTCCTTTCCAGATAGATTAGCAGAGTTAGTTGATGCTATAATTAGAAAGAATGTTAATATTTTATGCGTGCAGGAGACTAAATGGGTATGTGAGAAAGCTAAACTCATAGAACCTTGGAGTTATAAACTTTGGTATACGGGTAGAGATAGAAATCGTAATGGGATAAATGTGATCATAGATAAACAGTTATTTGGGAATGTAATGGAACTTAAAAGGAAGAGTGAATCCAGTAAATATTAATTTTGGAAGGATATAGAAGAAATAGTAAAAGGAATACCCGCTAGAGAAAAACTATATTGGTGGTGATCTCAATAGGAACTAGTTATAATGGGTTTGATAGTGTACGAGGATTTGGTTTTGGAGAAAGAAATAAATCAGGTAACTCAATTCTACATTTTGCTTTGTCTTATTATTTGATTTTAGTGAATACTTGGTTTAAAAAGAGAGTTTCTCACTTGATTACTTTTAAAAGTGAATCGAGTATGAGCCAAATAGATTTCTGTTTAACGAGAATGATAGATAGAGCTACTTGCGTTGATTGTAAGGTAGTGCCAGATGAGAGTGTAGTTATCCAGTATAGACTTTTAATTTTATATATTCAGATTAGAAAGATACTTAGAAAAATTAAGTATAAGTTAGATATTAGGATTAAGTAGTGACGATTAGAAAGTAATAAAAAAGTTTTTGTAGATAGAGTAGTAGAAGAAGCAGATTGGAGTGACCATAATGATGCTAATGTAACATAAAACAAAAGGACTAGCTGTATTAAGAGAGTAGCTAAAAATATATTTGGTGAGTAAAGGTGCAGTGCTCTACCATGAAAGGACACATCATGGTAGATGAAGAAGTTAAAAATGCTATTAAGATCAAGCGGTACCTTCATAGAAATTTGAAGAATAATAATAATAATAATAGAACAAGTTTTGAGAGGTATTAAGTAGCCAAGAAGGAGGCTATGAAAGCTGTTCGAGATGCAAAAACTAAATTATATAAACAAGTGTACAAGAAATTGGATAATAAAGAGACAGAAAAGGATATAAAGAATTGCTTGAATAAGAGAAAGTCTAGAGACTTATGTATTATAAAGTGTATTAAAGATAAGGATCAGACGGTTCTAGTTTGAGACGAAGAGATTAAAGAAAGATGAAAAAATTATTTTGATAAATTATATAATGGTAATTTTACTCAAGATGTGAGAGATCTTACTATTCAATGTGAGGATATGAATCGTAGGTTTATGCGCAAAATTAAAGAATCTGAAATAAAAGAAGTTTTGAAGAGAATGAAATCAAGAAAAATTGTTGGTCCAGATGAGATTCCTATAAAGGTATGGAAATACTTAGGAGGGATTGGTTTGAGATGGCTGACAGATCTTTTTAACAAGATTTGGCAAACTAAGAAAATGCCGGAGGAAGAGTACCCTAGTAATTCTGTATAAGAATAAGGGTGATATTCAGAGTTGTTCTAATTATAATGGAATAAAACTCATGTGTCACACTATGAAACATTGGGAAAGAGTAATTGAACATAAATTGAGGCAAACTGTTAAAATATCGGAAAATCAGTTTAGATTTTTGCTGGGGTGATCGACGATAAAAACTATTCATTTATTTCATCAACTTAATGAGCGATTTTGAGAGAAATAGAGATTTGCATATAGTATTTATTGACTTAGAGAAAACATATAATAAGGTACCACGAGAGGTGTTTTGGTGGATATTGATGAAGAACAGAGTCTACATCAAGTATATTGACATAATTAAGGACATGTATGATGGAGTAGCGGCCAATGTTAGAATATGTGGTGGTTTAACAAATAATTTTTCTATCACAATTGGATTTCATTAAGGATCTGCATTGAGCCCATTCTTATTTATTATAGTGATGGATGAGCTTACTAGAGTTATTTAGAATAAGATACCTTAGTGTATACTATTTGATGATGATATTGTCTTAGTTGATGAGACAAAAGGATGAATACCAAGTTAGAGTTATGGAGGCACACATTAGAATTTAGAGGTGTAGATTGAGTAGATCTAAAAGAGAGTATATGGAGTGTAAATTTAGAAAACGACGGGCCGTATACTATAATATTGTAACACTAAATAGGCAAGAGATATAAATGAGCAGTCAGTTTAAGTATTTGGGTTCTATTATTTAGAATGATGGAGAGATCGATAATGATGTTAACATAAGATATAAGCTGGCTGGTTGAAATAAATAAGTGCAACGGGAGTTTTATGTGAGTGTAATATTCTGTTAAGGCTAAAAGAAAAATTTTATAGAACTGTTATTAGACCAGCTTTATTATATGGCACGAAATGTTAGGCTATAAAGAAACGTTATTTACAGAAGATAAGTGTAAAAGAGAAATAAAGTAAGAAATGAAGATATTAAGATGGATGTAGTTTCCATCGATGAGAAGATGCGAAAAAATCGCTTATGATGATTTGGTCATGTGCAACGTAGACCTGCAAATGCACCAGTTCGACGAGAGGAGTTTATCAATGTAGGACAAATTAAAAGAACGAAGGAAAAACCAAAGAAAATATGGATAGAGGTGATACAGAATGATATGGATTCTAGAGGTTTAAATGAGGAGATATTACATGATAAAAATGAATGGAGAACTATCAAAGTGATCGATCTGGCGTGATTCTCTTTTTGGTTCGTGTAGCCTACCCCATATACCTAGGATAAAATGCTTAGTTGTTGTATTATGACATGAGCCAAAATATAAATTTCATTGAGACGTTCCCTATTAAGCAACACGCTACATCGGAGCCCGACGTGAGGTGGCTGATAGATTTTTTCAACAAGATTTGATAAAGTAAGAAAATGTAAAATAAATAGAGGAAGAGTACCCTAATATCTCTATATATAAACAAGAGTTGTATTAAAAGTTGTTTTAACTATCGTGGAATAAAATTCATGTGTCACTATGAAACTTTGGGAAAAGATAATTGAACATACATTGAGGCAGACTATTAAAATATCGAAGAACTAGCTTGGGTTCATGCCGGGGCGATCGATGACAAAAGCTATTCATTTATTTCGTCAACTTATAGAGCAATTCCGAGAGAAATAGAGATTTGCATATGGTATTTATTGACCTAGAGAAAGCCTATAATAAGATACCACGAGAGATACTTTGGACACTGATGAAGAAAAAAGTCTCCATCAAGTATACTAACATAATTAAGGACATATATGATACAGTAGTGGCCAATGTCAGAATATGTGGTGGTCTAACAAATTTTCTATCACAACTGAATTGCATCAAGGATCTGCATTGAGCCCGTTCTTATTTGTTATAGTGATGGATGCGCTTACTAGAGCTAAGCAGGATGAATAAGATACCTTGATATATGTTATTTGCTAATGATATTGTCTTAATTGATGAGACAAGAGGAGCGAATGTCCCATTAGAGTTATGAAGGCATACATTAGATTCTAGAGTTTTAGGTTAAGTAGGTCTAAAACAGAGCATATGGAGTATAAATTTAGTAAACAACGAACTCTAGACTATAGTGCTGTAACACTAAACAGACAAGAGATACAAATGAGTAGTCACTTTAGGTATTTGGACTCTATTATTCAGAATGATGGAGAGATGATAATGATGACAACCATAGAATATAAGCTGGTTGGTTGAAATGGAGTGCAACGAGAGTTTTATGCAACCGTACTATTTCTGAAGGAAAAATTTTATAGGACTGCTATTAGGCCAGTTTTATTATATGGCACGGAATGCTGGGCTATAAAGAAACGTCATTCACAGAAGATAAGTGTAACAAACATATACATGCTTTGCTAGATATGTGGCAACATTAGGAGAGATAAAGTAAAAAATAAAGATATTCGTGCTAAACTAGGGTGTAGCCCCATTGATGAGAAAATATGAGAATCGTTTACGATGGTTTAGTCATGCGCAACGTAAATCTACAAATGCACTAGCTCAATAAGAGGAGTTTATTAATATAGGACAACTTTAAAGAGTAAAGGAAAGACCGAAAAAAACATGAATAGAGGCGATGCGAAAAGATATTGGTTCTAGAGTTTTAAATGAGATATTACTTGATAGGAATGAATGAAGAAGGATTATTAACATGATCGATCCGGCGTGATTCTCTTTTGGTTCACGTAGCCTACCCCCCAAGTACTTGGGATAAAAGGCTTAGTTGTTATTGACTCTGATTATTTCATAACATGGTATCAAAGCGTGTTATGAAATAAATCTCAGCTGTCAATCCCAACTATCTTAATCAATGGCCAATTCCGAGGCCAAATCGGATTCTGACTCCGGTTCCGACTAACTCCGCAATTGTGTCACCAATTCGATGTTGACTCCGATTCCGACTCTACAAATGTCACCAATTTGATGCCGACTCCGATTCCGACTTTCACTCAGCAAATGGTATTGCCAATTCGATTCTGCATCTGCTTCACTTCCTGTTTCATCTCTATGTTGAGACTGTAGGGACTCTAGTTGGTCTCTCCTCGAAAGGATGTAATCCAGACTTGATGCAACCATTTACTCCTTCCTTTTTGTACTACTATTTTTAAGAAATAAATTTATCTATTGCCTATTACTACTTATAAGAAAGAAGTTTATCTGTTATCTATTACTGATTCTAAGAAAAAAGTTTATCTGTTACCTGCTACTTCTTCTAACAAAGAAGTTTATCTGCTCGAATACTGGTGTGATCTGATGATTCAAGTGATTTATCTACTACTGCTAGTATTACTACTATTACTATCATCTACTTATGCGAATGTTGTTACTCATCTATTTCAAGTTAATTTGTCTTATTGAAGAGCACGACAGTGTTTTATAATCTGTGTAACAAGTTGGGTATAATTAATATTTATACTCCAACTTGAAAAGGAGTGTTAGATAAGAAAACTATTTTGTATTTAGGTTAAGTTTAGGTTTAGTCCCATATCGCCTGTTGGATAGTTTGTATGGTATTGAGATACATATAAATATATTTCTTGACTCATAAAAATTGATTGGTTCTGATTATTTAATAAAATATCATGTCAAATTTTGACTGGTACACGATATCATCATAATATTAGTACAATATTGCTGATAATTCTAATATTGCTGACAAGTGATATTTGCCGATTTTGATATTATAAATGATTGACTAATATTGATAATGATTTCGATATGTTTAAACCTTGGGATAAAGTTAAAAATTCAAATCTTTGCATTAAAGCCCATGATAAATGCAGTATAAGAGTCTAATCACGAATTTGGTGATACTATATAGCAAAATTAACTCATTTTCATTAAATTGAAACAAACTAAATTAGGCATATAATTAGACTATTTAAACATGCAGAGAATTGATCAACAGTGAAAAGGATACTCACTTCATTATGTATTTGAGGTACAAGAGAACCTTCACGAAGCTCAAGATTTGGAATCAAATGTTTGATTGCATCTGCACGCTGAAGATTTTCTAGACAATTCGGATCGGTTGACAAATGATTGATACATTTCAGAATCTACATATGTTAAAATAAGAATTAGACCACAAGAAGGAATTAGTATCAATAAATAAATGGAAGTACTAGCCAAATAAACAATGATGAAATGTACCTTAATAAGAATTGGAGGCTCTATCCTATTAAACATTTGGAAAAGACGACCAAGCAAGCTTTGGCTACACATGTAGGATTTCACAATAGAGTCGGCTTGGGCAAACTCTAACAACAAATCTGCCACTTTTTCAAGATATTCCCTCGCCACATCAGCACTGAATGATGATACCATTTGAGAAAGCAATCCAGAAGATGTTGTACTCCCTGGCCTTGCATTTAGAACGCCAGATCCAGATAGCACTCCAGATGCTGTCTGGGATGCAACTCCAGATGTTGAAGGTCCTTCATTGGAAGTTGTTGAACTCACGGCTGATGTTGTTATCTTTTTACTTGGTCTCCTTGCCAGCTTCGTATTGGAATCTAGATTTCCAATTTCTCGACCATGTCTTGAGACCTCTGCAGACAGTTAAAAAACTATTTAAGTTACCAGAAAAATAAATCACACAGTGGAGAAGAAACTCAATAGGTAAGAACAGATAGATTTATGAAAAGAAAAACTAAGAACTAAAATACGAGCAAAGCTACTACAAACCAAGGTTGAATGAATAAAAAAAATAAGAAGAAAAGATAATTCTAATTAATTTCATTCTAAATCAATAAAATAATTAGAAGATTCCTCTCAAAAAATAAAAAAGGAACAAAAAAATATCTCTATGAAAAAGCAATATAAATTATCTACAATTGCATGCAGGAATTTCAGGTGCTCCAAAAAAAAAAAAATAATAACCAAGTCCAGAAATAAACATTCTTATACAATGAAGGTGTGGTGTATTCTTCTGTGTTCGCATGACTTAGAAAGCAGAAATCAAATAACATCGATAATAAAGCATCTTAAAATAAATTAACCATGTAGAGTACAGCAAACAAATGAAAATGAACACAACTTAACTGAAATTCCAGCAAAGGTACAAAAGATGACTAACCCTAGAAAATAGCACCTGATTAATGTCTTTTGAGTTGGTGATTATCAGGCTGAAGATGATTCAGTTATATAATGGCTGGATGAGATACTTAACATGAATGGGATTTCAGGAAGAAAATTGATGATCACTGTTAGATTAGAAAACTATTTTGTATTTGGATTTAGTTTAGATTTAGTTCCACATTGCCTGTTAAATTGTTTGTATGATATTGACACATTTATAAATATATGTATCTCTTTACTCATAATAAATAGATTGATTAGTTCTAACAAGTTATGCAATAAATCTCAACCATCAATCTCAACCATTCTAATCGATGGTCGAATCTGATTCCGATGCTGATTCTAATTTCGACTCCGACTCCACAATAGCGTCACCGATTCCGTGTCTGCTTCAATTTATACTTCTTTTCTACTTCATGACTGCAGGGACTCTAGCAGGTCACTCTTCGACTGTAAGAAATTGCCTACTACTGCTTACGATTGTTTCTAATATAGAAGTTTATTTGTTGCCTAATAGTGCTTCTAATAAACATATTGTTGCTTCTAAGAAAGAAAATTAACTTCTATTTACTACTATTTCTAAAAAAGAAGTTTATCTATTGCTATTACTGCTTCTAAGAAACAAGTTTATCTGATGCCTACTAATTCTTCTAAGAAAGAAGCTTATCTGCTACCCGAATAGCGTGTGCTCTGATGATTCAAGTAATTCATATATTACTACTACTACCACCACCGTCTACTATTACTACTTCTGATGTTGTTGCTCATCCATTTCAAATTAATCTGTATTATTGAAGGATGAGATAATGTTTTCTAATCTTTGTAACAAGTTGATTACAATTGATATTTATACTCCAATTTGGAAGGGTGTTAGATTAGAAAACTATCTTATATTTGGATTTAATTTAGATTTAGTCCCACGTCATCTGTTGAATTATTTGTATGTATTGAGACACCTATAAATATATGTAACTTTTAACTCATAATAAATATATTGATTAATTCTGATTATTCATAACAATTACCACATCTAGTAATTACCACCAAGATAGATTTTCTTGCAGCAGTTAAAATGGCCTTAGAGTTGTTGATTACCATGCTAAATATATGTAACACTCACTTTTTTTCACATGATATTTTATCTTAACTAATTTTAAAAGAAATAATATAAAAGAAATCAAAAGATAAATAGAAATTAAAAAAAGAGTGGAATAGGATCCCAACTACTAAATAGATAAATAAATAGATTTTAGATTGATTCTTATCTAATAATCGGATGAGAATTAATCTGATTTATTTAACAAAAAAAAAGAGATTCTAATGTGATTTATATCTGATAGAATAAGAATTTAAATATATGATGAAACTAAATAGAAACCTACTTTTTCAGATTGGTTCTTATCCAAAAAAATTAGTTATTTAGATTTCTTAACCAATAGGATCCTATTTTTAAATATGAAATCTTCTTTAACTAAACAAGAAACCCAATCTCTCCCCACTTCTCACACGCAGGAAGAGAAAAAGAAACAGAGAGAACGTACATGAGAAAAAAAAGGAATAAAAAAAAAGAAAGAAAAATTTCAGCCAAAGAGAGACTTGGAGATTTTTCGAGCCTCCAATTTGGATCAGGGCCTAGGTGAGTTCTTTTGACTCACTTTAACATGCTATTATTTATGTTTATTTTCATATTTCCTGTTTTATTCAATTAAAAATATAAATTTTGGATAGATATTCTCTAATACCGCTCTTTATCGCTCTTTAAGCATAATTCGACGTAGTATGCCACAATTTAATTTTTTTATAGAAGTCAAAGAATAGGAGTTATGAGATGTAATTAATTTTCCTTCTAAAATTTTATTAAGATAATTATTTTGCCAAGTGTATATAATTGTATGATGTGAAATCTTATATCATGGTAGTTATATTTTGACTGCAAAGTAAGATGTAAAACCTTTGGAGGTTTTCTAATGTAAAGGTCTCATAAAATCTCATGTTTATCTGATTATGGCTGCTAACAGCCAATATAACATGGCAAAATATCATGGATTACCATTGTCTGAATGACTTGAAGTCTCTGACATAGGACTGTTGAAATCCCAGTACTAAGGATTTCATTCTTGAATTCTTTTGTCATTATTTGTTCAGAGATCGATTGCTGTAGTATGGAAATGTTGCTGCAGTATAAATTTGGCATTCAACAATTTGTTTCAGTTTTCAGTTGAGATCAAAATTGGGAAGCAGAATTGACTTAAAATGCATTAGAGTTTTTTTTTCTTCCTTTAGAAATAATCTCTTAGTTAAATTATTTTATCTAAGTTCATTTTCTTAGAATGGTGCGTGTATAATATTTATCTTCAAGAAAACAAAGACCTTGTAAGGGTGTGAAGTATCAAAGAGATGTCTAGCATTTCGAGGTAACATCACAGGGGCTTGTCTCCTGGGTTGTTATGATCCTAACTATGACATCAAGTTACTGCCAATGACCAAAGCCAAAATTTTCCCTGATATGTTTAGGACAATTAAGGTTCTTTCATCAGGATATGTTCACGTAAATTAAGGAAAATATACTTTATAACTCTAAGATTGACAGGGGAAACACAGCAGCTGTGGCTAGTTTGTTATGGTTATATATGTACATTTAGTTGATCCTGAAGAAATACATAGCAATATGGCAACTTGACTGAGAATTTTAAGCATTTTTATGGATTTGGTACATATTATATGATAAAGAAAACCATTGAAAGTTGCTATCCTTTTTGCTGCTAATTGAATGTCGATAGTTGATTAAGAAAATCCGAACGAAAACAGAAGTCATTTGGAGTATGATTCTGTCTGATTTGTTGTGTGAATATTTATGACTCTGAACTTCCGTTGTTTATTCTGAAATTGGATTTCCATGCCACTTGGTCTTATGCATAATCCACGGCCACCAGAAAACAATGTTTTTCCCAACATTCTTTGTCTAACAAGTGACAACCAAACATGTGATATATATACAATACCCACCCATAAGTAGTTTAAGTAGCATGTCTGTTTTTGCTTTACCCCTCTCTTTCCTTCAGCTTGTTACTTTTTGCCTTCTAGATGTTCTTTCTTATAAGAAAATGTTCTCTTAAAAGCCTTGTTTCACGCTCTAGCAATAAAGAGAAATAATCGTGTATTCCATATGAATTATTTACTTGTAGGTAGTTTATTTTTTTATATACATTTAAATGATATTTCCATTTGAATTCATGTGTGTGTTCGTAAAATGACAAATATGAATATTCCCTTTTCAAGTTCAAATCCATATCCCATTTAAAGGTATACATTTTACCCAAAAGGCTATTTTATAATTTCTAGCTCACTTATCTTTATTTATCTATTAGAAAAGAAAGGATGAAAAACGAACATTGAAAATAAAACCTAAAAAGACACCAAAAACTGTTCTAATAGGTGATTGGTGGTGGATTATTAACTACTGTATTGTATATTGTTCTTTATTATTACTATTATTATCACAGAATTTAATGATGACCACCAATCCAATAAACTAAACCGAATAACTGTTCGCAGCAGAAATTCCTTGCCTTCCTTCCGTTGAAATAACTTGATTTACAACGAAAGTGAACAAAAGAAAAAAGAACAAGAGGATTTATATGTATATCGCTCTCTTTTACAATGTAAACGTTGGATCTGTGTGGCGATGGGATCTATCGAGTAGCTCCTTTAGACTATCTGACGTCGAACTCTTCTCTTGATGAAGAAGATGCCGGCCGACTGTAGAACTGATCTCCTCTGGTCTTGATTCGTTCAAGGCTCTATGCGTAACTCGAACTTCTCCAAAACTCCAGAAAAAAATCTCTTAAAGATTGATGATTATCTATGAATTGATCTATTATTGATTGATCCTCTCTAAAGTCTCCTCAAAGAGGGTATTTATAAACTATAGTGGTTATGAGAGTTTCCATAGGAATAGGAATAAAGATTTCTATAGGAATAGAAAAAGAAGGTTTTTGTATTTATCAAGGATTCTAATCAAATATCTAATATTGATTTAAATCTCTTGATTTAGAATTCTGATTGGACTCAATTTGGGTATTTGATAAGTCCAAATCTCAATCACAATCAATTTAGGATTCTAATGAAATCTGTTCACGCGGAGCTAAATTCATCAGAACGCGGGGTTATGGATTAGCTCCGCATTTTACTCAAACACGAGGCTAAAATAACCAAACGCGGAGCTACGGAGCTAGCTCCGCGTTCTGTGTGGAAAATTTCTTTTTTACTTAGAAATTTTCACTGCCAACAGAACCCCCTCCAAAGTTTTCAAAATGGTTTAGAACTTAGCAAATTTTGAAATACTTTGGATATTCAATTTTGTGATCATGTTAAGATCAAGAAATTCGGCAGAGGTGCCTAATCGCACATGCTTGAAACTTTGATGGAGGCGGTTCAAGACCCTCATGCGTAACTTGAACTGCACACGCCAAGATAATTGGGTCATGATCATTAAATTTCAGCAGAGGCGCCTAATTGCACATGCCTAGTCCAAGTACTCTCACGCGTAACTTGAATGGAGATGGGAATAATCCAAACCATACTGTCAGAGGTAAGAGTTTAACATGACAGGTTTTATAGGATTTTTAGCAAACCCCCAGCTATCAACGGATTTGATTAGTCTTTACCAATCGCCGTTTGCGTTGGGCTAGCCATGCTACTCCGCTCAGCATGGTGAGTTGTCGAGAAATTGATTTCCTTTCCCATTTGCTTTTAACAGCATTGGGTAGTTAATTTCATACTTTTACCCCCAATATGATAGGGTTGGCGAGGAACTTGATCTCCTCTTCCCGCCGCTTTAACAGCATTGAGCAAAAATTTTTATTTATAGCACTCAATTAGCTATTCCAATGGCTATTGAGAATAGCAGAACCACGATGTTTATCATCGTCAATATTTTCGGCACCCCCAACCAAATCTGGCTGTTAACCAATGAGGACGATTCGATCGCAGCTGTGGTTCGGAGCATACCCAATGGGCTAATTTGCAAGTGCGGGCTGCCCGTACTTGGTGTCGATATTGGCTTCCCTACTGGTACAGGGGTTGCTCTAGCAGGGAACTTATTGATTCCAACTACCAAAGTTGCCATATTTGTAGAAACTTTCTTCTTTTCCTCTTTAAGTGTGAGAATCCCGGCTTCTATCAATACCTGAATTCGGTTCTTAAGAGGATAGCAATCCTTAGTTGGGTGTCCGACATTCTGATGGTACAGGCAATAATTGAGGTCGTTGGTTTTACCAATGTCATCCGATTTTTGATTATTCGGAAGCTTCAATATGCCCTTTCTAAGAAGGAGATGGAATAGAGTACCAGTCTGCTCAGCCTTGAATTTATAAGTTTTATCTTGTCGGGGCCTATTTTGACCTGCACCTCTCGGATTTTGAGGTCTTGGCTTTGGATCTGCAACTGACGTCATCACAGCCTTCCCTTTATTTTAAGGATTCTGTGGATATTGCCTGTTATTTGTAGAGTTTCTCGTGCTACGAGATTTCTCAATCCGGCGAATTATATCTTCCGCCTGCTCTCCTTGTTTTAACAAGTCTTTCCAATTCTTAGACTCTACAGCTCCCATTCTTATCAGCACGCCAGTCCTGAAGTTATGCTTACAGGTTTCCACCAGAGTTTCTTGGGCCATTCCGTGTTTGCAATGCACGGACTTCTCCCGAAACCTTTCTATAAAATGTTTGACCGTTTCTTGTTCTCCTTGTTTTGTCGCAAGGAGGGAATGAACCGATATTTCGGTATCATCCTCAAAGAAACGTGCCAAGAACTGTTTCTCGACATCATACCAGTTGTTGATAGTACCTGGGGGCAACTGTATGAACCATGTAAAGGCAGGCCCTCGTAAGGTACTTGCAAATAGCTTGGTCATTATGGGATCATTTCCCATCAGATGACCTGTTTGCGATAAGAAGTAATAGATGTGCTGACTGGGAGATCCTTTCCCGTCATATGGCTCCAACTTGAGCGGTTTATACTTTCCGGGATACGGTGCCAAATCCCATTCAGGCGGGTATGGTCTTGAAACCCCCGATTCTTTCAATTCTTTCTTGTGCATTAAGGCATCCAGTTGGCTTTGCAATTTCTCGATCTTTTCTCCATGAGGATCATGGAAAGAGTATTTGTCATCATCCTCATGTATCGAATAAAACTTTTCTTCTTTAGTTTCTTCATTTGTTTTAGGTGGCGGTTCCGAAGAGGTTTTAGCCTTATTGTCGGCTATCTTCTGGGTATTTTCGACCACTTTTAGAAGCATTAGTTTGAGGTCATTAATGGCCTTTTGCTGACCTCGAATCATCTGCTCTTGGGCTTCTATCCTCTGGTCGACATCATCGTATTTATCCACCATATATGACGTTGATTTTCGTGGTCGGAAAGATGTATAAGATTGTGTGGAAGGTATAACTGAATTGTCGCTGTCGTCATCACAGAATCCTTTTAAAAGTTTCTTGTAATTCTGAGGAGCGACAACGCCTGATTTGAGCCGGATAAAATGATGAGGTTCTTCATCGTCTGTATCTGACTCATATTCTTTTTTCATAATCTTTTTGCCCTTGCCGACCATATTTGAAGTCATCGCCTTTACCTCTTTTTCCCTGATTTGATATCTCAGATTATTCTTCCTCCTTTTCAGAGTATGAGACTCAGTTATTCTATTAAATCAAGAAATTCTTTTCTTACCACAACAGCAACTATTCAGTACAGTTGATATTATTTGCTCGCAATAGCATGTCGAATGTGACTGAGTTTGACTCGTTTTCTTTTACTCGTCAAATAATCTCTGAGATCAAGTATTTTAAAAAATAGAGAATTTTCAATTATATTTTGGACATGGGGCCCACTTGGCTGATGGAGGAGTCCAGGAGCCTGCTGTAACCCCCCATGACTGGTGGCGTTATCTGTGCTATACTTATCAACCTTTATTCTGTATAATGGCTGATTTACGCAGGGTTGGAACATAGCCTCGCATTTTACGCTAGCCTCGCGTTTTACGCTGACTGGGCGTTTTTGCAGAAGTTTAATTTCTATTTGTTTAGCCTCGCGTAAAGGAGTATCCTCACACGCTGGCATTATTTTGCGATTAGCGCAAGAATCCTTGGCTTCGCGTTTAACGCTTGGCTCAAGTTTTTGTTCAAGTTCAATAGCCTCGCATGGGGAGTTTTTACTACATGCTGGCTTATGCTCGTGTTTTACGCGAGTTTTGGCACTTTGGCCAGTTTCATAACTAAATTCAGTAACCTCGCGTGGAGGCAATCCATCACACGCTGGCCTGAAGTTAGCTTCGTGATTTACGTGAATTTTGGTACTCTGATTTATTTCAGAGTTAAGTTTAGTAACCTTGCATGGAGGAAATCCATCACACGCTGGCTTATCCTCGCGATTTACGCGAGTTTCACCGATCTTGCGATTAACGCAAGTCACAACTTAGCGTCTAGCTCGATTTTTACGATTAACGACAATTTGCCAATCATCTTCGCGATTTACGCGGAGCTGAGGAATCTTGCGTTTATCGCAAGTACTACTGGCTTCGCGTTTATCGCTAAGCTCAGTATTAGTCTCGCGTGGAGAATTGCACGCTGGCTGTGAAGAAATTTTATCTTCGCGTTTATCGCGAGTGTCAAAAATCTTGCGTTTCTCGCAAGTACTACTGGCTTCGCATTTATCGCTTAGCTCAGTATTAGCCTCGCGTGGAGAATCACACGCTGGTTTTAAGGAGATTTTATTCTCGCGTTTATCGCGAGTGTTAGAAATTTTGCGATTAACGCAAATCTTACTGGCTTCTCGTTTCTCGCTAAGCTCAGTAATAGCCTCGCGTGAAAAATCACACGCTGGCTTTTCCTTGCGATCAACGCAAGTTGCAACTTCGCGTTTAACATAATAATGACTGATCTCGCGATTAATGCGAGCCAGTTTGCAAGGAACCATAGCCTTGCGTTCTATGAAGTTAGCCTCGCTTTCGATGCGGGCTTTAAGGGGTTTTTACCTTGCTCTCCGATTTCTATTTCGGAGTTGGGTTCTGGTCAATCCAATTTCCATACCTTCTTCGGCAATAGAGAGGCCATCCTCTGCTAGGATTTCCTGTCCAAACAACGGCTCTATGGCCGCGGTCTCCAAGGATCCCCGTTCATCGGTGGATACCTTTTTACCCGTTGCTCGGATATTGGAGCGCACGCGACGATAGTGACGTGTCTTGTTCAGTTACCTGATGATTCAGAAGAGAGGTACTCCTCGTACTTCTGCTGGTCGATTTTAACGATGAGCATATCTACGTCGGATCTAATCATATCGACGTCCGATTGCGCCACGATCTCTTTTTCGATGAAAGAAACTTCTCCCACTGTGGTCGCCAGTTTGTTCACAGCAGAAATTCCTTGTCTTCTTTCCATTGAAATAACTTAATTTACAACGAAAGTGAACAAAAGAAAAAAGAACAAACGAGATGATTTATATGTATATCGCTCTCTTTTACAATGTAAACGTGGGATCTGTGTGGCGATGGAATCTATCGAGTAGCTCGTTTGGACTATCTAACGTCGTACTCTTCTCTTGATGAAGAAGATGTCGGCCGACTGTAGAACTGATCTCCTCTGGTTTTGATTCGTTCAAGGCTCTATGCGTAACTCGAACTTCTCCAAAACTTCAGAAAAAGATCTCTTAAAGATTGATGATCATCTATGGATTGATCTATTATTGATTGATTCTCTCTAAAGTCTCCTCAAAGAGGGTATTTATAGACTTTAGTAGTTATGAGAGTTTCCATAGGAATAGGAATAAAGATTTCTATAGGAATAGGAAAAGAAGGTTTTTGTATTTATCAAGAATTCTAATCAAATATCTAATATTGATTTAAATATCTTGATTTGGAATTCTGATTGGACTCAATTTGGGTATTTGATAAGTCCAAATCTCAATCACAATTAATTTAGAATTCTAATGAAATCTGCTCACGCGGAGCTAAATTCATCAGAACGCGGGGTTATGGATTAGCTCTGCATTTTGCTCAAACGCGAGGCTAAAATAGCCAAACGCGGAGTTACGGAGCTAGCTCCGCGTTCTGTGTGGAAAATTCCTTTTTTACTTAGAAATTTTCACTGCCAACAATAACTGACACTGAAATTGACATACACTGAGTTTGGAGGAAAATTAAGGTTCATATGAATTGGATGGCTGAACGTAACTGTGCTACTGTTTCTCATTTTAGGAGGATCGGTATAAGCTCTGATCGTTACGGCACTACTGTTTCTCTTTATGGGAGGATCAGGATAGGCTCCGATCATTACTGCGCCACTGTTTCCCATACGGGAGGATCGGAATAGGCTCCGATCATTACTGCACCACTGTTTCCCATATAGGAGGATCGGAATAGGCTCCGATCATTACTGTGCCACTATTTCCCTTTTTAGGAAGATCGGGATAGGCTTCGATCAAATTTTATTGTTCCATTTTTCCGGGGGTAGACGGAAATGCGTCCAGACCAACCAAATTCATATTTTCTAAATTTTCAAATACCATAATTAAAAGATGTCAACTGGGAAAAAAAACTAATGATAACCACATAAAATATTCAAATATGAGACTATGTACCTTTTATTTGTATATGACCGTAAATGATATTGAGACATTATTATTTATTTTTTTGTGTTTTACTATTTATCATTGGATCGCTTTACTTACAATCTTGGTTATGTATGGCCAGATGCAGATCTTTATGAAGAGATAGATCCGTTACAAATAAGGCAAGATTTTTGACTTACTTTCACGAGAAGGCAAGCCTACAAGATTGATGGCCTTTCTAGTTTATTATTTTTTTATTAAAAGTTTATGTAAGAAGGAAAATTATTATTGTAACTAAAAAATTATTGCTTATTTATTGCCCATATTTCCGCTGTGTTGTGACTGTAATGTTTACTGAGACTTATTGAGTTATCATTTAACGCCGAACGTTTCTAGCTTTCCACACTACGGAAAGTGGGACGTTACAATATATGTTTATTAACATCAGCTTCATGCCAAAAAAAAAAAAAAAAATCTTTTTGTTTGACTCCAAGGTTGATTAGCTTGAAGTCTCTCTCACAAAAGAGCACTTAGATTACTAAAGAAGGCCAAAAAAGAGGCTTACAGCAAAGAATGCACAAGGAATTTGAACGTTCTGTGGTATATTCTATTCATTCAATTCATCCTATTCAGCATCAATTTGTACCCATCTGGAATGAATTCCCCTCTTTAGAATGCTTTGCGGTACATTTTCTTCATCCTATGCAGCATCCATTCTTCTAATACGCCTCCCACTCCTCAAAATTAACTCCCCTCACTCTCCATCCTAAAGAGGAAAAAGCATCCCACTATCTTGATCCTCCAACTAAATTCAATTGCAATGAGAAAATTTTTACCTCTAACCTAGTCTCAAACTCATGAAATCCCACTAAATCTTACCTACTGATCTGATTACCATAAAAATACTGATTTTACATGCCTCTTTAAATATGACAAATACAAACTTGTTCTCCGTACATGCGTGAATACCCAATAATAATGGAAGATTAAAGGGGGCAAAACAGGAACCAAGAACTAGAATTTAAAATTTCTGTAAGTTCTTTTATCCAAGTACGGCAAAGTATGCATGTTTAAGGCCCCTTGATCTGATAACTTATTGATTAATCATACAATAAAATGGGAATGAGACAAAGTATGGCATGCAAAGTATGCAGTAGGATCACGCATGAACTAATTATATCTGACATTGGAGCAGTTTGTGATCGATCCGGCGTGATTCTTTTTTGGTTCATGTAGCCTACCCCAAATACTTGGGATGAAAGGCTTAGTTGTTGTTGTTGTATTGGAGCAGTTTGGGTGCAGATTAAACAGGTAAACGAAGCAGGAGGTTTATTTTTTTAAAGAAGCCCTACTATGAAAAGTCATAAAACTATATGATACAATAACTCTGATTGAAGTGACTGAAAGAGCAGCCCCTATCGTTTATATCGTTTATATTGATATTGTTAGTGCTTAAATTCATTCCATTATTTCAGGAGCTAAGGGTCGTTTATATGGATATTGTTAGTGCTTAAATTCATTCCATTATTTCAGGAGCTAAGGGTATAATTGGCATCAATGGTAAGCGAGTATTGTTTCATCACATTTGGGATGAGAGTGCCCGCTACTTTCTTCAACTTGGCATGTTATTATTCTTAAATAGAAGGTTTCTGGTGCACATTGTCACTTTAAACCATAATTAGTTCTCTTCAGTGGTATTTTTATAAAAAATGCAAGGAGTCATTCCTAGACATAGAGAAGGATATGTAAACTGTTGCATAAACTTTAAGGCAGCATTTGATTGGAGTAGTAGAGTAGGCGTTAGACCTTCTTCGGTTGGGGGAGCTGTATGACAATCATAACTTGGGCTCCAGGGGCAGAAGTGGCATGTTTAAAAAATATTTAAGCCTTTTGGCTCCTACATTTCTTACCAAATCCCTAAGTCCTACATCAAACAAGAGTTGGACTTAGCAAATCCTGACATGACCTCTCTACAGACGCTTATCCCCTCTTCTTAAATTGTCCAACTCTTACACCTCAACCCTCCTGCCAAACAACGCCATAGGGCGGTCTTCTAATGGTGTAAGCAAGTCAACAAGGCTTTTGTGTCACATTAGAAGTCAATTCCATTAGGGTGTAGGAGTTAAGCATCTTTCAAGCAAGGAAGCTTCAAAGGATACACCCACAATTTCTAATGACACCCTCATAAGAAGGTCACAAGTATTACGAGTCTGCCACTAGGTTTTCAGGGCAATTTGCCCTCATCTTCTCAATCAGGATAGTCTCCTTCGTTTTGCTCGGTGTTTAAACACTAAATCACCAACAGTAATCACACCACTTGGAACTTAAAATGCCAGACGGGAACTTTGAACTGAGGTTCGAACCCAACAATGTCTCAAAGTTTTTTGAAAATATTCAAAAATTTTAGGATGTTTGAGGTCCAATTGCAAGGAGAGGGAGGAGGGAGTGAGATCCATTAAGTCTTCGCTCCTCTGAACGAATCGCGATTGGGAGAATGAAGAGAGAGGGTGTGTGTCTTGATGGAAAAGATGAGAGCAAAATTATCCAAAGAAGTCAATGGCAGACTTTAATACTCAAAACTTCCGATGAGAATGCTCTTATAAATTTCGGATGTGCTCTTAAAACCACCCAAAAGTGGGGGTAAAATGCATAAAACAATTCAAAAATCCCAATTTGCCCTTTTATAGATACATCAATATTGCACAACAACCCCACCTCAGTTTAAGGCAAGTAGTATTTAGCTGCTAGCTCATGGCAGCAACCCAAGAGCAGCTAACACCCTTTAATTATTTGAATTGGTCATCTACATATATGCATCTTCTATGTGTGTACGGTCCTCTTGATCCATGTATTATTTTTTTGGTATAAATTTTTAGATTAATTATAAAAACTACCCTTGTACTATTTGAGGATTATTAATATCCTATTAAAAATTTACAAAGAGAACCCTGATAAGAGGTGTAAGTGTAAGTGATACACTCAATAGTACGAAAGTAGTTATTATACTTAACCCCAATTTTTTGGTTAGGCAAGTTAGCTCGGAAATAAATTCCCTTAATCCGTCATTTAGCCCTTGTCACACGAGACCTCCCCGTCATCATGTCAATGATAACATAAGATGGTGTTTACTAAATAACCATGTCAGGAGTTATAAGCAAGAGTTATAAGCAAGGCATGAAATCTCAATAACGGTACAAACATCAAACTGTGCCTTTAAGGATTTGAACTGACATGTCAACAACTTAAAATATTTCGAACCGGATATATCACGAGTTTTGGTGTTGAAAGTTTTTCTCAAAAAAATTAAAAGTTAAAAAAGAACTAAAGAAATGCCATTATAAGAATTTTGACAATTTACACTACACTTGATGATGTTTTGGTTTGGTTTTCTTGAAACCTTGAATATGAAACATCTACCTTGGAATAATTTTTCATGTATGATATTTGAACTATTTTAATGTTAATTAAATTGTTTCATTATATAATACGTCTTATCGATATTGATAATTAATTTTTATGTTAATGGTTAAAATTTTTGTTTTTTTTTATCACAATTTGCATATGCTTATTTTATATAAATTATTTAAAATTTCAACTACTATCTTTAAGCTATGAAGCTCAAAAATTACATTATGAGCGGTGTCACTTCATGTAAAACGGTACATGCCCAATACATACATAATTGACACTCCAAAAATATCCGTTTTTAAGAACCAAAATATTTGCATTAAGTTGTGTCTACTTGCAAGAAGTCTTTAAAGACCATAAGTCAGGTACCATGGAGCCAAGCATTGAATAAAATAATATATAACTTCTTTTGACATAAGAGTAATACTAAGCTGATAAACCTTAAATATTGTCCAAATATGTGCAAGGTTTTGCATACTTTTATTATGCAAAGCAGTGTTCTAAAAAACGCCCTGTGCGGGCGCATATGCGGGCGCATATGCGTTTTTGGACCCAGAACGCACAAAAATCTCAGAAAACGGTCAATTATGCGGACAGAGCATTATGCGGACGCATAATCGGTTATGCGGATTATGCGCCCGCATAATCCGCATACTATTATGCGGTAAAAAAGGGCTAATGGGTTTCGAATACATAAAAATCGCCCGAAACCCGACCCGTACCCGCAACCAACATAATAAAAACTCCCTTTTTCAGCCCTCGAACCAAAAACCCCCCTGATCCCGACCTCGAGTCCCCAAACCAGCGAAAAAACCCTATCTCCGTTTGCCCTTTCCCCTCTCTGATCACCGGCGACCTCTCCTCCGGCGATCGTCACTCAAAACTAGCTGTCGAGTCTCTGTTCTCCCGATTCCCGAGCTGTCGAGTCTCCAAACCAGCGAACGAAGAAACCCGAGCTCTCCGTTCGCCCTTTCCCCTCTCTGATCTCACCGGCGACATCTCCTCCGGCGATCGTCATTCCAAACCAACTGTCGAGTATCTGTTCTCCCGATTCCCGAGCTGTCGAGTCTCCAAACCAGCGAACGAAGAAACCCTAGCTCTCCGTTCGCCCTTTCCCCTCTCCGATCTCACCGGCGACATCTCCTCCGGGAGCTTTAGTCCTGAAGGCGAGCTCTCCGGCGACGCTGAGCAGGTAAAATAATTTTTACAATTAGGATTTTGGAATTTTTTTAGGGTTTTTGAAGTTTATGTTTTTTGGGTATTATTTCCTGTTGGTGCGATAGTTTGAGGGTTAGGGTTTTGGTGCGATAATTTTGGTGTGAAATTTTGGTGTGAAATTTGGTCCAAACTTGCAGCTGCAGAATTGTAGCAGGTGGAGAAATTAAGATTCTGATTAGAAATTAATATTTTGTATGCTTTTAGGGCTGGGGTTAATTTGCTGGATTTGGCAGTAAGCGTGACCATCTTCTGTATTAATTCAATAATTTGTATGCTTTTAAAATGGTTATGGATATTTTAAAATGGTTAAGATAGATAAGTCTTTCTATCTTTTTAATTTCTTATGTAGAGCCATTTTATATTCATTTTATATGCTTACGGTTATTATTTATAATTTTTTAGAGTTTTATAGCATTAATATATCCATTTTTTTTTATTATTATATTAATATATATTAAAATATTAATATTCCGCATAATTATGCGTAATCCGCATAATCGGCGCATAATCCGATTATGCGTTATGCGGTCCTGGACCGCACGCATACTGAAAACGCATTCTTGAACATTGATGCAAAGTATTAGATTTAACATTCATTTTCTTTTTTCTTGAGTATATTTACTAAATACTACTTATTGCTTAGATTATTAGATTTCTTTTTTTTTACTTTAACAAAACATGCAACACTAATGGATTTTGATGTATATTATCTTTAGACAAATGAACAAATCCGTGCACACTATTTATATCACCATGAGGCTACTATTTTTGAATTCGTTGTCCCTGCGTCCGTGTCCCACCCTATCCTTGTCCCATGTTAATATATGTGCTTCATAGCATTTAAGAAAATTTTAATTGTTTTCTACTTTTGCAACTCTTTTAAACTCATATTTTCTAAAATAGCTTCTAGATTCGTAATTGCACCTCAATAATTACCAAAGCTCTGGAAAACATTGGTAGTATCAAGCGAGTAGCTCTACCAAATAAGAGAACTTAAAGAAGAAAATATTTAAGGAGGATGATTAAGAAAACATAATTCTGACGGCCATTATCACTACTTTCGAAGACCAATCCGTCATGGCCATGTCTGCCACCACAAGAAATATATCTCCCTTTTGTCTCTCAATGGAGATGGTAGGAGGCAACAAAGGATATGATACCAAGGTCTCTACAAAATGACAATGATACGAGTAGCAGTGACGGCTACAACAAGTTTGGTAGTTCTTACCCGTGAATTATTTACTTTCTTTTTATTTTTTGAGGTAGCATCCGGTTCCACACTTAGGCCAAATGCAGGCTGGTTGGGGTAGACGAATTGGGTGTCACCTCTGCCTACGGAATCAAAGACTATAACAACCTAATTTCTATCATAACTTACATTTCTGATGTCAAATTAATCCAAGAGTGAGTGTGTTATGTTCGTTTCATTTTTCTATATTTTTTGTTATTTTCTTTAAATTTTTTAGATAGTAACTTAAAATAATATTATTTTAATTACCGGTGGGCCCTACACATATTTTGACTAGTCTCTCTTGTTTTAACTTGTAAAATCAAATTTGACTTTATTTAGATTAGTTTAATTAGATTTTGTAGCCTTAAACAACTCAAAAAATCTATTATTACTAGTCATTTGTCCTATACTTTTTTTGTTTTTATTCATCCATACCTCCCATACCCTATCTCCCTAAATTATGAATCTCAAGCCCTCCCCTATTGCTGGACTGAATTGAAAAGAGAGGGAGAGACTTTTTTTATCTCATTTTTCTCTCAAACACTCCTTCATTTTTCTTTTCTTCCATACACTCATATTAGATTTAGATTTTTTGAAGAAAAGATAAAGTTTTCAACCTCCTTCGACCTCCAAATTTCAATATCATTTCACATCTTCAACCTCTACTTCAAGATACATTACAAGGCAAGGAGAATCACAACTACTCTTATGATTTTCTTCTGTAACTAAAATATTTTGTAGTTAATTTAGAATCTTGATTTATTTAAAACTTGAAAAGATAATATCTTTATACAAAAATCTCTATAATTATACTAAATATAAAATAACACTTTACTCTATATTTATGTATTAAATTTATCATTTTATTTATGACCTCTCATTCTTAAATTAAAAGTTGTAAACTTAAATTATATACTTTATTTTTAAATTATAAAAATGCTACCTTTATGAATGTTCATCATATTGGATATATATTTGAAGTTTTCCATATAAATTCTTCGTGTATAATGCAATGATTTTTAATCATTTTCCACTTGCCATTAGAATATATATATATATATATATATATATATATATATATATATATATATATATATATATATATATATATATATAATCATGTTTTAAAGAGAGGGTTTTACATAAGTTTTTACATTAAATTTGCTAAAATATTTCTTTTATACAAGCTATTACGTTAGGTCATAATTCTTTTTATACTAATCCATGTTTACTTGAAAATATATACATTAGTAAGGTTTAATAAATTTGTTACTTTCCATACCATGAAATCATACTAGAATTTGGAAAATTCATATATTGTTAAAATAATTATTATAATAGTATTGAGCCTATTTAATTCTCATCCTTACACTTTAGTACACACTTACCTAATATGTGTTATATGCATAATTGTATGTGTGGTTCACATATATGATCATCATAAGTATTTTTACATCTTATTACCACTTACATACGTGTTTATATGCATATTTGTATATATGTGTGGCTTACATACATGATCATTTCTATAATACTCATTCTAACATTCTAAACTCTATCATACTTACCCTTGAAATATACATACTAGTTACTTGTACAAAATACATAAAAATATACCGGATTTCCGTGATTAGTATATAAACATGTCTTGATAATGTCATGAATCCTGACTTGCCTGCTAACTGGATTTTGACATAAACCATATCTTTCTTGTTACTCGGTATTGATTAGATGATAGACATGTATATGTATTAATCTTAACATGATTAGTTTATCATATTCCGGATTGATTTGTATGTAGTATAACTTGAAATATTGGATTATGGGAGAACTAAAAAGTGGAAAAATATTGCATCGTGAAAGGTTTAGGATAGGCTGTGCAACCAAAATAGGAGCCTATCCGCGGGTGCGTCCGGATAGTATTGAGCCATCATCTCTTGTTTAGTCCATGTTGATGGGATGACCGATTTTTCAATATCAATATCTGCTTGAGTGTTTAGAGATATGACTGATTAAGTGCCAGCATCTTGGTCGGGTTCTGGACATGCACGGATACTTTCACGATACAAGTTTATTTCTTCAACATTTGGTTCAAAAAAATAAAATAAAATAAGATATTAATTTAGACTTGATATGCATGTATATCACTGCTTGATATTGTTACTTAATTATTTACTATTTTCCATACATGTGCATATACTTTTTACATCCATTCATATTTTACTTGTTAGTTTAAGTTGCACACTTCCTACCTTGTATTGTTTTACTTGCCGGATTTGATCCTGAACTCCCCCACATGCTCAGATATTGAATACGAGAGCAAAAATCCGCCATTGCATGACCTATACTTTTTGGAGCAGACCGAACAGTAGTAGATTTCTAGACCTCCACTTTTGTATTTCTAGGTTTGGTATGTATCACTCCTTCGGGGCTTAATTCCCAATTTTTGTATCAATATTGTATTTGTTGCTTTATATTTTAGACATGTCATATATCCTTTCGTATATCTTTTCTTATATGGCAGTAAACTAACTTCCAATAACCTGATAAATGACTAATATTTAACTCCATTCGTTTCTACTTCTACATACTTATAGACCTCGTGTACTTTGACTTACAAATACCCGCCGGTAATGCACTCTGTTCCGTAGTTAGTGAGGAGCGGAACGCTACATAGACACTACCTTTTAAAATATTTTAATTAATTTAGAAATGTCATGTCACAAATTTGTCCATAACAAGGTTTTAATTTAGAAAATGTCACATCATAAATTTGTCCATGGCAAGGTATGAAACCTTCGAATTGGTATCCGTGATGGTTTAGGAATCAACAACGTTGATCATTACCTATCAATAATATTGAAATTATCAACAAATATCATAATAACTTTATAAAGTCTATATCACATGGGGTACCTGAGAATCAGTTAGGGGACATATCATATTTGGCCTTCACTTGAAACTTGTGTCTACATTGTACTGTACCTTGTTAAAAAATAAGAGTTAAAAAATAAGAGTTGATTTTAAAGAAAATTGATTAGGTTTTATATTGCTTGCGCAAATTTAAGAATCTACAATGTTTATTTTTAAATAGTAGTTACTAATGAAATATAAATTTGGGTAACATGAATTCATGAGCATATAAGTCCTCCTTTATAATTTGGTAAAAGAATTTCCAATAGAAAATTTAACTTCTCTTTCTCTTTTTCTTGATGCTTTCTCAAGTCTAAGAGAATTTGCAAGGTGCAATATAGCTCTTTACGATTATAGTGAATCCCTCTCTTGACCAAGTTTACTTGGTTAAGAATTTGGTATTACTTGCACGAGGGTCAACATCAGCCCCCATGTCGACATACATTGTCAGATCCTTCCTTGCTCTATATATGACTCCATCTTAATGGGAAAAGGACTAGATGACGATGAACATAATTTAGAATGACATAATTTCACAACGTTCGAGGGCCTATCATTAAAACATGGTAATAAGTAACCTGCTATGCCACACAATCAATACTTGTTTTGCTAATGGATCTTGTTCAATATCCACAACAAAACCTGATCCAAACCTTACTTGTAATAAAACTTTTTTGCCCTCTCAACATAAACATAACTCCAAAAATGAGTGAAGGGATGACAGCAATGCTGGTTTCAGACTAGAAATGACCAATAGATGTGATCTCCCTCTTTCTACAATCCCCATTATTCTTTTCTTTTAAATTGTCTGTTTTTTTTTTGTTTTCCTTTGTGCTCTATCAATGCAAATCGTCCAAGAGAGAATTTTCAAGGCGAATTTTGGATAAACCAAGGTCAAAACTGATCTGCAATGGCTGAGCCAGATATGTTTCTTGTGATCTTTTGAGACATTGCTTGTATGTGTTACTACTGCTATAACTCAGGATTGCTGTATGTAACAAAAGTCATGTTAAACTAAACACAATTTTTTTTTAAAAGATTAACTTACTAATTTGAAAATTAGATCAATTGGGTCAGCCAACTAAAATTAAAAGAAGATTACATTTGGAGAACCATTACTATTATAAAGGCATATGAAGCAGGCACATGTTCTTTCCGTGCTACTTATAAGTTCTTTTAAGATTCTGTTAATTATTATTTGCATGTAGGAATGCTAAATGGAAACTTGAAGCACGTATTATAAACAGAAAAACGAGTTCAGTGCCTATTAAATAATATTCATATTAGTATATACTTTCATGCATTACTAGTTATTGGTGAATAATTCAAATTTGAAAGGAGCTTGTCATCTTTAATCACGAAAACTATTACTGATAGTAATCGTTCTGTTACTGTTAACATTGGATACATTTCGAGTTAGTAATTTCTCCACCTTGGTGTTCATTTCCTCCACATGGATTCGAGTGAGTGCATGTATGTATGTGCATATGTCTCAGTGGGTGGGTATGAACGAGAGAAGTTTTCTTTCTTCTATTCATTATGTCCACACTATTAATGATGAAATAACAACAACAACTACTAAGCCTTTTATCCCAAATACTTAGGGTATGAACCAAAAGAGAATCACGCTGGAACATTCACATAAATGATCATATTGCACTCATTCCTATTGAGCAATGTCTTCATTTAAGCCTCTAGCATCCATACATTTGCGTATCATCTCCATCCATGCTTCCTTCGGTTGCCCTTTACTCTTTTAACTTGTCCTAAGTTGATAAAAATCTACTCGTTGAACTGTTGCATATGTTGGTTTACATCACACATGACCAAGGAAATTTTCTTGCATTTTCTCTTCGATGGACTACGCCAATCTTAACATGAATATCCTCATTTCTTACATTATCTCTCTTGATACTACCGCACATCTAATAAAGCCTATGCATCTTTGCTTCACTTATTTTCTATAAATGATATCTCTTTATAACCCAGTATTCCGTACCATAAAACAAAGTTAGTCTAATAGTAGTCCTATAAAAAATATCCTTCAACCTTAACAGAATGTTATGGTGGCATAAAACTCCTGTGCACTCCTCCATTTCAACTAGCCAGCTTAGATCCAATAGTTGACATCACTATCGATCTTTTCATCGTTT
This sequence comes from Dracaena cambodiana, assembly GCA_036321105.1. Classification (NCBI taxonomy): domain Eukaryota; kingdom Viridiplantae; phylum Streptophyta; class Magnoliopsida; order Asparagales; family Asparagaceae; genus Dracaena; species Dracaena cambodiana. The sequence continues at coordinate 20,695,440 of JAYEPQ010000009.1, forward strand.
TGAATAATAGAAGCTAAATGCCTAAACCTTTTATATCACTTACTCGTCCAGTATCACAACACTATAGTCTCGGGTCCTTTGTTTATTAAACTTGCACTTTAGATACTTTGTTTTGGACCTACTCAATTTAAAATCTCAAGATTCTAACTTTTGCCTCAATAACTCTAACTTGAGCTCCTATCTCATTGACTAGGATAATATCGTCATCACATAGCGCACACCAAGGTATCTCATAATGAATAGGTCTAGTAAGCTCATCCATCACCATGGCAATTAAGGACGAAATAATATCAAATATTAATCTTGTTTAATGTTTAAGGGGCAAAAAGAAATTACCTGCAAACTCAGCCATCAGAAAATCAAGTTCACCATTTGTTTTCCTCTCTGTTGAAGCATGCAACAGGGGCAATATGGTTTCATGCCTTTCCAGTCCAGAAAGGTGGCGAACATAATCAAGCTGTCCAGAGACATTGCGAGAAGGTGGTTCCTTTTCCAATAAACTTAATAGAGGCCTAATCTGCTCCTGCTGAGGTCCCAAGTGATTCATGGTACCAGAGTGTGCATTCGACGAGATTTCAAGCTGTTTCGGAGGTTTATCAGTGGAATTTCGAGTTGTAGAATTTGAGACCCTCTGTTGCCTAGGTAATTCAGTTTCTGATCGGGAAGGGTCAGGTTTCCACAAGCCCATATAATCATTCTTTTTAGAAGCTGCAGCTGCTGAAACTCTGTTTGTCAAATGTCCGTTTTCACTTGCAAGCTCATGGAACTTCGGTGATAGTGAAGCTTCTAATGTACCAAGGCCTGCATGAGCCTTGTCTACAACCCCAAAGAACTGTTTGGAATCCAGCTGGGTTCCATCTGGCCGCTGAGAAGTGTGTAAGGATTCAAATGCTGCACCAGACAAAGAATGCTCAAGCCTCACCCTGGAAGAATCAAGATGTCCAGAACTAGATACCGGTGATTCAAACAGCATGGAAGGAGCGCAAGGAGGATCCAATGAACCGGACCTTGGTTTTGGAGATGAACCATTCTGTGGAAGAGATCCACTGCCACCAGGTATCGAGGCTAAGCGAGTTGCTTCGTTCAAACTGTGGAGTGTATTGACAAGCCTGAGAAGTATTCCATTCTTCGCAGCAATGCGACAAAAGTCATTTTTTGTAGTTGAGTGCTGGAGCTTAAACACCTGCCACATGCCATCTATCGCAAGATGAACCATTTCCCTGAAAATGCATAAAGGATCAGCACACTGGGACTACACCACAAGAAACTCAAGAAAATAAAAGCAGGCACTAGTGGTGTCATATGATAAAGTATGTAACCTGTACTTCGCATAATCAGCCTCAAGAAACCCCACCAAAACACGTATTCCACGGCAAGCAATAAACATTTGCAATGTCTGCGTGCTGTATGAAATATAGCACCAAGGTATAACCAGTCAAATAATCCTTCTATCAGAATCGGTGGATTCAGATTCTGCTAACCATAGTAGAAAATATAACCTGGACTGACAAAGCTGCTGGAGGAAAAAAGCTGCTTGCATACGGACTTCCCGTGGGCGATCAGGCACTGCAAAATTCATTATGACTGGAATCTGTATTTTAAAGAATACACGTTACATGATTTCCAACAATAGCTGGAAACATAGTCAACTAGAAAAGAAAAAAAAAATGATAAAGTAAAATTCTCACAAGGCCAACTAAACAAGCATTTTCCTGGAAAGCAACATTATCTCTGACTATCTGATTAATAATTTGAAGTACAGAACATATAACCTGCACAAAGGACAGCAGAATCTTATATTCTACTCACGAAAAAGCACTAGACAGTATAAGAAAGAAAAAGGAGGAATATGTTCATAAGCTTAAATTCAGCTGCCATGTGCATCTACACCATCATTTGCCATAATACTTTGGTAACTGACAAATCTATAAAACAGTCATATTGCTTGAGAAAAGTACTTACACGGTTTCTGGGAACATCTAGAAGTTCCATCAGTGGAAGGAAACCGTGCTGAGACATAAAAACATGTTTTTGCTCGGGACGTTGAATGAAGAATGCAGTAAGCTTCTGACATGCTGACAATATTACATCTTCAGATTCTTCTGGCTTCAGCAAACTGACCAATTTGCTGAACTCTACAGACTGGCAAACAACCACAAAACACTCATAAACACAGAAATATTTTGGTGTATCAAAATTGTAAAATGTATATTTGCTTATATATGCACAGAAACTCAAATACCTTCTCAACAGGAATGGAAAAAAAAAGGACAATTTAAATGAATTGTTCCCTTACTCGCTAAGTTGCCATATAAAACTAACTAGACCACCTATCACATATCCAGAAAAGAAAAATCCCTGGTGACTAACCAATGTTTCTCATTAATTAGAAGTTTCTTTGATAACTAGGCTAGTACTTCTGCTTTCCAGAAAATCCCAACTAATCATATGGAGATGGTAAGATTAAATCAAGCAGCATGTGGCTTTTAACTTGTAACGACTGTAGCATGAAATTCTTATACCATCGGATCAGCAGGGTTAACTCTGAAATATGTACCAGTAATTGCCAAGTATTTCTTGTGCATGGACCTACATCTGGATGGTGGAGACCATACAGGAAGGGAAGACCAGGAACCAGACCATTCACAGGAAACCTGGTCAGGAACCTCTTGATCAACAACTTCTTCATTTTTTATTTTATTTTTTTAATCATCATGTCACACCTAAGAGGATCAAACAGGATTTCAAGATATAACATAGTCTGGAATATTGAACCAGCCTCAGTGGAGGAAGAGACAAAAATCCATTGAAACTATCCGACTGCTTGCAGTAACTACTTTGTGTAATGCACCTACACAGTAAAAAGGTGGTACCAATATATTCTGTCGGAAAGTGAGTTCTCAAGTGAACTACAATTCCTAAGTCAGAATATTATGATATATATATATATATATATATATATATATATATATATATATATATATATATATATATATATATATATATGAAGTAAGCAGTTAAAGGGGGCCAAAGATTGGAAGAAGATCTGACAATTTACTAAATTGAAGAAATTATAAAGCAGTTCTCACTCCTCAGGAACAAGTGCATCATGTGCGAACACATCAAGAAATCATTCACTTGGGACGAAAATACTATAATATTTTAACCCACATAATGTCATCAAATTTTACATCATTAATTCATGAAACTGCATTCTCATTCAACAAATGAAATAAGGAATCCAAAACTTTTTTCCACTTTTATATCAAAAAAACTAGGTAAATTTTCAAGAACATGGAAAAGAATATATAACATCATGAATCATACTGATGAAATACGAGTCAAATGATGAATACCTGAAGCTGGAAAATGCTGTCAGAATGCAAATTTTCATCAAAGGCCTGCTTAGAAAATACAAAATCAGATATGAAGATTCACTTACTAAAATTAGAATATTGAAGATGTTAACAATAACAGCACAAATGCATGCATGTCTATAGTAAAATCTAACTATAACACCAATTGACCAGACAAGCATACCGAACTATCAATCACTTTTTCATTAATAGCATCCATCACCATGCCTAGAAACATCTCGCCATTTCTCTGTCCTGACTCATTTTCCATATGTGTCCGAGCCATCCTAGCCTTGAGCTCTTCTGCCAACACACCTTTTCCACCATCATAACGAAGTACATTCCCTTGGTCCAAATCAGAAGTTGATGGTTCGGTACCTTGAACCCCTGGAATTCCAGCCAGCGGAGAAAATAAGTCATCCAGGGAAGCATCCCCTGGCGTGTCACTAAATCTGCTTAGTCCGTTACCTCCAGTTACAGCTGACAAAGTAGTAACCTTCACAAACTGTTGCACAGGTATGAGTAACGCAAGCGAATGAAAATGAATAAGAAGAAGAAAGAAAGTGTTTGCAAAATACAGGCTGACCACATGACTGCAACATTTTTATACCAAGAAACAGAAGAACAAGACCAGACAATAATTAATAAAAAGAACTCATAATATAACTTCTAGGACTAACCTACAATTCTGTATCATACTATTATTAAAATGAGTTCATGCTTATGACATCTCATAGTATATAGGATGAGGAGGGTCATGTAAAAACGCATGTATCGCAGAATAGAAAATAATGTATTATCTTCATAATGAGGAATCCCACCAAGAATATTATTAAGATGTGCCCATTTTTATTCAGAAAGTGGCACTCACCTTTTCAGGACCAGCTTTCTGGACTCCTGGTTTAAATGAAAATATACTGCTTTGATCATGACTTAAACTTCCTTCACCATCACTTTCTACCTTCACAACATTTTCTCTTCCAGATTCTAGAATGTTTACAGCACCATTAGTTACCAGCTCACCACTAGAAGGTTCATTGGTTACTGTTTGATTGGCAAGTAATGCTTCTCTACTGGAAGAGCTTATAGATGGCTTTTCATGAAAAACTAAAGTAGGATCTCTAGCGGAAAGAACTTCATCTTTTAAACTATCCACACCCTCCATGCAGCCCTCCTGAACAACGTCACCCTTTGCACCATGATCCCCTTCAGACCCGTTCCTTTCCAAGAAATCAGTAGCCACATGTTCTTTCCCAGATCCTTCCTGAATTGGTACATGAGGGGGGAAAAATCAGCACACAGTATGACACAATATACAACAAATTAGCTTTCAACACATGTTTTCTGGGTACTTGTAGGAGACAACAGCTCTTAATATCATTTAAAAGCCAATATGCATAGACCAATTTGGCCGTAACTGCACTCATAGGAGACAAGGTTATGGTGACAGGTAGTCATACTTGCTCAATTTGGGGGCCATCAGTCTTTTCCTTTTCTTGCAGTGGACCTATATTATCCTCATGATCATCCCCAGTAGAACTATCATCAGCTGTCGCAGCATCTTCATCAATACTCCTTAAAAAAAAAAAAAAAACAACTCAGTAAAAAGCTACAAAAGCAAGTTTGCAGGGAACTGAATGGTGCTCGTTCTTCTTATGAAAATCCAGTTATTGAATATAGGAACAAGAGTAGAGGTCTCTAGTGATAATAGAATTAACATAATTGCAATTGCTGAAAATAAAAAATGATGAAGCAACAAAAAAATATAAGGCAATAATCTCTGAATTATATACCCACAATGTTCTAAAGTGATCTATGCAGTAGTAAATGCGAGGGCAGTACCCATATTCAACCAAAATGCAAAAAGAAATAATAATAACAACAGCAAGAATTGTTAAACAAAAAACTATTGGCTCGGAATTTTGATTATCCAGTGTTAATCGAAACTGAAATTTGATCTGACATCTGAGCTACTATGCTTAAACAGTGCTATATTTATATGCCCTTTACTCTCTTTTATCATTAAACTTTCCATAACCAAGGTTTTAGTGGACTCATCCACTAAACTTCCCCAACAAAATCTCTTTGGCAAGAGGGCAGCAGGTTCTGGCAAAAGGGAGCAGCAGGCACTGCTAGGCAGTTTTTGTAAGAAAACCGAGCCGTTTGGTTCAATTACTTAAGTTTTTAGGTTGGTTCAGTTAAATAACTGAAAACTTCAGCCAGTTTCAAGTTGGATTTCAGCAGCTTTTTTGCCAAATCTAAACTGACCAAAAACTGAAATTTCAGTGGGCTAAAGAGCATAATGAGCCAAAGAACATAAATTCCATTGATTTTTTAAGGTTGTGAGCTTGGGCCAAATAAAAAAAAATTTCATTACATTTTTGAGTTTGTAGGCTTGGAACAAATAATATAGTTTTCATTGCATTTTTGAGTTTGTGGACCTGGGACGTTGAATATAAATTTCAATTTTTTAGTTTATGGGTGCGACCAAATACCGAACCGAAATTTCAACTTAGTTTCGATTTTGGATATCTTTTGGTTGGTTTTGGTTCAGTTGAGGGTATTTTGGTTCAAATTTTGTCTAAAATAAAACCAACAAATGCTCACCCCTAACAGCAACTCCTCCTCACTATATTTACTTTATTTGGTTAGTAAAATGCTTTTATTTACATTATCTGAACTGTCATTAAATTGTTTTCTTCATTAGTTTTTCCTTAAGTAGACATTTATCTGTAATTGTGTTCAAGTTGTCCTCTATAGTTGTTTCTCGATTCAGTTTCACACATTTATAAATATTTAGATCAATGCTGAAAATAACGCATTATGTAACCCGTTATATTACGTTATGATACCAAATGAAACCCTAATGCTATCTAACGATCAAAAATAACTCAGGCATTGTAATGGTGCCTTTCTAATGTTATTTTGCATTATTCTGCATAGTTATATTAAATTATGTTACACTATTTGCTATTATTTTTTGAGTATTTTCCAGAGTGCTGCTAATTATTTGTTTTGCTTGCTAGTTGATTATTGCAATTTATTACTTGATCGCATATTTTTTGCTTGTGAATTGCTAGCTAATTAATCTTTGTGATTACTTGTTAAAATTTCTTACTTATTGCTTCCATTTAACTTCCTGAAATGAACAATTACAAATAAGAAAATTAAGTATTAAAAAATATAAATTATCACATTTGTCGTGACGGAAACTAAAATAAATAAATTTAAGATCTTCTTTTCTGAAATTACAAATGCGAACTTAATATAATTTATGAATTTAAATTCAAAAAATTACATTGAAACTTGTTAGAAACATAGAATAGTTTATATTTGTTGCGGAATGCTTTTATATTCTTTTATTTGAATTTTTAAATTTATTTTCTAATTTATAAGAAAATTATTGTACATAGTTTATATTTATTTTTATTAAACAAATAGGGAAATTGCATATCATGCATCATACGTTACACTATATGTGTAGTAACCTAACACAGGCAAAATATTATGTTACGATTATCACTATTTTAGACACTGATTTAGATCTTCTAAATATTTCTGCATTTATCAATATTTTTCCTTTTTTTTTCATTTTCTTCCCCTTTTTCCCCAAAATGACCTACCCAGATTGCATATTTGGAGGGTATATAGTAAAACTTTTTGTGCCAGTGAAGCGAACATCAGCAAATAATAACACATAATGTAAAATTGATAACCAGAATATAATATGGGATATGCAAGGAAACACATATAATGTAAGTGTTATGGATTAACGTAGATATAGATGAAGTTATTGGCCAATCCTACCTTCCTTTTTATCTATTTCCTATTTTTATCTAAAAGAAAAAAGAAAAGAATAGCTAGAATTTTCTATTTTAAAATTCAATTAAGATAAGAGCCCAACATATACAAGAAAAAAAATAAAGGTAACACCCTTTTCTTTCTTGGACTATTTAGTAAGGTCATGAAATATTTCGACTTGTTTATCTGTTATATATAATGGATTTACCTGGACCAATACATGATATACTTGTAGTATTTCTGGGATTAGTTCTTATATTAGGAGGTTTAGGAGTAGTGTTATTTACCAATCCAATTTTTTCTTCTTTTTTATTGGGATTGGTTCTTGTTTGTATATCCTTATTCTATATTCTATCAAATTCCTATTTTGTAGCTATCGCATAGCTCCTTATTTATGTATGAGCTATAAATGTCTTAATCCTATTTGCTCTTATGTTCATGAATGGTTCAGAATATTCGAACGATTCATATTTTTGGACTGTTGGAGATAGAGTCACTTCACTGGTTTGTATAAGTATTCTTTTTTCACTAATTACGACTATCTTAAATACGTCATGGCATGGAATTGTTTGGACTACAAGATCAAATCAAATTATAGAATAGGACCTTACCAGTAAGGTTCAACAAATTGGAATTCATTTATCAACAGATTTTTATCTTCCGTTTGAACTCATTTCTTTAATTCTTTTAGTTTATTTGATAGGTGCAATTACTATGGCTCATCAATAAGAAATACTTAGAATTAATATAATTATTAGAAATTCGAAATCCAATGAAAAGGGAAAATTTCATTTAATCTACTGCGGATACCCTCTTTTTTCTGTAATTACTCGATTCTGGTTAATAAAATCGGTTGAATTGTTGCTCATATTGAAATGAATCGAGATTCATGAGGAGTTTACCCAATGATGTTTGAACATATACTTTTTTTTAGCGTCTACTTATTTTCTATCGGTATCTATGGATTGATCACAAGTCGAAACATGGTTAGAGCACTTATGTGTCTTGAGCTTATACTAAATTCGGTTAATATAAATCTCGTAATATTTTCTAATATATTTGATAGTCGCCAATTAAAAGGAGATATTTTCACAATCTTTGTTATAGCCATTGCGGCTGCAAAAGCAGCTATTGGGCTAGCTATTGTTTTGTCAATTTATAGTAACAAAAAATTAACTCGTGTCAATCAATCAAATTTGTTTCATATATTGTTCAAACTAAACAACTTTTTAGTATGGCCAAAGACCCCATTTTTGAAAAAAAATATATAAAAACAGCACATAATCTTGAATTTAAAAATCTTCCTAGGAATACATGCAAATTTGATATTTGTAAAATTTTGGAAGAACAAAAATAAATTTTAATTGTTATATTTTTCTTCTTTACCTTACAGAATTTCTATGACTTCTGATTGTTGAGAGGTTTAAACATAATCATTATCTTCGTGTTAATGCTCATTATATTGATGAGATATGGTGTTTACAAGAAAGAATTATTGGTCTTAGAAATTCGATTTTCCTCAACAATTTTAGATCTTAGCCACTCCCTTATGGCTCTTTTTTCCACATTCAAAATTGAAAGAAAATTTTTTTTCCATTTCTTTTGATAATGCTTCTAAAAGTACTACTGCAATTGAATATTTAAAAAATTATACTAGACCAATTTTGGATGGAAAACTATTTCACGTGTGTTATGTTTGTCATATCAATTTGTGTGTGCAAGATGCGATAAAAGTAGCTAATGATTCTGTTAAACTTGGGAATATTATTTCTTCAATGAGATCTAGCGGTCCAAGAAAACAAAATTTCAAGGGACTGAACTTAACCTAAAACCTAGAATTTTACAAAACTATAGGAACTCAACATATTATATGTTGAGTGTGTTTTTCTTATAACACTGCAATACAATTATTTATTGTATGGAATACAAATGTGCACTATTAATGATGTTGAATGGGATTAGAATGCAATGTCATTTTTTAAGTTTTTTTTTTTTTTAAATGTAACTAAAATACTTTCTAGAACATATTACTGACAACTCATTTAACACTTTATATTCTAACTGAAATTAGTAGAGTTTTTAAAGAGTCAAGAGAAAATGAATTTCTTCAAAATGTTATAACACCATTTAACAATATTTCTAAAATTTTCCTTATTTATTTATTTTTGAGCTGTCGTAAATTAACAGGACTTGAGTTTTTAATTTAAGAATTTCATAAGAATATAGATTATGATAGTGATGTTTTAGGATTAGTTTCTGATATTAGAACTTGTTTAGATATTATATACTCTACATATGAAGATTTATATGGAAATAACCCCCCTCAGCATCTCAATCTGCTCATTTAGTGGAACAAGTGTTAAAAATAAATTTTCTAATTAATTATCAGCATCTAAAAAAATAAAAACCTTTTACACTTCATTTAATAAGCTTCATTATTAGATTTGATCTTACTAGTGCTCTCACAAATGAGCAAGAAAGGTATAAGGATTTTGATATCCTGTCAGAGTGGTAATCTCAGAAAAAAAAAATATCATATATTTTATATCATGACCTGTGATATACTAACACCACCAGCGTCAACAATAACATTGGAATCTACTTTCAGTATAGGTGGTCGAGTGCTGAAAGACTAGAGAATCTCAATGGCGACGAACACATTAGATATGTGTGCATGCTTAAAAGACTAGTTAGATGCAGACGACAGAAATCAAAGTCGAGCAAATAACCCTCACATGGAAAACTCACAGGATAAAAAATGAAGATCGAAGAACAAATAATTTAGTATATGGCTACAAATGCTGCAATAAATGTATATTTTTACTTTTTTATCTCTGAATCTTATTCAAAACTCATAATACTCTAGGAAGTAAAACGAAGAACAAGTTTAGAGTGACGGCTAGAATTCTCTCCCCCCTCTTCGGGATTTGCATGATATCTAATGAGTTATTATAGAGTTAAAGGGTATTATTTATAAACTTTGAGTGTAATAAAATTATTTTTTTACTTCAGATTCGTCGTCGCTCCAATTTGACCAAAATTGAATTAATTTTAGTTATATTTTGATGAATTTAAACTCTTAGTATCTTTTCCATTTTTTAAAAGTTTTAAGTAAAATGTTAAATTTTTCTATATATTTTTCATAATTTTCTAACAATCTCAACCCTTAAAGCATTTTTTAAATATTTTTATTCATTTAACAAAACAAAAAATTAATTTTTAAAAAAAATATCTTGGCAGGCCAGCTCAGCCCATGTTTGCCGAGGTGGGCTGTTGGGCTGGACCCAGTCTCTCCCCGAGGTGAGCGTGCAAGGCCAGGCGCACGCTCCCCCCGGAGCGAGCAGGTCGGGCCATGCCGCATCTCGCCTAGCCCGGCCTGCCCACAGCACGCCCATGCCCAAGCACGGATCGTGCCAGGCCAGCCCAGTTGCCACCCTTGCTCAGACCCAAGTACGTATTGGGAATTATGCCGAACAATGCCAGCTAGCATAAGGAATATCTTAATAACTAAGGACACCTTTTAACATATTTCTTATTTAAAATGCTAAGAATAAAGGTAAGACCTATAGATGATTTAATTAATTATTTGATAGAGTAGAAAAAACAAGCTCTGAAGACAATGCAGAGTTGCTTGGACTTGAACTGCATGATGTTAGAAATGCTTTTTTTAAAAAAAAAAGAACACCTAGAAAAGGAAAAAAAAAACAAAGAAAAAGAAATCCAAAGTTCAAAAGTTTTACCAACCATATGGGCCATGTTTATAAAACAACCTCACTGTGCCATGTTGGGTTGCCAGTTATTACTGCAGAAGCTGTTTCATCCATCAAGAACAGCATTGTTACTTCCGCTTGACAACAACAACAACAACAACAACTAAGCCTTTCATCCCAAGTATTTGGGGTAGGCTTCCGCTTGACTACTTCGACTCAAACAAAATCAAAAGTATACAACTTATTAAAGTACAACTATTAAGTTGACCATAAGTTATACTACATATTTGACCACAAGAAAAAAGTTAATGATTAAAAAAAATCGTAGGATATTGTGTCAAACAAACAAGAGCAAAATATGCTGTGAAGTTAAAAAATGCTTAGATCCAGCAACTACCCCTGCATATGATGAACAAAAAATAAACAGGTTTTAATTACTCCTTACCTAATCGATCCTCCTGGTTCTCGAAGAGAGGACTGCAAAACACGCCTAGAGTTTTGAATCCATGGATGCAACAGTAATGTTTTTGCATCTGGTCTCTGCATAGCATCCTAATAATGCTTCTTAATGTTAGCACAGTGACAATGACAAAGTGGGGAGTGCTTGCATCAGTGTTAATAAATGTATGAGAGGCTGGTTATTCAATTGTAAATATCAAATACTGCACAGAAGTAAATTTAATATTAATCTTTTACCTTCTTAAAACATTGACGAAGAAAATCAGTAATGTCAGCTGATAGTCCATCAGGTATGGGAGGATGCACATCCTGACAATCAAAAACTTCCCAGCGATAAATCAAAAGAAAGGCAGTGATAACAAATACATAATCATAGAAGAATTTATAACACAGCACATGAAATTAGAAACATAAAGTATTGTGTAACTTAAATAATTTCTTCTGTGTCTTATATAGCCTGCCAATGAGCACCTCCAACCACAGAAATAATATGTGGCTCCCAAGTCACTTATTCCACGTTATTCCCCGCTATACACATTACTTATTCCACTTCTGTCAATAGCTGTAACAGGCCACTTCCCATTATATAGCTATTATCTAGGCTTCTAACCAAAGGCTATACAATGCAAAAAGATTTTGTTCTCATCAGGACAAAAAGACCGGTCATTTCTGACATTTTTATAGGATGATATGAAGGCACATGTAAGGCATCTTCAAATGAAATAATTGTTCCCGGATTGAGCGTCTGCAGTAGAATAAGTAGATCGTTGTGTTATATTATGAGCAAGGGTGTAAGAGATGCTAGGCAAAACTAGGCTGCAGACCTGCTGCCTAGTGACTAGATGCTTAAGCTTTTGAGAGGCGGTAATATAGTAAAGAGGTAGCAGTAAGCAGCAACAGCTTCGAATGCAAAGGAGAACAAGAATAAGAGGAAGCCAACGGAGAAGACAAGATTTCATTTAAATTAAACAATAGAAACAAAATTCAGCTTTCGGAGAAAGGGAGATAAAACCAAAGGTGGCCGAACAATGATCAAAGGCAGTTGACGTCCATGGCACCCAGCTTTAATGGCTGCAGGCCAATGCCTAGCTGGGGTCAAGGGCTCTAACCAACAAAACAGATTAAACGGCCCTGTTAGAATCATGCACCTACCAAGAACATGAGGCATGCTCAGTAATAGGAGAAACAATCATGGAATAAAAGAATGGGAAATCATGATAAATCCCTCTACACTTCGAGAGAAATATAAAACCTCACATCACCAATCTCACTAAATGGACTAGCAAAAACCAAAAATATCATGTTTGTATGGTAAAAAATTATATTTACTTCAATTTTGTTGATGTCAAACTTGCCATACTAGGTTAGCCAAACCAATTCAAGCATAAAACAAGGATTTGGTTTGAGAGGGCTCGGTTAGGGAGCTGGGTAAGTCACTGAGATGTGGAATTTCGGGCTAATAACATGTAAAGAGAGTTTTTAGAAAGTAAAGAGCACAAAGCACAAGTACACAGCACTTATCAAGGTCCGGCAAGACGAAACTCGAGCTTACGTCCCCGGCGAAGAGTTGGTCGCACGACATGTTTTTTATTCGAAAATGGATCAAATCCGTCAGAACTCTCCCCTCTTTTTTTTTCTCTCAAACTATAACTAAATCTAATGGATAATGGATCTTAAATCTTGAATCTTCAATACTAAATTAACAATCCTAGATACTTATAGTTGTTGCAATTGGTTATGATAGGAACTGTAATGGAATTGGAATCTCATATCTCTGCATCTGAAGATATGATTCATTACAACGATTGGATTGAGTTTTCGTATCTTCGAAGAATTCGATTTCCTTATCCAATAAGGGCTCCAATAAATAGTTGACTTAACGTAATTGATTGGAAATAGAGGGTCAATCCGACTTCTCATGGGAGAGATCATGTGGAGATAATATAACTCTTGTATTATTGGTAAGATGATTCTATGTAGAAAGTACATTATTCCCACATATAATACCAATTATTTACACAAAATTATCCAATTAAGTTAGCCGAAACAATTCAAGCCCAAACAGGAATTTGGGTTTGAGACGGACTCAAATTTTCTAGTCGAGGTTTACAAGAAGTCAAAGTCTCTCATGATGACGCTGCAGTAATTATGCCTAACATCACCCACTCTGAGGTAAGAAGAGTTCCCATGGCTATAAAAAGCTCGTGCAAAATTATCTTTCATGATGTTTTCAAGAAAAAAAATGGTGGCTCATTCGAAGTATGTGTACAAGACCGGTATAGCAGATTAGAGTGTAGCAACCCTTATTCCTTCCACGGTTGAGAACGGGAGGGTCTTCCCTACTTTTTAACATATTATCGAAAGCTTATTGAAAAAAATCCACAGGTTCATGCACACAAAGTCTCTTGGACTGGAAAAATACATCCATCTAAACATTGAACAAGAGCAGTATGAAGTCTTTTTTACGTATGTAATACTTGAATGGTGCTTATCTTTCCAACCAAAGCTCATATTGTGATATTTTCTCCTAGCTAAAGTATAAAAAACTTTCCATAAACTATCACATTTATTCCCAAAACCTCCATAAGCTATTTCTATTTTATCTAAACTCCTCATTCACTATCACCTTTTCCCCGAAAATTCTCATTTGTTAGAAAATCAACTGAAATTTTTGTTTATAACCGTACTGTCCTTCATTTTTGATAAATAAATTGATATCTTACAGCATAAAGATATATCGATTCTCATTCCATCTTCTAAAAATTAATTGAATTGAAGATTAAATAAATTAAAGATTAAAACAATTCGTGTCATACACCAAATACATTGAATTCAATGGTAACTGAGCTCTCCATTATGCACTTGTCAAAATAGGTATCCTCAACTTTAAGCAGTATATCGCCTCACCCACCCACCCACCCACCTGCTATTATCCTCGACTTTCATTCGGTAGAAATGCTTATAGGAAGAAAATAATAGTCAATATTGCTTTAACTTTTGCAAGGCAAGTAAAATCATACAAAAAAAGTGAAATCTAATTATTATTTTTAGTTCTCTGAATCAATGGCACACAAGAATAAACCATGAGGGCAATGAACGCCGTGATATATGAGATATTTTAACATATACAAATTTATAGCCAGCCGCAGATGTTTCATTTTAACAATATGAGAACACTTTCCTCATCATCCGAACACCCGCAGTTGACAGATCTTTGCAACAATAACTATTACAGTTTTCAAATCAATTAGACAGGCATGCTAACAACTAAAAGCTTAGTTCTGTGGGCACAGAAAAAGAGAGAAAAACAAATACAAAAGGAAAGAGTAATTACATTTTCCTTTGGAATCACATATACAGAGCATCGATAAGCTAACATAAAAGAAGGGGGAGAAGAACAGAATGGATTTACAGAACAGTATTTATGTGAAGTGCTTTTAGCAACGCAGTTGCCATCTGCTTCACCAAGACTTGACCTCCAGACCGCTGCCCATCTCTGCGTTCTTCAATCAAATTCTGAAGCTTCTGTGGCAGGTCATTCTCCACTATGAGCTGCTTTGGCCGCGGGTGATGCTCATAGACAGCCTACATCAGCGAAAATCATTCAGCTTCCTCAATGTATGGAAATGTATTTTAAATGAATTAAAAATATATCAAAAAAATAGGTATAAACGCGGGGCTTTCATTCAATTATTGTGCTGCAATGCAACAATCCAATAAATAGAATGCTCAACTAACCCTTATCAGCTTCAGCAGATTGAGGCGTGCAATAGCATCTTGATGGTCAAGCCTTGCAATGAGCAAAGTAGTAAGACCATTGACAGCCATTGCTGTATTAATTCGAGATGATTTCCTGCAATTCCCACATTGGAACAATGAGATAACGGAAGGAAATGGCAAGAGAGGGGAGTTGGGAGTGGGTGGATGGTGGGGGGAGCATACGTTATTATCTTCAAGAAAGGTTCCAATATGTTAACAAAATATTGTTCAGGGCAGTTCCGGAAGAACTTGACTAATTTCTGAATGGCTTCCTTCTTAAGCAATGCTTGCTCTACTTTTCTGTGATCATTATCATGAGCTAAGCATACTGCAAGAGAATCTAATGCAGTCCCCGCCCATGCTTCATCCTCTAATAGGTTCAGGTACACATCCAATCCTCCATGAGCCCTTAGTTGCTCCCTAGAATTCCGAGATGCATGGGCCATATCACAGAGCAAAGGCAACGCATACTGCCTCAGTGGCGAATCCGACATGATGAAAATCATTAAGTGCGGTATTATTCCATTTTCAGCTGCCTGTTCTTGCCTCCTTTTGTTGATCTTGCAAAGATTGAATAATGCATTTAAGACCTAAGCAACAAAAGGATCAAAGTTAATCAGTTGGCTACACTTACTGAAAGGAGCTGTGGAACAAGAACAATCAAGAAAGTTGTTAAACAATCAAATGGTTATATAATGGATCTTTCACTTTTATTCGAACACAGAAGACTAAAAGATGAAAAAAAATAATTGCTGATATTTAGATCTATAGAAGTACTTAGTATGTGAAACAGGCTGGTCCCCATCCGAACCTTTCAACACGAGCACCTGTATTCAATGCACAAGACGGAAAAAAATGCAGACACTACCTGCAGCCTACTATTACATTGCTTTACTGCCTAAATACATAAACAATCCAAATGAACGTTACAAAGACAATCTAATCTAGATTGCTGAGAAATGAGAAAAGTATAGACACATCATGATATGAAACTATGTAAAAATATGCTAAAGTTAATGATAATTACTTTTGAGGTACTAGACTCGTGTCATGACCTCTCAGGAAAGAGGATGAGATAATCTAGGACAGAAATAAGTTAACTGGAACAAGCATTGGAATACAGAACTCTTACAGGTTGCTCTCTCCCCGGCATTTACTAATCACAGGTAGTCACCTGGGAACTAGGAAGCATTGTGATGGAGATGCTTACATGGGCATCTAGGAGTGCAAACTGATCCGATACAGATCAGATATGAGGTCTACCAGATCTGTGTGCTATCAATCTCAGATACTCGTACGTTTCAGTAAGGATAATTCATATCCATATCCACCAAACTAGAAATGGATATGGATCAGGTAAAATAACATGGGTATGGATAGGATTGGTATGTATTTATGTATGTGTTAATAAGCAACAGTCACATGAGTAAATGGATAAAAATATCTGAAAGTTATAAAACGAATTCAATATGTATAAATTGATAGTTATCTGAAGTTCTGAATAATCATTGTACTTTAGGACCCTTGATAAAACCGATACATTATATAAATGCATCTAGAAATTAAATCTAATAGCCTCATAAGTCCTAAGTTAGATAACAAATTATTTAATAATCCTCAATTTGACTCCAACATGCCTAGATTATGTAACAAATTTAGAATACATCATAACAATCCAATTAGTGTCCACATAAAGTACAAGCATTTGACAAAATTCAGAGGAACTCTTCTTCGAAAAATCTCTGCAACAAAGATGGAAACTCATCTTTATATACATGCCTAGACCAAAGTTTAGCACCACACATAGGTCGTACCACCACAGACACGGGTACAGATATGGGAACTGGACACGTAAATTTTGTGAAATGTACGGGATGGGGATATGACTATATATATATGCACTCAAAAAAAAGATAGCGACATCTAGTAATAGAATTTTAAAATGCATAATCTAAATGAGATCATCATTGCCTGTTTCATTCACTAGTATCAAATTTGTCATGCTATAATAAAGAGCTTTGATATACAAAATAAAACTAAACATATAACTCATACTTGTAAAGTAACAAAGAGAGTGAGAAATGTGCATGTGTCAACTTATAAATATATTATAATAGGCAAGGTTAAGAAGTGTTCAACACATATTCCAATTCCCAAGAAGCATCAAGGCACTATCACACAAGTGCCCCCCCACGTGTACGACCAATTTTAGAATTACTATTTCTACAGAGTGTGACAAATTGTCATCATGCTAAACAAGATTACAACAAATATAAACAATACCGTAATAGTAAGCAATTGAGAACATTTTATTGTTGAACCAAATTTATCAAAACTATCTGTTAAACCTTCTCTATTATATGAGCTAAGCAAGAAGTGAACAGCAGTAATAATCTTCTAAAAGTACCCTACTACTCAGAACCAAAACAAACTGGGAAATAGTATTATATAAACAGCAAGTAGCTGAACACATAAGATTGTCAAACCTGTTTTAGATGATAAGAATTATATAAGAATATTTTGAGACAATACAAAATACATTGCTGAAAGAAATGTTGAAACAATGTTTTAAAAACCATGCCACAAAACGTACTTTGGAGAAAAGGGGAGGTTTCCTACTTTGTGGTGCAGGAAAAGTGGGAAACACTCGGGAACCCAAGCATACACTTTCTATGTTTTCCTCTCAGCATTGGCAGCGTGCGCTATTTGCACAGAATGAAACAAAAGGGAAAAATGAATATATAAAAGGAAAATGAATTGGCCAACTCAATCACCTTTAAGAAAAGCAAAACCCAACTCACATCTTAAATGAGAAATCCACAATCCTCTTTGATCAGGCGACAGGATACTGATCTAGGGCATAGCAATGTCCCAAAATTGATCCTGATCCCGAGCCAAATTCTGCCAAACCACAAATCCCTCTTCAATCGACGATCGTCCGACCCCTCATTCACTATCAAATCAATCCACCCCTCATTCACTATCAAATCAATCCACTCTCACTCTTCGCTCTGGACTCAAGTTCACAACATCTACAGGCTCAAAAAGAGGGACAGGAATTGAGATTGATGGTAGTGGTGCAGCTGGTACTCAAGTTTAACTTCAAACTAATTGTTTGGTTATTGATATATGAAGATGTCATTGCGAGTGATAAAGCTATGCCAAATGAAAGTACAAATATCTTTTGCTTCTTCCTTTTTTTCCCTCACTTTTTTCTTGCAAATATACTAAATGCATATGTTAATATCGAGGTCTCAAACATTAGCCAATATCATCATATATCAGAAATATCATACATAATATGACTGCTTGAACAATTGTTAAAATTTTTTTGTAAGTGTTTCAAATTATTCTGAACTTTTCTCTAAAGGTTATGACTATCAAATTTAGATAAATCAAAAACAATTTAGTTTAGGCTTTGTTATAGCCCATAGAACGGAGAAACACTTTGCTTACTGATTACACTTTCTGAAACTCTTGTAGAAGAACACATAATTATTTCAGAGCAGTAAGCTTGAATAGTATCTGTTAGATTATTATAGGTTGTTAACTAGGTTTGAACACATCAAAAGTACTACTTGTAATATATATATATATATATATATATATATATATATATATATATATATATAGCTACTCTCTATCGATAATATTGATTTACTATTCCATAACATGGTATCAGAACAAGGTTATGCAATAGATTTCAACTCTCAATCTCAGCCGTTCATTCAAATATCATATCTAATCCTAACTGACCACTAAAAAAAAAACAAATCCTAATCCCCCATCACCACCTTTGCTCTCCCTACCGCCACCGCCGCCTCTGTTTCCTCTCTCCACTGTCATTGCCTCCACTTTCTTTCCTTGCCACTTCGGTTTCACCGCTGCTTCCCGTAGTCTTTGATGCAATACATGATCGAGTCATTTGCCTACTAATGTTCCTAGTGCTGTTATGGCTAATGTTCTATGCATTCTAACACCAAAATCAAACCTTTTCATATTACTACTACTAAATCAAGGTCAACTCACCCTTTCTTAGAGTCAAATCAACCCCTTTCAGGATCAAATCCACCCGTTACCGGATTAAACTACTATTACAGCTAAGATTCTCTCTGTCAGTTGCATCAATCTAAGATTTTTATCATAATGACATATTTGAATTTTTTTTTCAAATTGTTTCTGTAGTTGATTAAGTCTTAAAATGTTTGAATAGATTCCCTTCTTAATCCCTTGATTACTTGTCCAATTTACCAAAATTTTCGTTTAATTCACGTATTTTTGACTTGATATTGAGAGATATGCAAGGATTTTCTCCTTGCTTCGGTCTCCTCTCTTAATCTTTTGCCTTATTTTCTGAAAAAAAAAAAATTGAAAATGATTTTTCGTTGATTTAATCTCCTCTATTAATCTCCTACGTTATTTGCTAACATATTCTTTTTATATAGTTTCCTCCCCAAATGATTCATCTATTACTACTCCAAATATATGTTAGAATTTGTTTCCAAGATCTCTTACTACTACCCCTGCCAAATTCAATAGCAGTAATTATCTAATGTGAGCTCAGTCATTTAGGAGTTTGTTGACAGTCAACAAAAGATTATGCATCAACCTGAAGGTCCACCAGATGAAAAAAATCATGCCTAACAAAGATTGGCTCGCTAATAATAGTTGTGCAATTACTTTGCTCCTTAATAGAATGGAGGAGAAAATAAGTTCAGGAGTAATGCTCGTGAAAACTACCAAGGATGTATGAGATACCGTAAAATGTTTATGAGAATGAGAAAAATAACTCTAGAATATTTAAACTGTACAAGCAATTGTTTACTCGTAAATAGAGATACATGTCTGTTTTCAAATATTATTTTGCGCTTCTGGACACATTAAATGAGCTTGATATTCATCAACTATTAGTGACAAATCTTAAGACTTTGAAACAATATCATCAGGAACTTGATAACAAAGTTTCCATCTGATTTGGATACATCTCTGTCAGCCTAGGTTCAGGAACAGATTTTTGCTTGTAACAATGCTTCCTCCCTAATATCCATTACTCTAGAGTACTTTGAGTCTCTATTGGATACGACAAATCCACTAAATCTAATCCTCCTATCTCAAGCGAGAAGTCTACTTTATATACTGAAGCTTTTGCCACGACCATGGACATGATTCAGTGGGAGGTAGTAGTCTTGGTCGAGATTCAGGTGAACAAGAATAGCGTTAATGTAAACACTGCAACCGAATCAATCATATTTCTGAGCATTGTTGAGAAGTTAGGTAAACCAGCATGGACACAAATGTTGAATAATGATCCTTCTTCTAGTACTTCTAGCTTTGATACAGCTTTTGCCGCTACTTCAGCCTCATCTAGTCACATGCTTTAGATTTCTCAGGCTGATTTTGACTGTTTACTTCATCTTCAGACTCCTTCAGCTTATCCTCAAGCTACTCATACATCTTCTTCTAGTATGGATGCTTGCTTCTTCTAGACATTCCTAGTTTATAGATTATGTAGCCTCCAACATGATAGGTATCAATTTTAGATCTTTTAGATAATGCCATCCAATAGATCTTCCTCTTTTATGGCAGGTGATGGGGTACTTCAAAGATCTAAAGTTAGTAATATTATTGAACTTTTTTATAAAGATCAAAAACTAGCTTCCCATATCTATTTATGTTCACTAACAGTACCATGGAGTTTATGAAAAATTCTCTGTTTTTTGTGCTGACAAAAGGATCATTCATCAAACATATTTGGTGGTGCCCAGTATAGGAATTGAAAAAGTGCCTCAACCACCACTGATGCAAGTGTATTCTTGTCGTCTAAAAGTACCTACTCCAGTCTTGCACCTATTTGATCCTTCATCTCCGGCGACAGCTTCTTCCCCTCATCCATTAACCGTAGAACTTGACTTTCCTATTGCTCTCTAGAAATGTAAACGTTCACCTACTACTCACCCCCTTTCTCACTTTGTCTCTTATGATAAGCTCACTCCTTCCTTATATCAATTTGCTTTGTCTTTATAATTTGTATCTATACCCAGATCACATCAGGAACCCATACTGTTACCTGCTAGGCAGCAGGCTATGGACGAAGAGATGCATGCCCTAATCTCTTGAGGGACATGGGACTTAGTTCCTGCTCCACCAAGCACCTCAGTGTTTGGTTGTTGCTGGGTCTATACTGCCAAATTCAATCTAGATAGTTTTGTGAACATATACAAAGCCCATCTTGTCTCGAAACAGTTCTTTCGGAAATGTGGCGTCGATTAGTTCGAGATATTCTCTAGACTCGTCTCAACTCCATTCATATTTTATTCTTTGTTTGTTATTCAATTTGGAGTGGCTATATTCTAGCTAGATTTCAGAAGTGTTTTCCTTTACAATGATCTACATGACAAAGTTTATATGGGGCAAGCTCCGAGGTATATTGCTTTGGAGGAGAATTCAGCTTAAGAAACTCATTTATAAACTTAAAGCAAAATCTACAAGACTGATCAGAGAAGTTCTCTTCAGTAATTGTTGGCATTGGCTTTCAAAAGTGTCATTACGATCAAATTCGTTTCCATTTGGCGTACAATTTTTGTGATTGCTCTTCTCGCCGTCTATGTGGATGATATTCTCGACTGCAAGTTACACATAAGTCTCAACTGAGAAAAGAGACTATCTTAAGTAGCACTCTGAGACTAAAGATACGAGAAAGCCAAGGTCTATACTGCTAAATTCAATCTAGATAGTTTTGTGAACATATACAAAGCCCATCCTGTCCCGAAACAGTTCTTTCGGAACTGTGGAATCAAATAGTTCGAGATATTCTCTAGACTCGTCTCAACTCCATTCATATTTTATTCTCTTTTGTTATTCAATTTGGAGTGGCTATATTCTAGCTAGATTTCAGAAGTTTTTTCCTTTACAATGATATATATGACGAAGTTTATATGGAGCAAGCTCCGAGGTATGTTGCTTTGGGAGAGAATTCAGCTTAAGAAACTCATTTATAAACTTAAGCAAAATCTACAAGATTGATCCGAGAAGTTCTCTTTAGTAATTGTTGGCATTGTCTTTCAAAAGTGTCATTACGATCAAATTCGTTTCCGTTTGGCGTACAACTTTTGTGATTGCTCTTCTCGCCGTCTATGCGAACAATATTCTCTTGACTGCAAGTTACACACAAGTCTCAACTGAGACGAAAGACTATCTTAAGTAGCACTCTGAGACTAAAAATATGATAAAGCCAAGCTACTTTTTAGAATTGAAGTTGCATTTTAGAAGAACAAACTACTTCTTTCTCAGAGAAAATACACATTGGATTTATTACATGAGATTGGTCTACTTGGATGCAAACTTATTAACATGCCTATGGAAGCAGATGTAAACTTCTACAGTGAAAATAGTAAAATTATAGGTAATGATTGGAAAACTTGTCAACCTCACGATTATTAGACCACATATTTCTTTTACTGTTGTATTACTGAGTCAGTTCATGTGAGCCATTTTAGTTAACACTATCTGAGTTCGGCTTTGAGAAGAAAAATCCCATGTCAATACATTATGATAATTAATTTGCCATCTATATTGTTAAGAATCCTTTGTTCGTAATCACATCAAGCATATCGAGATTGACTATTATTTTGTTAGAGATTATTTGGTGAAGAAGGTAATTTGTACTCTATTTACTCTATCATCAGAGCAGTTGGTTGATATCTTAATGAAAGCTATATCGTCTTTGCTCCAACTTTGAGGGGGAGTGTTAAGTTATTATGGGTTTGGTTAACTGGATATAGATCTATTAGGTACTATCCAATTTGTAATCCTATATATATTTGACTACTTTTTATCAGTAATATTGCATTGTATTCCACAATAAAATAAAATCCAATCGAATCACATATTAATATAAAAATATGGCATTGAAATCTCATTGAACAAAATCCGCAAGAGCACTTGTAAGAAGTGCATACATAGAATCAGTGTAAAGCACCAACAGGGATAAAACAAGGTTTTAAGTATTAGCTGGCACCAATATTAGGGATGATAATGCACGTGTCCACGGGCCAATTTTTGGCATTTTTCATACAAAATTTTGAATTAGAAAAATAAAATTTTTATTTTTAATTCAAAATTTTGTATAGGGCGGGCCAAAAATTGATCCATTAACGTGTCCATTACCATCCTTAGGCACCATAAATCATGATAGATAAGAAAACTATCTTGTATTTAAATTTAGTTTAGCTTTAACCTCACATTGCCTGTTGGATAGTTTGTATAGTATTGAGACACTTAGAAATATATGTATTTCTTAACTCATAAAAAGTGGATTGATTGGTTCTGATTATTTAACTCCACCAATGCTGTGCTTAAAAGTTTATCATTTCATTGTTTATCCCCAGCCAGGATAAAGGAGGGACACTGGTGGTAGGCTGGTAGCAGCCAATGTAAAATATTGTCACATATTATAACACGAGCCAAAAACTCCGCCAGTGCTGTGCTTAAAAATTTATCACTTTACTGCATGTCCCAAGCCAGAATAAAGGAGAAAGATTGTGGTAGGCCGGTGACAGCCAGCGTAAAATATTCACATATTATGACATGAGCTAAAATATGAATTTCGTTGGGCTGTTCCCTACTGAGTGACATGCTACATTGGAGCCCGGGTGTAGTGAAAAATATGAGGATTGCTAATTCGTCGCACAGAAGCGATGTGTTATATCGGCGTCCAGATGTGGTGTCAAATGTAAGAGAGTTTCCACATCTTAATGAGGGAGTGGAGGTAAAGAATAAACATAGGATTCGGTTGGCATCGTGGAATATAGATTCCTTTCCAGATAGATTAGCAGAGTTAGTTGATGCTATAATTAGAAAGAATGTTAATATTTTATGCGTGCAGGAGACTAAATGGGTATGTGAGAAAGCTAAACTCATAGAACCTTGGAGTTATAAACTTTGGTATACGGGTAGAGATAGAAATCGTAATGGGATAAGTGTGATCATAGATAAACAGTTATTTGGGAATGTAATGGAAGTTAAAAGGAAGAGTGAATCCAGTAAATATTAATTTTGGAAGGATATAGAAGAAATAGTAAAAGGAATACCCGCTAGAGAAAAACTATTTATTGGTGGTGATCTCAATAGGAACTAGTTATAATGGGTTTGATAGTGTACGAGGATTTGGTTTTGGAGAAAGAAATAAATCAGGTAACTCAATTCTACATTTTGCTTTGTCTTATTATTTGATTTTAGTGAATACTTGGTTTAAAAAGAGAGTTTCTCACTTGATTATTTTTAAAAGTGAATCGAGTATGAGCCAAATAGATTTCTGTTTAACGAGAATGATAGATAGAGCTACTTGCGTTGATTGTAAGGTAGTGCCAGATGAGAGTGTAGTTATCCAGTATAAACTTTTAATTTTAAATATTCAGATTAGAAAGATACTTAGAAAAATTAAGTATAAGTTAGATATTAGGATTAAGTAGTGGCGATTAGAAAGTAATAAAAAAGTTTTTGTAGATAGAGTAGTAGAAGAAGCAGATTGGAGTGACCATAATGATGCTAATGTAACATAGAACAAAAGGACTAGCTGCATTAAGAGAGTAGCTAAAAATATATTTGGTGAGTAAAGGGGCAGTGCTCTACCATGAAAGGACACATCATGGTAGAATGAAGAAGTTAAAAATGCTACTAAGATCAAGCGGTACCTTCATAGAAATTTGAAGAAAAAAAATAATAATAATGGAACAAGTTTTGAGAGGTATAAAGTAGCCAAGAAGGAGGCTATGAAAGCTGTTCGAGATGCAAAAACTAAATTATATAAACAAGTGTACAAGAAATTGGATAATAAAGAGACAGAAAAGGATATAAAGAATTGCCTGAATAAGAGAAAGTCTAGAGACTTATGTACTATAAAGTGTATTAAAGATAAGGATTAGACGGTTCTAGTTCGAGACAAAGAGATTAAAGAAAGATGAAAAAATTATTTTGATAAATTATATAATGGTAATTTTACTCAAGATGTGAGAGATCTTACTATTTAATGTGAGGATATGAATCGTAGGTTTATGCGCAAAATTAAAGAATCTGAAATAAAAGAAGCTTTGAAGAGAATGAAATTAAGAAAAATTGTTGTTCCAGATGAGATTCCTATAAAGGTATGGAAATACTTAGGAGGGATTGGTTTGAGATGGCTGACAGATCATTTTAAAAAGATTTGGCAAATTAAGAAAATGCCGGAGGAAGAGTACCCTAGTAACTCTGTATAAGAATAAGGGTGATATTCAGAGTTGTTCTAAGTTCTAACTATAATGGAATAAAACTCATGTGTCACACTATGAAACATTGGGAAAGAGTAATTGAACATAAATTGAGGCAAACTGTTAAAATATCGAAAAATCAGTTTAGATTTTTGCTGGGGTGATCGACGATAGAAACTATTCATTTATTTCATCAACTTAATGAGCGATTTTGAGAGAAATAGAGATTTGCATATGGTATTTATCGACTTAGAGAAAACATATAATAAGGTACCACGAGAGGTGTTTTGGTGGATATTGATGAAGAACAGAGTCTACATCAAGTATATTGACATAATTAAGGACATGTATGATAGAGTAGCGGCCAATGTTAGAATATGTGGTGGTTTAACAAATAATTTTTCTATCACAATTGGATTTCATTAAGGATCTGCATTGAGCCCATTCTTATTTATTATAGTAATGGATGAGCTTACTAGAGTTATTTAGAATAAGATACCTTAGTGTATACTATTTGATGATGATATTGTCTTAGTTGATGAGACAAAAAGATGAATACCAAGTTAGAGTTATGGAGGCACACATTAAAATTTAGAGGTGTAGATTGAGTAGATCTAAAAGAGAGTATATGGAGTGTAAATTTAGAAAACGACGGGCCGTATACTATAATGTTGTAACACTAAATAGGCAATAGATATAAATGAGCAGTCAGTTTAAGTATTTGGGTTCTATTATTTAGAATGATGGAGAGATCGATAATGATGTTAACATAAGATATAAGCTGGCTGGTTGAAATAAATAAGTGCAACGGGAGTTTTATGTGAGTGTAATATTCTGTTAAGGCTAAAAGAAAAATTTTATAGAACTGTTATTAGACCAGATTTATTATATGGCACGAAATGTTAGGCTATAAAGAAACGTCATTTACAGAAGATAAGTGTAAAAGAGAAATAAAGTAAGAAATGAAGATATTAAGATGGATGTAGTTTCCATCGATGAGAAGATGCGAAAAAATCGCTTACGATGATTTGGTCATGTGCAACGTAGACCTGCAAATGCACCAGTTTGACGAGAGGAGTTTATCAATGTAGGATAAATTAAAAGAACGAAAGAAAAACCAAAGAAAATATGGATAGAGGTGATACAGAATGATATGGATTCTAGAGGTTTAAATGAGAAGATATTACATGATAAAAATGAATGGAGAACTATCAAAGTGATCGATCTGGCGTGATTCTCTTTTTGGTTCGTGTAGCCTACCCCATATACCTAGGATAAAATGCTTAGTTGTTGTATTATGACATGAGCCAAAATATAAATTTCATTGAGATGTTCCCTATTAAGCAACACGCTATATCGGAGCCCGGCGTGAGGTGGCTGATAGATTTTTTCAACAAAATTTGACATAGTAAGAAAATGTAAAATAAATAGAGGAAGAGTACCCTAGTATCTCTGTATATAAACAAGAGTTGTATTAAAAGTTGTTTTAACTATCGTGGAATAAAATTCATGTGTCACACTATGAAACTTTGGGAAAAGATAATTGAACATACATTGAGGCAGACTATTAAAATATCGAAGAACTAGCTTGGGTTCATGCCGGGGCGATCGATGACAGAAGCTATTCATTTATTTCGTCAACTTATAGAGCAATTCCGAGAGAAATAGAGATTTGCATATGGTATTTATTGACCTAGAGAAAGCCTATAATAAGGTACCACGAGAGATACTTTGGTGGACACTGATGAAGAAAAAAGTCTCCATCAAGTATACTAACATAATTAAGGACATATATGATACAGTAGTGACCAATGTCAGAACATGTGGTGGTCTAACAAATTTTCTATCACAACTGAATTGCATCAAAGATCTGCATTGAGCCCGTTCTTATTTGTTATAGTGATTGATGAGCTTACTAGAGCTAAGCAGGATGAATAAGATACCTTGATATATGTTATTTGCTAATGATATTGTCTTAATTGATGAGACAAGACGAGCGAATGTCCCATTAGAGTTATGAAGGCATACATTAGATTCTAGAGTTTTAGGTTAAGTAGGTCTAAAACAGAGCATATGGAGTATAAATTTAGTAAACAACGAACTCTAGACTATAGTGCTGTAACACTAAACAGGCAAGAGATACAAATGAGTAGTCACTTTAGGTATTTGGACTCTATTATTCAGAATGATGTAGAGATGATAATGATGACAACCTTAGAATATAAGCTGGTTGGTTGAAATGGAGTGCAACGAGAGTTTTATGCAACCGTACTATTTCTGAAGGAAAAATTTTATAGGACTGCTATTAGGCCAGTTTTATTATATGGCACGGAATACTGGGCTATAAAGAAACGTCATTCACAGAAGATAAGTGTAACAAAAATATACATGCTTTGCTAGATATGTGGCAACATTAGGAGAAATAAAGTAAAAAATGAAGATATTCGTGCTAAACTAGGGTGTAGCCCCATTGATGAGAAAATATGAGAAAATCGTTTACGATGGTTTAGTCATGCGCAACGTAAATCTACAAATGCACTAGTTCAATAAGAAGAGTTTATTAATATAGGACAACTTTAAAGAGTAAAGGAAAGACCGAAAAAAACATGAATAGAGGCGATGCGAAAAGATATTGGTTCTAGAGTTTTAAATGAAATATTACTTGATAGGAATGAATGAAGAAGAATTATTAACATGATCGATCCGGCGTGATTCTCTTTTGGTTCACGTAGCCTACCCCCCAAGTACTTGGAATAAAAGGCTTAGTTGTTATTGACTCTGATTATTTCATAACATAGTATCAGAGCGTGTTATGAAATAAATCTCAGCCGTCAATCTCAACTATCTTAATCAATGGCCAATTCCGAGGCCAAATCGGATTCTGACTCCGGTTCTGACTAACTCCGCAATTGTGTCACCAATTCGATGTTGACTCCGATTCCGACTCTACAAATGTCACCAATTTGATGCTGACTCCGATTCCGACTTTCACTCAGCAAATGGCATTGCCAATTCGATTCTGCATCTGCTTCACTTCCTATTTCATCTCTATGTTGAGACTGTAGGGACTCTAGTTGGTCCCTCCTCGAAAGGATGTAATCCAGACTTGATGCAACCATTTACTCCTTCCTTTTTGTACTACTATTTTTAAGAAATAAATTTATCTATTGCCTATTACTACTTATAAGAAAGAAGTTTATCTGTTATCTATTACTGATTCTAAGAAAAAAGTTTATCTGTTACCTGCTACTTCTTCTAACAAAGAAGTTTATCTGCTCGAATACTGGTGTGATATGATGATTCAAGTAATTTATCTACTACTGCTAGTATTACTACTATTACTATCATCTACTGATGCGAATATTGTTACTCATCTATTTCAAGTTAATTTGTCTTATTGAAGAGCACGACAGTGTTTTATAATCTGTGTAACAAGTTGGGTATAATTAATATTTATACTCCAACTTGAAAAGGAGTGTTAGATAAGAAAACTATTTTGTATTTAGGTTAAATTTAGGTTTAGTCCCATATCGCCTGTTGGATAGTTTGTATGGTATTGAGATACATATAAATATATTTCTTGACTCATAAAAATTGATTGGTTCTGATTATTTAATAAAATATCATGTCAAATTTTGACTGGTACACGATATCATCATAATATTAGTACAATATTGCTGATAATTCTAATATTGCTGACAAGTGATATTTGCCGATTTTGATATTATAAATGATTGACTAATATTGATAATGATTTCGATATGTTTAAACCTTGGGATAAAGTTAAAAATTCAAATCTTTGCATTAAAGCCCATGATAAATGCAGTATAAGAGTCTAATCACGAATTTGGTGATACTATATAGCAAAATTAACTCATTTTCATTAAATTGAAACAAACTAAATTAGGCATATAATTAGACTATTTAAACATGCAGAGAATTGATCAACAGTGAAAAGGATACTCACTTCATTATGTATTTGAGGTACAAGAGAACCTTCACGAAGCTCAAGATTTGGAATCAAATGTTTGATTGCATCTGCACGCTGAAGATTTTCTAGACAATTCGGATCGGTTGACAAATGATTGATACATTTCAGAATCTACATATGTTAAAATAAGAATTAGACCACAAGATGGAATTAGTATCAATAAATAAATGGAAGTACTAGCCAAATAAACAATGATGAAATGTACCTTAATAAGAATTGGAGGCTCTATCCTATTAAACATTTGGAAAAGACGACCAAGCAAGCTTTGGCTACACATGTAGGATTTCACAATAGAGTCGGCTTGGGCAAACTCTAACAACAAATCTGCCACTTTTTCAAGATATTCCCTCGCCACATCAGCACTGAATGATGATACCATTTGAGAAAGCAATCCAGAAGATGTTGTACTCCCTGGCCTTGCATTTAGAACGCCAGATCCAGATAGCACTCCAGATGCTGTCTGGGATGCAACTCCAGATGTTGAAGGTCCTTCATTGGAAGTTGTTGAACTCACGGCTGATGTTGTTATCTTTTTACTTGGTCTCCTTGCCAGCTTCGTATTGGAATCTAGATTTCCAATTTCTCGACCATGTCTTGAGACCTCTGCAGACAGTTAAAAAACTATTTAAGTTACCAGAAAAATAAATCACACAGTGGAGAAGAAACTCAATAGGTAAGAACAGATAGATTTATGAAAAGAAAAACTAAGAACTAAAATACGAGCAAAGCTACTACAAACCAAGGTTGAATGAATAAAAAAAATAAGAAGAAAAGATAATTCTAATTAATTTCATTCTAAATCAATAAAATAATTAGAAGATTCCTCTCAAAAAATAAAAAAGGAACAAAAAAATATCTCTATGAAAAAGCAATATAAATTATCTACAATTGCATTCAGGAATTTCAGGTGCTCCAAAAAAAAAAAAATAATAACCCAGTCCAGAAATAAACATTCTTATACAATGAAGGTGTGGTGTATTCTTCTGTGTTCGCATGACTTAGAAAGCAGAAATCAAATAACATCGATAATAAAGCATCTTAAAATAAATTAACCATGTAGAGTAGAGCAAACAAATGAAAATGAACACAACTTAACTGAAATTCCAGCAAAGGTACAAAAGATGACTAACCCTAGAAAATAGCACCTGATTAATGTCTTTTGAGTTGGTGATTATCAGGCTGAAGATGATTCAGTTATATAATGGCTGGATCAGATACTTAACATGAATGGGATTTCAGGAAGAAAATTGATGATCACTGTTAGATTAGAAAACTATTTTGTATTTGGATTTAGTTTAGATTTAGTTCCACATTGCCTGTTAAATTGTTTGTATGATATTGACACATTTATAAATATATGTATCTCTTTACTCATAATAAATAGATTGATTAGTTCTAACAAGTTATGCAATAAATCTCAACCATCAATCTCAACCATTCTAATCGATGGTCGAATCTGATTCCGATGCTGATTCTAATTTTGACTCCGACTCCACAATAGCGTCACCGATTCCGTGTCTGCTTCAATTTATACTTCTTTTCTACTTCATGACTGCAGGGACTCTAGCAGCTCACTCTTCGACTGTAAGAAATTGCCTACTACTGCTTACGATTGTTTCTAATATAGAAGTTTATTTGTTGCCTAATAGTGCTTCTAATAAACATATTGTTGCTTCTAAGAAAGAAAATTATCTGCTATTTACTACTATTTCTAAAAAAGAAGTTTATCTATTGCTATTACTGCTTTTAAGAAACAAGTTTATCTGATGCCTACTAATTCTTCTAAGAAAGAAGCTTATCTGCTACCCGAATAGCGTGTGCTCTGATGATTCAAGTAATTCATATATTACTACTACTACCACCACCGTCTACTATTACTACTTCTGATGTTGTTGCTCATCCATTTCAAATTAATCTGTATTAGAAGGATGAGATAATGTTTTCTAATCTTTGTAACAAGTTGATTACAATTGATATTTATACTCCAATTTGGAAGGGTGTTAGATTAGAAAACTATCTTATATTTGGATTTAATTTAGATTTAGTCCCACGTCATCTGTTGAATTATTTGTATGTATTGAGACACCTATAAATATATGTAACTTTTAACTCATAATAAATATATTGATTAATTCTGATTATTCATAACAATTACCACATCTAGTAATTACCACCAAGATAGATTTTCTTGCAGCAGTTAAAATGGCCTTAGAGTTGTTGATTACCATGCTAAATATATGTAACACTCACTTTTTTTCACATGATATTTTATCTTAACTAATTTTAAAAGAAATAATATAAAAGAAATCAAAAGATAAATAGAAATTAAAAAAAGAGTGGAATAGGATCCCAACTACTAAATAGATAAATAAATAGATTTTAGATTGATTCTTATCTAATAATCGGATGAGAATTAATCTGATTTATTTAACAAAAAAAAAGAGATTCTAATGTGATTTATATCTGATAGAATAAGAATTTAAATATATGATGAAACTAAATAGAAACCTACTTTTTCAGATTGGTTCTTATCCAAAAAAATTAGTTATTTAGATTTCTTAACCAATAGGATCCTATTTTTAAATATGAAATCTTCTTTAACTAAACAAGAAACCCAATCTCTCCCCACTTCTCACACGCAGGAAGAGAAAAAGAAACAGAGAGAACGTACATGAGAAAAAAAAGGAATAAAAAAAAAGAAAGAAAAATTTCAGCCAAAGAGAGACTTGGAGATTTTTCAAGCCTCCAATTTGGATCAGGGCCAAGGTGAGTTCTTTTGACTCACTTTAACATGCTATTATTTATGTTTATTTTCATATTTCCTGTTTTATTCAATTAAAAATATAAATTTTGGATAGATATTCTCTAATACCGCTCTTTATCGCTCTTTAAGCATAATTCGATGTAGTATGCCACAATTTAATTTTTTTATAGAAGTCAAAGAATAGGAGTTATGAGATTTAATTAATTTTCCTTCTAAAATTTTATTAAGATAATTATTTTGCCAAGTGTATATAATTGTATGATGTGAAATCTTATATCATGGTAGTTATATTTTAACTGCAAAGTAAGATGTAAAACCTTTGGAGGTTTTCTAATGTAAAGGTCTCATAAAATCTCCTGTTTATCTGATTATGGCTGCTAATAGCCAATATAACATGGCAAAATATCATGGATTACCATTGTCTGAATGACTTGAAGTCTCTGACATAGGACTGTTGAAATCCCAGTACTAAGGATTTCATTCTTGAATTCTTTTGTCATTATTTGTTCAGAGATCGATTGCTGTAGTATGGAAATGTTGCTGCAGTATAAATTTGGCATTCAACAATTTGTTTCAGTTTTCAGTTGAGATCAAAATTGGGAAGCAGAATTGACTTAAAATGCATTAGAGTTTTTTTTTCTTCCTTTAGAAATAATCTCTTAGTTAAATTATTTTATCTAAGTTCATTTTCTTAGAATGGTGCGTGTATAATATTTATCTTCAAGAAAACAAAGACCTTGTAAGGGTGTGAAGTATCAAAGAGATGTCTAGCATTTCGAGGTAACATCACAGGGGCTTGTCTCCTGGGTTGTTATGATCCTAACTATGACATCAAGTTACTGCCAATGACCAAAGCCAAAATTTTCCCTGATATGTTTAGGACAATTAAGGTTCTTTCATCAGGATATGTTCACGTAAATTAAGGAAAATATACTTTATAACTCTAAGATTGACAGGGGAAACACAGCAGCTGTGGCTAGTTTGTCATGGTTATATATGTACATTTAGTTGATCCTGAAGAAATACATAGCAATATGGCAACTTGACTGAGAATTTTAAGCATTTTTATGGATTTGGTACATATTATATGATAAAGAAAACCATTGAAAGTTGCTATCCTTTTTGCTGCTAATTGAATGTCGATAGTTGATTAAGAAAATCCGAACGAAAACAGAAGT
The DNA here is from genome assembly GCA_036321105.1 of Dracaena cambodiana. Lineage (NCBI taxonomy): Eukaryota > Viridiplantae > Streptophyta > Magnoliopsida > Asparagales > Asparagaceae > Dracaena > Dracaena cambodiana. The sequence goes on from JAYEPQ010000009.1 coordinate 20,728,702, forward strand.
CATTTGGAGTATGATTCTGTCTGATTTGTTGTGTGAATATTTATGACTCTGAACTTCCGTTGTTTATTCTGAAATTGGATTTCCATGCCACTTGGTCTTATGCATAATCCACGGCCACCAGAAAACAATGTTTTTCCCAACATTCTTTGTCTAACAAGTGACAACCAAACATGTGATATATATACAATACCCACCCATAAGTAGTTTAAGTAGCATGTCTGTTTTTGCTTCACCCTCTCTTTCCTTCAGCTTGTTACTTTTTGCCTTCTAGATGTTCTTTCTTATAAGAAAATGTTCTCTTAAAAGCCTTGTTTCACGCTCTAGCAATAAAGAGAAATAATCGTGTATTCCATATGAATTATTTACTTGTAGGTAGTTTATTTTTTTATATACATTTAAATGATATTTCCATTTGAATTCATGTGTGTGTTCGTAAAATGACAAATATGAATATTCCCTTTTCAAGTTCAAATCCATATCCCATTTAAAGGTATACATTTTACCCAAAAGGCTATTTTATAATTTCTAGCTCACTTATCTTTATTTATCTATTAGAAAAGAAAGGATGAAAAACGAACATTGAAAATAAAACCTAAAAAGACACCAAAAACTGTTCTAATAGGTGATTGGTGGTGGATTATTAACTACTGTATTGTATATTGTTCTTTATTATTACTATTATTATCACAGAATTTAATGATGACCACCAATCCAATAAACTAAACCGAATAACTGTTCGCAGCAGAAATTCCTTGCCTTCCTTCCGTTGAAATAACTTGATTTACAACGAAAGTGAACAAAAGAAAAAAGAACAAGAGGATTTATATGTATATCGCTCTCTTTTACAATGTAAACGTTGGATCTGTGTGGCGATGGGATCTATCGAGTAGCTCCTTTAGACTATCTGACGTCGAACTCTTCTCTTGATGAAGAAGATGCCGGCCGACTGTAGAACTGATCTCCTCTGGTCTTGATTCGTTCAAGGCTCTATGCGTAACTCGAACTTCTCCAAAACTCCAGAAAAAAATCTCTTAAAGATTGATGATCATCTATGAATTGATCTATTATTGATTGATCCTCTCTAAAGTCTCCTCAAAGAGGGTATTTATAAACTATAGTGGTTATGAGAGTTTCCATAGGAATAGGAATAAAGATTTCTATAGGAATAGGAAAAGAAGGTTTTTGTATTTATCAAGGATTCTAATCAAATATCTAATATTGATTTAAATCTCTTGATTTAGAATTCTGATTGGACTCAATTTGGGTATTTGATAAGTCCAAATCTCAATCACAATCAATTTAGGATTCTAATGAAATCTGTTCACGCGGAGCTAAATTCATCAGAACGCGGGGTTATGGATTAGCTCCGCATTTTACTCAAACACGAGGCTAAAATAACCAAACGCGGAGCTACGGAGCTAGCTCCGCGTTCTGTGTGGAAAATTTCTTTTTTACTTAGAAATTTTCACTGCCAACAGAACCCCCTCCAAAGTTTTCAAAATGGTTTAGAACTTAGCAAATTTTGAAATACTTTGGATATTCAATTTTGTGATCATGTTAAGATCAAGAAATTCGGCAGAGGTGCCTAATCGCACATGCTTGAAACTTTGATGGAGGCGGTTCAAGACCCTCATGCGTAACTTGAACTGCACACGCCAAGATAATTGGGTCATGATCATTAAATTTCAGCAGAGGCGCCTAATTGCACATGCCTAGTCCAAGTGCTCTCACGCGTAACTTGAATGGAGATGGGAATAATCCAAACCATACTGTCAGAGGTAAGAGTTTAACATGACAGGTTTTATAGGATTTTTAGCAAACCCCCAGCTATCAACGGATTTGATTAGTCTTTACCAATCGCCGTTTGCGTTGGGCTAGCCATGCTACTCCGCTCAGCATGGTGAGTTGTCGAGAAATTGATTTCCTTTCCCATTTGCTTTTAACAGCATTGGGTAGTTAATTTCATACTTTTACCCCCAATATGATAGGGTTGGCGAGGAACTTGATCTCCTCTTCCCGCCGCTTTAACAGCATTGAGCAAAAATTTTTATTTATAGCACTCAATTAGCTATTCCAATGGCTATTGAGAATAGCAGAACCACGATGTTTATCATCGTCAATATTTTCGGCACCCCCAACCAAATCTGGCTGTTAACCAATGAGGACGATTCGATCGCAGCTGTGGTTCGGAGCATACCCAATGGGCTAATTTGCAAGTGCGGGCTGCCCGTACTTGGTGTCGATATTGGCTTCCCTACTGGTACAGGGGTTGCTCTAGCAGGGAACTTATTGATTCCAACTACCAAAGTTGCCATATTTGTAGAAACTTTCTTCTTTTCCTCTTTAAGTGTGAGAATCCCGGCTTCTATCAATACCTGAATTCGGTTCTTAAGAGGATAGCAATCCTTAGTTGGGTGTCCGACATTCTGATGGTACAGGCAATAATTGAGGTCGTTGGTTTTACCAGCGTCATCCGATTTTTGATTATTCGGAAGCTTCAATATGCCCTTTCTAAGAAGGAGATGGAATAGAGTACCAGTCTGCTCAGCCTTGAATTTATAAGTTTTATCTTGTCGGGGCCTATTTTGACCTGCACCTCTCGGATTTTGAGGTCTTGGCTTTGGATCTGCAACTGACGTCATCACAGCCTTCCCTTTATTTTAAGGATTCTGTGGATATTGCCTGTTATTTGTAGAGTTTCTCGTGCTACGAGATTCCTCAATCCGGCGAATTATATCTTCCGCCTGCTCTCCTTGTTTTAACAAGTCTTTCCAATTCTTAGACTCTACAGCTCTCATTCTTATCAGCACGCCAGTCCTGAAGTTATGCTTACAGGTTTCCACCAGAGTTTCTTGGGCCATTCCGTGTTTGCAATGCACGGACTTCTCCCGAAACCTTTCTATAAAATGTTTGACCGTTTCTTGTTCTCCTTGTTTTGTCGCAAGGAGGGAATGAACCGATATTTCGGTATCATCCTCAAAGAAACGTGCCAAGAACTGTTTCTCGACATCATACCAGTTGTTGATAGTACCTGGGGGCAACTGTATGAACCATGTAAAGGCAGGCCCTCGTAAGGTACTTGCAAATAGCTTGGTCATTATGGGATCATTTCCCATCAGATGACCTGTTTGCGATAAGAAGTAATAGATGTGCTGACTGGGAGATCCTTTCCTGTCATATGGCTCCAACTTGAGCGGTTTATACTTTCCGGGATACGGTGCCAAATCCCATTCAGACGGGTATGGTCTTGAAACCCCCGATTCTTTCAATTCTTTCTTGTGCATTAAGGCATCCAGTTGGCTTTGCAATTTCTCGATCTTTTCTCCATGAGGATCATGGAAAGAGTATTTGTCATCATCCTCATGTATCGAATAAAACTTTTCTTCTTTAGTTTCTTCATTTGTTTTAGGTGGCGGTTCCGAAGAAGTTTTAGCCTTATTGTCGGCTATCTTCTGGGTATTTTCGACCACTTTTAGAAGCATTAGTTTGAGGTCATTAATGGCCTTTTGCTGACCTCGAATCATCTGCTCTTGGGCTTCTATCCTCTGGTCGACATCATCGTATTTATCCACCATATATGACGTTGATTTTCGTGGTCGGAAAGATGTATAAGATTGTGTGGAAGGTATAACTGAATTGTCGCTGTCGTCATCACAGAATCCTTTTAAAAGTTTCTTGTAATTCCGAGGAGCGACAACGCCTGATTTGAGCCGGATAAAATGATGAGGTTCTTCATCGTCTGTATCTGACTCATATTCTTTTTTCATAATCTTTTTGCCCTTGCCGACCATATTTGAAGTCATCGCCTTTACCTCTTTTTCCCTGATTTGATATCTCAGATTATTCTTCCTCCTTTTCAGAGTATGAGACTCAGTTATTCTATTAAATCAAGAAATTCTTTTCTTACCACAACAGCAACTATTCAGTACAGTTGATATTATTTGCTCGCAATAGCATGTCGAATGTGACTGAGTTTGACTCGTTTTCTTTTATTCGTCAAATAATCTCTGAGATCAAGTATTTTAAAAAATAGAGAATTTTCAATTATATTTTGGACATGGGGCCCACTTGGCTGATGGAGGAGTCCAGGAGCCTGCTGTAACCCCCCATGACTGGTGGCGTTATCTGTGCTATACTTATCAACCTTTATTCTGTATAATGGCTGATTTACGCAGGGTTGGAACATAGCCTCGCATTTTACGCTAGCCTCGCGTTTTACGCTGACTGGGCGTTTTTGCAGAAGTTTAACTTCTATTTGTTTAGCCTCGCGTAAAGGAGTATCCTCACACGCTGGCATTATTTTGCGATTAGCGCAAGAATCCTTGGCTTCGCGTTTAACGCTTGGCTCAAGTTTTTGTTCAAGTTCAATAGCCTCGCATGGGGAGTTTTTACTACATGCTGGCTTATGCTCGTGTTTTACGCGAGTTTTGGCACTTTGGCCAGTTTCATAACTAAATTCAGTAACCTCGCGTGGAGGCAATCCATCACACGCTGGCCTGAAGTTAGCTTCGTGATTTACGTGAATTTTGGTACTCTGATTTATTTCAGAGTTAAGTTTAGTAACCTTGCATGGAGGAAATCCATCACACGCTGGCTTATCCTCGTGATTTACGCGAGTTTCACCGATCTTGCGATTAACGCAAGTCACAACTTCGCGTCTAGCTCGATTTTTACGATTAACGACAATTTGCCAATCATCTTCGCGATTTACGCGGAGCTGAGGAATCTTGCGTTTATCGCAAGTACTACTGGCTTCGCGTTTATCGCTAAGCTCAGTATTAGTCTCGCGTGGAGAATTGCACGCTGGCTGTGAAGAAATTTTATCTTCGCGTTTATCGTGAGTGTCAAAAATCTTGCGTTTCTCGCAAGTACTACTGGCTTCGCATTTATCGCTTAGCTCAGTATTAGCCTCGCGTGGAGAATCACACGCTGGTTTTAAGGAGATTTTATTCTCGCGTTTATCGCGAGTGTTAGAAATTTTGCGATTAACGCAAATCTTACTGGCTTCTCGTTTCTCGCTAAGCTCAGTAATAGCCTCGCGTGAAAAATCACACGCTGGCTTTTCCTTGCGATCAACGCAAGTTGCAACTTCGTGTTTAACATAATAATGACTGATCTCGCGATTAACGCGAGCCAGTTTGCAAGGAACCATAGCCTTGCGTTCTATGAAGTTAGCCTCGCTTTCGATGCGGGCTTTAAGGGGTTTTTACCTTGCTCTCCGATTTCTATTTCGGAGTTGGGTTCTGGTCAATCCAATTTCCATACCTTCTTCGGCAATAGAGAGGCCATCCTCTGCTAGGATTTCCTGTCCAAACAACGGCTCTATGGCCGCGGTCTCCAAGGATCCCCGTTCATCGGTGGATACCTTTTTACCCGTTGCTCGGATATTGGAGCGCACGCGACGATAGTGACGTGTCTTGTTCAGGTTACCTGATGATTCAGAAGAGAGGTACTCCTCGTACTTCTGCTGGTCGATTTTAACGATGAGCATATCTACGTCGGATCTAATCATATCGACGTCCGATTGCGCCACGATCTCTTTTTCGATGAAAGAAACTTCTCCCACTGTGGTCGCCAGTTTGTTCACAGCAGAAATTCCTTGTCTTCTTTCCATTGAAATAACTTAATTTACAACGAAAGTGAACAAAAGAAAAAAGAACAAACGAGATGATTTATATGTATATCGCTCTCTTTTACAATGTAAACGTGGGATCTGTGTGGCGATGGAATCTATCGAGTAGCTCGTTTGGACTATCTAACGTCGTACTCTTCTCTTGATGAAGAAGATGTCGGCCGACTGTAGAACTGATCTCCTCTGGTTTTGATTCGTTCAAGGCTCTATGCGTAACTCGAACTTCTCCAAAACTTCAGAAAAAGATCTCTTAAAGATGATGATCATCTATGGATTGATCTATTATTGATTGATTCTCTCTAAAGTCTCCTCAAAGAGGGTATTTATAGACTTTAGTAGTTATGAGAGTTTCCATAGGAATAGGAATAAAGATTTCTATAGGAATAGGAAAAGAAGGTTTTTGTATTTATCAAGAATTCTAATCAAATATCTAATATTGATTTAAATATCTTGATTTGGAATTCTGATTGGACTCAATTTGGGTATTTGATAAGTCCAAATCTCAATCACAATTAATTTAGAATTCTAATGAAATCTGCTCACGCGGAGCTAAATTCATCAGAACGCGGGGTTATGGATTAGCTCTGCATTTTGCTCAAACGCGAGGCTAAAATAGCCAAACGCGGAGTTACGGAGCTAGCTCCGCGTTCTGTGTGGAAAATTCCTTTTTTACTTAGAAATTTTCACTGCCAACAATAACTGACACTGAAATTGACATACACTGAGTTTGGAGGAAAATTAAGGTTCATATGAATTGGATGGCTGGACGTAACTGTGCTACTGTTTCTCATTTTAGGAGGATCGGTATAAGCTCTGATCGTTACGGCGCTACTGTTTCTCTTTATGGGAGGATCGGGATAGGCTCCGATCATTACTGCGCCACTGTTTCCCATACGGGAGGATCGGAATAGGCTCCGATCATTACTGCACCACTGTTTCCCATATAGGAGGATCGGAATAGGCTCCGATCATTACTGCGCCACTATTTCCCTTTTTAGGAAGATCGGGATAGGTTTCGATCAAATTTTATTGTTTCATTTTTCCGGGGGTAGACGGAAATGCGTCCAGACCAACCAAATTCATATTTTCTAAATTTTCAAATACCATAATTAAAAGATGTCAACTGGGAAAAAAAACTAATGATAACCACATAAAATATTCAAATATGAGACTGCGTACCTTTTATTTGTATATGACCGTAAATAATATTGAGACATTATTATTTATTTTTTTGTGTTTTACTATTTATCATTGGATCGCTTTACTTACAATCTTGGTTATGTATGGCCAGATGCAGATCTTTATGAAGAGATAGATCCGTTACAAATAAGGCAAGATTTTTGACTTACTTTCACGAGAAGGCAAACCTACAAGATTGATGGCCTTTCTAGTTTATTATTTTTTTATTAAAAGTTTATGTAAGAAGGAAAATTATTATTGTAACTAAAAAATTATTGCTTATTTATTGCCCATATTTCCGCTGTGTTGTGACTGTAATGTTTACTGAGACTTATTGAGTTATCATTCAATTCATCCTATTCAGCATCAATTTGTACCCATCTGGAATGAATTCCCCTCTTTAGAATGCTTTGCGGTACATTTTCTTCATCCTATGCAGCATCCATTCTTCTAATACGCCTCCCACTCCTCAAAATTAACTCCCCCCACTCTCCATCCTAAAGAGGAAAAAGCATCCCACTATCTTGATCCTCCAACTAAATTCAATTGCAATGAGAAAATTTTTACCTCTAACCTAGTCTCAAACTCATGAAATCCCACTAAATCTTACCTACTGATCTGATTACCATAAAAATACTGATTTTACATGCCTCTTTAAATATGACAAATACAAACTTGTTCTCCGTACATGCGTGAATACCCAATAATAATGGAAGATTAAAGGGGGCAAAACAGGAACCAAGAACTAGAATTTAAAATTTCTGTAAGTTCTTTTATCCAAGTACGGCAAAGTATGCATGTTTAAGGCCCCTTGATCTGATAACTTATTGATTAATCATACAATAAAATGGGAATGAGACAAAGTATGGCATGCAAAGTATGCAGTAGGATCACGCATGAACTAATTATATCTGACATTGGAGCAGTTTGTGATCGATCCGGCGTGATTCTTTTTTGGTTCATGTAGCCTACCCCAAATACTTGGGATGAAAGGCTTAGTTGTTGTTGTTGTATTGGAGCAGTTTGGGTGCAGATTAAACAGGTAAACGAAGCAGGAGGTTTATTTTTTTAAAGAAGCCCTACTATGAAAAGTCATAAAACTATATGATACAATAACTCTGATTGAAGTGACTGAAAGAGCAGCCCCTATCGTTTATATCGTTTATATTGATATTGTTAGTGCTTAAATTCATTCCATTATTTCAGGAGCTAAGGGTCGTTTATATGGATATTGTTAGTGCTTAAATTCATTCCATTATTTCAGGAGCTAAGGGTATAATTGGCATCAATGGTAAGCGAGTATTGTTTCATCACATTTGGGATGAGAGTGCCCACTACTTTCTTCAACTTGGCATGTTATTATTCTTAAATAGAAGGTTTCTGGTGCACATTGTCACTTTAAACCATAATTAGTTCTCTTCAGTGGTATTTTTATAAAAAATGCAAGGAGTCATTCCTAGACATAGAGAAGGATATGTAAACTGTTGCATAAACTTTAAGGCAGCATTTGATTGGAGTAGTAGAGTAGGCGTTAGACCTTCTTCGGTTGGGGGAGCTGTATGACAATCATAACTTGGGCTCCAGGGGCAGAAGTGGCATGTTTAAAAAATATTTAAGCCTTTTGGCTCCTACATTTCTTACCAAATCCCTAAGTCCTACATCAAACAAGAGTTGGACTTAGCAAATCCTGACATGACCTCTCTACAGACGCTTATCCCCTCTTCTTAAATTGTCCAACTCTTACACCTCAACCCTCCTGCCAAACAACGCCATAGGGCGGTCTTCTAATGGTGTAAGCAAGTCAACAAGGCTTTTGTGTCACATTAGAAGTCAATTCCATTAGGGTGTAGGAGTTAAGCATCTTTCAAGCAAGGAAGCTTCAAAGGATACACCCACAATTTCTAATGACACCCTCATAAGAAGGTCACAAGTATTACGAGTCTGCCACTAGGTTTTCAGGGCAATTTGCCCTCATCTTCTCAATCAGGATAGTCTCCTTCGTTTTGCTCGGTGTTTAAACACTAAATCACCAACAGTAATCACACCACTTGGAACTTAAAATGCCAGACGGGAACTTTGAACTGAGGTTCGAACCCAACAATGTCTCAAAGTTTTTTGAAAATATTCAAAAATTTTAGGATGTTTGAGGTCCAATTGCAAGGAGAGGGAGGAGGGAGTGAGATCCATTAAGTCTTCGCTCCTCTGAACGAATCGCGATTGGGAGAATGAAGAGAGAGGGTGTGTGTCTTGATGGAAAAGATGAGAGCAAAATTATCCAAAGAAGTCAATGGCAGACTTTAATACTCAAAACTTCCGATGAGAATGCTCTTATAAATTTCGGATGTGCTCTTAAAACCACCCAAAAGTGGGGGTAAAATGCATAAAACAATTCAAAAATCCCAATTTGCCCTTTTATAGATACATCAATATTGCACAACAACCCCACCTCAGTTTAAGGCAAGTAGTATTTAGCTGCTAGCTCATGGCAGCAACCCAAGAGCAGCTAACACCCTTTAATTATTTGAATTGGTCATCTACATATATGCATCTTCTATGTGTGTACGGTCCTCTTGATCCATGTATTATTTTTTTGGTATAAATTTTTAGATTAATTATAAAAACTACCCTTGTACTATTTGAGGATTATTAATATCCTATTAAAAATTTACAAAGAGAACCCTGATAAGAGGTGTAAGTGTAAGTGATACACTCAATAGTACGAAAGTAGTTATTATACTTAACCCCAATTTTTTGGTTAGGCAAGTTAGCTCGGAAATAAATTCCCTTAATCCGTCATTTAGCCCTTGTCACACGAGACCTCCCCGTCATCATGTCAATGATAACATAAGATGGTGTTTACTAAATAACCATGTCAGGAGTTATAAGCAAGAGTTATAAGCAAGGCATGAAATCTCAATAACGGTACAAACATCAAACTGTGCCTTTAAGGATTTGAACTGACATGTCAACAACTTAAAATATTTCGAACCGGATATATCACGAGTTTTGGTGTTGAAAGTTTTTCTCAAAAAAATTAAAAGTTAAAAAAGAACTAAAGAAATGCCATTATAAGAATTTTGACAATTTACACTACACTTGATGATGTTTTGGTTTGGTTTTCTTGAAACCTTGAATATGAAACATCTACCTTGGAATAATTTTTCATGTATGATATTTGAACTATTTTAAAGTTAATTAAATTGTTTCATTATATAATACGTCTTATCGATATTGATAATTAATTTTTATGTTAATGGTTAAAATTTTTGTTTTTTTTTTATCACAATTTGCATATGCTTATTTTATATAAATTATTTAAAATTTCAACTACTATCTTTAAGCTATGAAGCTCAAAAATTACATTATGAGCGGTGTCACTTCATGTAAAACGGTACATGCCCAATACATACATAATGGACACTCCAAAAATATCTGTTTTTAAGAACCAAAATATTTGCATTAAGTTGTGTCTACTTGCAAGAAGTCTTTAAAGACCATAAGTCAGGTACCATGGAGCCAAGCATTGAATAAAATAATATATAACTTCTTTTGACATAAGAGTAATACTAAGCTGATAAACCTTAAATATTGTCCAAATATGTGCAAGGTTTTGCATACTTTTATTATGCAAAGTATTAGATTTAACATTCATTTTCTTTTTTCTTTAGTATATTTACTAAATACTACTTATTGCTTAGATTATTAGATTTCCTTTTTTTTACTTTAACAAAACATGCAACACTAATGGATTTTGATGTATATTATCTTTAGACAAATGAACAAATCCGTGCACACTATTTATATCACCATGAGGCTACTATTTTTGAATTCGTTGTCCCTGCGTCCGTGTCCCACCCTATCCTTGTCCCATGTTAATATATGTGCTTCATAGCATTTAAGAAAATTTTAATTGTTTTCTACTTTTGCAACTCTTTTAAACTCATATTTTCTAAAATAGCTTCGAGATTCGTAATTGCACCTCAATAATTACCAAAGCTCTGGAAAACATTGGGTAGTATCAAGCGAGTAGCTCTACCAAATAAGAGAACTTAAAGAAGAAAATATTTAAGGAGCATGATTAAGAAAACATAATTTTGACGGCCATTATCACTACTTTCGAAGACCAATCCGTCATGGCCATGTCTGCCACCACAAGAAATATATCTCCCTTTTGTCTCTCAATGGAGATGGTAGGAGGCAACAAAGGATATGATACCAAGGTCTCTACAAAATGACAATGATACGAGTAGCAGTGACGGCTACAACAAGTTTGGTAGTTCTTACCCGTGAATTATTTACTTTCTTTTTATTTTTTGAGGTAGCATCCGGTTCCACACTTAGGCCAAATGCAGGCTGGTTGGGGTAGACGAATTGGGTGTCACCTCTGCCTACGGAATCAAAGACTATAACAACCTAATTTCTATCATAACTTACATTCCTGATGTCAAATTAATCCAAGAGTGAGTGTGTTATGTTCGTTTCATTTTTCTATATTTTTTGTTATTTTCTTGAAATTTTTTAAATAGTAACTTAAAATAATATTATTTTAATTACCGGTGGGCCCTACACATATTTTGACTAGTCTCTCTTGTTTTAACTTGTAAAATCAAATTTGATTTTATTTAGATTAGTTTAATTAGATTTTGTAGCCTTAAACAACTCAAAAAATCTATTATTACTGGTCATTTGTCCTATACTTTTTTTGTCTTTATTCATCCATACCTCCCATACCCCATCTCCCTAAATTATGAATCTCAAACCCTCTCATATTGCTGGACTGAATTGAAAAGAGAGGGAGAGACTTTTTTTTATCTCATTTTTCTCTCAAACACTCCTTCATTTTTCTTTTCTTCCATACACTCATATTAGATTTAGATTTTTTGAAGAAAAGATAAAGTTTTCAAGCTCCTTCGACCTCCAAATTTCAATATCATTTCACATCTTCAACCTCTACTTCAAGATACATTACAAGGCAAGGAGAATCACAACCACTCTTATGATTTTCTTCTGTAACTAAAATATTTTGTAGTTAATTTAGAATCTTGATTTATTTAAAACTTGAAAAGATAATATCTTTATACAAAAATCTCTATAATTATACTAAATATAAAATAACACTTTACTCTATATTTATGTATTAAATTTATCATTTTATTTATGACCTCTCATTCTTAAATTAAAAGTTGTAAACTTAAATTATATACTTTATTTTTAAATTATAAAAATGCTACCTTTATGAATGTTCATCATATTGGATATATATTTGAAGTTTTCCATATAAATTCTTCGTGTATAATGCAATGATTTTTAATCATTTTCCACTTGCCATTAGAATATATATATATATATATATATATATATATATATATATATATATATATATATATATATATATATATATATATATATATATATATATATATAATCATGTTTTAAAGAGAGGGTTTTACATAAGGTTTTACATTAAATTTGCTAAAATATTTCTTTTATACAAGCTATTACGTTAGGTCATAATTCTTTTTATACTAATCCATATTTACTTGAAAACATATACATTAGTAAGGTTTAATAAATTTGTTACTTTCCATACCATGAAATCATACTAGAATTTGAAAAATTCATATATTGTTAAAATATTATTATAATAGTATTGAGCCTATTTAATTCTCATCCTTACACTTTAGTACACACTTACCTAATATGTGTTATATGCATAATTGTATGTGTGGTTCACATACATGATCATCATAAGTATTTTTACATCTTAATACCTACTTACATACGTGTTTATATGCATATTTGTATATATGTGTGGCTTACATACATGATCATTTCTATAATACTCATTCTAACATTCTAAACTCTATCATACTTACCCTTGAAATATACATACTAGTTACTTGTACAAAATATATAAAAATATACCGGATTTTCGTGATTAGTATATAAACATGTCTTGATAATGTCATGAATCCTGACTTGCCTGCTAACTGGATTTTGATATAAATCATATCTTTCTTGTTACTCGGTATTGATTAGATGATAGACATGTATATGTATTAATCTTAACATGATTAGTTTATCATATTCCGGATTGATTTGTATGTAATATAACTTGAAACATTGGATTATGGGAGAACTAAAAAGTGGAAAAATATTGCATCGTGAAAGGTTTAGGATTGGCTGTGCAACCAAAATAGGAGCCTATCCGCGAGTGCGTCCGGATAGTATTGAGCCATCATCTCTTGTTTAGTCCATGTTGATGGGATGACCGATTTTTCAATATCAATATCTGCTTGAGTGTTTAGAGATATGGCTGATTAAGTGCCAGCATCTTGGTCGGGTTCCGGATATGCACGGATACTTTCACGATACAAGTTTATTTCTTCAACATTTGGTTCAAAAAAATAAAATAAAATAAGATATTAACTTAGACTTGATATGCATGTATATCACTGCTTGATATTGTTACTTAATTATTTACTATTTTCTATAAATGTGCATATACTTTTTACATCCATTCATATTTTACTTGTTAGTTTAAGTTGCACACTTCCTACCTTGTATTGTTTTACTTGCCGGATTTGATCCTGAACTCCCCCACACGCTCAGATATTGAATACGAGAGCAAAAATCTGCCATTGCATGACCTATACTTTTTGGAGCAGACCGAACAGTAGTAGATTTCTAGACCTCCACTTTTGTATTTCTAGGTTTGGTATGTATCACTCCTTCGGGGCTTAATTCCCAATTTTTGTATCAATATTGTATTTGTTGCTTTATATTTTAGACATGTCATATATCCTTTCGTATATCTTTTCTTATATGGCAGTAAACTAAATTCCAATAACCTGATAAATGACTAATATTTAACTCCATTCGTTTCTACTTCTACATACTTATAGACCTCGTGTACTTTGACTTACAAATACCCGCCGGTAATGCACTCTGTTCCGTAGTTAGTGAGGAGCGGAACGCTACACAGACACTACCTTTTAAAATATTTTAATTAATTTAGAAATGTCATGTCACAAATTTGTCCATAACAAGGTTTTAATTTAGAAAATGTCACATCATAAATTTGTCCATGGCAAGGTATGAAACCTTCGAATTGGTATCCGTGATGGTTTAGGAATCAACAACGTTGATCATTACCTATCAATAATATTGAAATTATCAGCAAATATCATAATAACTTTATAAAGTCTATATCACATGGGGTACCTGAGAATCAGTTAGGGGACATATCATATTTGGCCTTCACTTGAAACTTGTGTCTACATTGTACTGTACCTTGTTAAAAAATAAGAGTTAAAAAATAAGAGTTGATTTTAAAGAAAATTGATTAGGTTTTATATTGCTTGCGCAAATTTAAGAATCTACAATGTTTATTTTTAAATAGTAGTTACTAATGAAATATAAATTTGGGTAACATGAATTCATGAGCATATAAGTCCTCCTTTATAATTTGGTAAAAGAATTTCCAATAGAAAATTTAACTTCTCTTTCTCTTTTTCTTGATGCTTTCTCAAGTCTAAGAGAATTTGCAAGGTGCAATATAGCTCTTTACGATTATAGTGAATCCCTCTCTTGACCAAGTTTACTTGGTTAAGAATTTGGTATTACTTGCACGAGGGTCAACATCAGCCCCCATGTCGACATACATTGTCAGATCCTTCCTTGCTCTATATATGACTCCATCTTAATGGGAAAAGGACTAGATGACGATGAACATAATTTAGAATGACATAATTTCACAATGTTCGAGGGCCTATCATTAAAACATGGTAATAAGTAACCTGCTATGCCACACAATCAATACTTGTTTTGCTAATGGATCTTGTTCAATATCCACAACAAAACCTGATCCAAACCTTACTTGTAATAAAACTTTTTTGCCCTCTCAACATAAACATAACTCCAAAAATGAGTGAAGGGATGACAGCAATGCTGGTTTCAGACTAGAAATGACCAATAGATGTGATCTCCCTCTTTCTACAATCCCCATTATTCTTTTCTTTTAAATTGTCTGTTTTTTTTTTGTTTTCCTTTGTGCTCTATCAATGCAAATCGTCCAAGAGAGAATTTTCAAGGCGAATTTTGGATAAACCAAGGTCAAAACTGATCTGCAATGGCTGAGCCAGATATGTTTCTTGTGATCTTTTGAGACATTGCTTGTATGTGTTACTACTGCTATAACTCAGGATTGCTGTATGTAACAAAAGTCATGTTAAACTAAACACAATTTTTTTTTAAAAGATTAACTTACTAATTTGAAAATTAGATCAATTGGGTCAGCCAACTAAAATTAAAAGAAGATTACATTTGGAGAACCATTACTATTATAAAGGCATATGAAGCAGGCACATGTTCTTTCCGTGCTACTTATAAGTTCTTTTAAGATTCTGTTAATTATTATTTGCATGTAGGAATGCTAAATGGAAACTTGAAGCACGTATTATAAACAGAAAAACGAGTTCAGTGCCTATTAAATAATATTCATATTAGTATATACTTTCATGCATTACTAGTTATTGGTGAATAATTCAAATTTGAAAGGAGCTTGTCATCTTTAATCACGAAAACTATTACTGATAGTAATCGTTCTGTTACTGTTAACGTTGGATACATTTCGAGTTAGTAATTTCTCCACCTTGGTGTTCATTTCCTCCACATGGATTCGAGTGAGTGCATGTATGTATGTGCATATGTCTCAGTGGGTGGGTATGAACGAGAGAAGTTTTCTTTCTTCTATTCATTATGTCCACACTATTAATGATGAAATAACAACAACAACTACTAAGTCTTTTATCCCAAATACTTAGGGTATGAACCAAAAGAAAATCACGCTGGAACATTCACATAAATGATCATATTGCACTCATTCCTATTGAGCAATGTCTTCATTTAAGCCTCTAGCATCCATACATTTGCGTATCATCTCCGTCCATGCTTCCTTCGGTTGCCCTTTACTCTTTTAACTTGTCCTAAGTTGATAAAAATCTACTCGTTGAACTGTTGCATATGTTGGTTTACATCACACATGACCAAGGAAATTTTCTTGCATTTTCTCTTCGATGGACTACGCCAATCTTAACATGAATATCCTCATTTCTCACATTATCTCTCTTGATACTACCGCACATCTAATAAAGCCTATGCATCTTTGCTTCACTTATTTTCTATAAATGATATCTCTTTATAACCCAGTATTCCGTACCATAAAACAAAGTTAGTCTAATAGTAGTCCTATAAAAAATATCCTTCAACCTTAACAGAATGTTATGATGGCATAAAACTCCTGTGCACTCCTCCATTTCAACCAGCCAGCTTAGATCCAATAGTTGACATCACTATCGATCTTTTCATCGTTTTGAATAATAGAAGCTAAATGCCTAAACCTTTTATATCACTTACTCGTCCAGTATCACAACACTATAGTCTCGGGTCCTTTGTTTATTAAACTTGCACTTTAGATACTTTGTTTTGGACCTAATCAATTTAAAATCTCAAGATTCTAACTTTTGCCTCAATAACTCTAACTTGAGCTCCTATCTCATTGACTAGGATAATATCGTCATCACATAGCGCACACCAAGGTATCTCATAATGAATAGCTCTAGTAAGCTCATCCATCACCATGGCAATTAAGGACGAAATATCAAATATTAATCTCGTTTAATGTTTAAGGGGCAAAAAGAAATTACCTGCAAACTCAGCCATCAGAAAATCAAGTTCACCATTTGTTTTCCTCTCTGTTGAAGCATGCAACAGGGGCAATATGGTTTCATGCCTTTCCAGTCCAGAAAGGTGGCGAACATAATCAAGCTGTCCAGAGACATTGCGAGAAGGTGGTTCCTTTTCCAATAAACTTAATAGAGGCCTAATCTGCTCCTGCTGAGGTCCCAAGTGATTCATGGTACCAGAGTGTGCATTCGACGAGATTTCAAGCTGTTTCGGAGGTTTATCAGTGGAATTTCGAGTTGTAGAATTTGAGACCCTCTGTTGCCTAGGTAATTCAGTTTCTGATCGGGAAGGGTCAGGTTTCCACAAGCCCATATAATCATTCTTTTTAGAAGCTGCAGCTGCTGAAACTCTGTTTGTCAAATGTCCGTTTTCACTTGCAAGCTCATGGAACTTCGGTGATAGTGAAGCTTCTAATGTACCAAGGCCTGCATGAGCCTTGTCTACAACCCCAAAGAACTGTTTGGAATCCAGCTGGGTTCCATCTGGCCGCTGAGAAGTGTGTAAGGATTCAAATGCTGCACCAGACAAAGAATGCTCAAGCCTCACCCTGGAAGAATCAAGATGTCCAGAACTAGATACCGGTGATTCAAACAGCATGGAAGGAGCGCAAGGAGGATCCAATGAACCGGACCTTGGTTTTGGAGATGAACCATTCTGTGGAAGAGATCCACTGCCACCAGGTATCGAGGCTAAGCGAGTTGCTTCTTTCAAACTGTGAAGTGTATTGACAAGCCTGAGAAGTATTCCATTCTTAGCAGCAATGCGACAAAAGTCATTTTTTGTAGTTGAGTGCTGGAGCTTAAACACCTGCCACATGCCATCTATCGCAAGATGAACCATTTCCCTGAAAATGCATAAAGGATCAGCACACTGGGACTAAAAAACAAGAAACTCAAGAAAATAAAAGCAGGCACTAGTGGTGTCATATGATAAAGTATGTAACCTGTACTTCGCATAATCAGCCTCAAGAAACCCCACCAAAACACGTATTCCACGGCAAGCAATAAACATTTGCAATGTCTGCGTGCTGTATGAAATATAGTACCAAGGTATAACCAGTCAAATAATCCTTCTATCAGAATCGGTGGATTCAGATTCTGCTAACCATAGTAAAAAATATAACCTGGACTGACAAAGCTGCTGGAGGAAAAAAGCTGCTTGCATACGGACTTCCCGTGGGCGATCAGGCACTGCAAAATTCATTATGACTGGAATCTGTATTTTAAAGAATACACGTTACATGATTTCCAACAATAGCTGGAAACATAGTCAACTAGAAAAGAAAAAAAAATATGATAAAGTAATTCTCACAAGGCCAACTAAACAAGCATTTTCCTGGAAAGCAACATTATCTCTGACTATCTGATTAATAATTTGAAGTACAGAACATATAACCTGCACAAAGGACAGCAGAATCTTATATTCTACTCACGAAAAAGCACTAGACAGTATAAGAAAGAAAAAGGAGGAATATGTTCATAAGCTTAAATTCAGCTGCCATGTGCATCTACACCATCATTTGCCATAATACTTTGGTAACTGACAAATCTATAAAACAGTCATATTGCTTGAGAAAAGTACTTACACGGTTTCTGGGAACATCTAGAAGTTCCATCAGTGGAAGGAAACCGTGCTGAGACATAAAAACATGTTTTTGCTCGGGACGTTGAATGAAGAATGCAGTAAGCTTCTGACATGCTGACAATATTACATCTTCAGATTCTTCTGGCTTCAGCAAACTGACCAATTTGCTGAACTCTACAGACTGGCAAACAACAACAAAACACTCATAAACACAGATATATTTTGGTGTATCAAAATTGTAAAATGTATATTTGCTTATATATGCACAGAAACTCAAATACCTTCTCAACCGGAATGGAAAAAAAAAGGACAATTTAAATGAATTGTTCCCTTACTCGCTAAGTTGCCATATAAAACTAACTAGACCACCTATCACATATCCAGAAAAGAAAAATCCCTGGTGACTAACCAATGTTTCTCATTAATTAGAAGTTTCTTTGATAACTAGGCTAGTACTTCTGCTTTCCAGAAAATCCCAACTAATCATATGGAGATGGTAAGATTAAATCAAGCAGCATGTGGCTTTTAACTTGTAACGACTGTAGCATGAAATTCTTATACCATCGGATCAGCAGGGTTAACTCTGAAATATGTACCAGTAATTGCCAAGTATTTCTTGTGCATGGACCTACATCTGGATGGTGGAGACCATACAGGAAGGGAAGACCAGGAACCAGACCATTCACAGGAAACCTGGTCAGGAACCTCTTGATCAACAACTTCTTCATTTTTTATTTTATTTTTTTAATCATCATGTCACACCTAAGAGGATCAAACAGGATTTCAAGATATAACATAGTCTGGAATATTGAACCAGCCTCAGTGGAGGAAGAGACAAAAATCCATTGAAACTATCCGACTGCTTGCAGTAACTACTTTGTGTAATGCACCTACACAGTAAAAAGGTGGTACCAATATATTCTGTCGGAAAGTGAGTTCTCAAGTGAACTACAATTCCTAAGTCAGAATATTATGATATATATATATATATATATATATATATATATATATATATATATATATATATATATATATATATATATATGAAGTAAGCAGTTAAAGGGGGCCAAAGATTGGAAGAAGATCTGACAATTTACTAAATTGAAGAAATTATAAAGCAGTTCTCACTCCTCAGGAACAAGTGCATCATGTGCGAACACATCAAGAAATCATTCACTTGGGACGAAAATACTATAATATTTTAACCCACATAATGTCATCAAATTTTACATCATTAATTCATGAAACTGCATTCTCATTCAACAAATGAAATAAGGAATCCAAAACTTTTTTCCACTTTTATATCAAAAAAACTAGGTAAATTTTCAAGAACATGGAAAAGAATATATAACATCATGAATCATACTGATGAAATACGAGTCAAATGATGAATACCTGAAGCTGGAAAATGCTGTCAGAATGCAAATTTTCATCAAAGGCCTGCTTAGAAAATACAAAATCAGATATGAAGATTCACTTACTAAAATTAGAATATTGAAGATGTTAACAATAACAGCACAAATGCATGCATGTCTATAGTAAAATCTAACTATAACACCAATTGACCAGACAAGCATACCGAACTATCAATCACTTTTTCATTAATAGCATCCATCACCATGCCTAGAAACATCTCGCCATTTCTCTGTCCTGACTCATTTTCCATATGTGTCCGAGCCATCCTAGCCTTGAGCTCTTCTGCCAACACACCTTTTCCACCATCATAACGAAGTACATTCCCTTGGTCCAAATCAGAAGTTGATGGTTCGGTACCTTGAACCCCTGGAATTCCAGCCAGCGGAGAAAATAAGTCATCCAGGGAAGCATCCCCTGGCGTGTCACTAAATCTGCTTAGTCCGTTACCTCCAGTTACAGCTGACAAAGTAGTAACCTTCACAAACTGTTGCACAGGTATGAGTAACGCAAGCGAATGAAAATGAATAAGAAGAAGAAAGAAAGTGTTTGCAAAATACAGGCTGACCACATGACTGCAACATTTTTATACCAAGAAACAGAAGAACAAGACCAGACAATAATTAATAAAAAGAACTCATAATATAACTTCTAGGACTAACCTACAATTCTGTATCATACTATTATTAAAATGAGTTCATGCTTATGACATCTCATAGTATATAGGATGAGGAGGGTCATGTAAAAACGCATGTATCGCAGAATAGAAAATAATGTATTATCTTCATAATGAGGAATCCCACCAAGAATATTATTAAGATGTGCCCATTTTTATTCAGAAAGTGGCACTCACCTTTTCAGGACCAGCTTTCTGGACTCCTGGTTTAAATGAAAATATACTGCTTTGATCATGACTTAAACTTCCTTCACCATCACTTTCTACCTTCACAACATTTTCTCTTCCAGATTCTAGAATGTTTACAGCACCATTAGTTACCAGCTCACCACTAGAAGGTTCATTGGTTACTGTTTGATTGGCAAGTAATGCTTCTCTACTGGAAGAGCTTATAGATGGCTTTTCATGAAAAACTAAAGTAGGATCTCTAGCGGAAAGAACTTCATCTTTTAAACTATCCACACCCTCCATGCAGCCCTCCTGAACAACGTCACCCTTTGCACCATGATCCCCTTCAGACCCGTTCCTTTCCAAGAAATCAGTAGCCACATGTTCTTTCCCAGATCCTTCCTGAATTGGTACATGAGGGGGGAAAAATCAGCACACAGTATGACACAATATACAACAAATTAGCTTTCAACACATGTTTTCTGGGTACTTGTAGGAGACAACAGCTCTTAATATCATTTAAAAGCCAATATGCATAGACCAATTTGGCCGTAACTGCACTCATAGGAGACAAGGTTATGGTGACAGGTAGTCATACTTGCTCAATTTGGGGGCCATCAGTCTTTTCCTTTTCTTGCAGTGGACCTATATTATCCTCATGATCATCCCCAGTAGAACTATCATCAGCTGTCGCAGCATCTTCATCAATACTCCTTAAAAAAAAAAAAAAAACAACTCAGTAAAAAGCTACAAAAGCAAGTTTGCAGGGAACTGAATGGTGCTCGTTCTTCTTATGAAAATCCAGTTATTGAATATAGGAACAAGAGTAGAGGTCTCTAGTGATAATAGAATTAACATAATTGCAATTGCTGAAAATAAAAAATGATGAAGCAACAAAAAAATATAAGGCAATAATCTCTGAATTATATACCCACAATGTTCTAAAGTGATCTATGCAGTAGTAAATGCGAGGGCAGTACCCATATTCAACCAAAATGCAAAAAGAAATAATAATAACAACAGCAAGAATTGTTAAACAAAAAACTATTGGCTCGGAATTTTGATTATCCAGTGTTAATCGAAACTGAAATTTGATCTGACATCTGAGCTACTATGCTTAAACAGTGCTATATTTATATGCCCTTTACTCTCTTTTATCATTAAACTTTCCATAACCAAGGTTTTAGTGGACTCATCCACTAAACTTCCCCAACAAAATCTCTTTGGCAAGAGGGCAGCAGGTTCTGGCAAAAGGGAGCAGCAGGCACTGCTAGGCAGTTTTTGTAAGAAAACCGAGCCGTTTGGTTCAATTACTTAAGTTTTTAGGTTGGTTCAGTTAAATAACTGAAAACTTCAGCCAGTTTCAAGTTGGATTTCAGCAGCTTTTTTGCCAAATCTAAACTGACCAAAAACTGAAATTTCAGTGGGCTAAAGAGCATAATGAGCCAAAGAACATAAATTCCATTGATTTTTTAAGGTTGTGAGCTTGGGCCAAATAAAAAAAAATTTCATTACATTTTTGAGTTTGTAGGCTTGGAACAAATAATATAGTTTTCATTGCATTTTTGAGTTTGTGGACCTGGGACGTTGAATATAAATTTCAATTTTTTAGTTTATGGGTGCGACCAAATACCGAACCGAAATTTCAACTTAGTTTCGATTTTGGATATCTTTTGGTTGGTTTTGGTTCAGTTGAGGGTATTTTGGTTCAAATTTTGTCTAAAATAAAACCAACAAATGCTCACCCCTAACAGCAACTCCTCCTCACTATATTTACTTTATTTGGTTAGTAAAATGCTTTTATTTACATTATCTGAACTGTCATTAAATTGTTTTCTTCATTAGTTTTTCCTTAAGTAGACATTTATCTTTAATTGTGTTCAAGTTGTCCTCTATAGTTGTTTCTCGATTCAGTTTCACACATTTATAAATATTTAGATCAATGCTGAAAATAACGCATTATGTAACCCGTTATATTACGTTATGATACCAAATGAAACCCTAATGCTATCTAACGATCAAAAATAACTCAGGCATTGTAATGGTGCCTTTCTAATGTTATTTTGCATTATTCTGCATAGTTATATTAAATTATGTTACACTATTTGCTATTATTTTTTGAGTATTTTCTAGAGTGCTGCTAATTATTTGTTTTGCTTGCTAGTTGAATATTGCAATTTATTACTCGATCGCATATTTTTTGCTTGTGAATTGCTAGCTAATTAATCTTTGTGATTACTTGTTAAAATTTCTTACTTATTGCTTCCATTTAACTTCCTGAAATGAACAATTACAAATAAGAAAATTAAGTATTAAAAAATATAAATTATCACATTTGTCGTGACGGAAACTAAAATAAATAAATTTAAGATCTTCTTTTCTGAAATTACAAATGCGAACTTAATATAATTTATGAATATAAATTCAAAAAATTACATTGAAACTTGTTAGAAACATAGAATAGTTTATATTTGTTGCGGAATGCTTTTATATTCTTTTATTTGAATTTTTAAATTTATTTTCTAATTTATAAGAAAATTATTGTACATAGTTTATATTTATTTTTATTAAACAAATAGGGAAATTGCATATCATGCATCATACGTTACACTATATGTGTAGTAACCTAACACAGGCAAAATATTATGTTACGATTATCACTATTTTAGACACTGATTTAGATCTTCTAAATATTTATGCATTTATCAATATTTTTCCTTTTTTTTTCATTTTCTTCACCTTTTTCCCCAAAATGACCTACCCAGATTGCATATTTGGAGGGTATATAGTAAAACTTTTTGTGCCAGTGAAGCGAACATCAGCAAATAATAACACATAATGTAAAATTGATAACCAGAATATAATATGGGATATGCAAGGAAACACATATAATGTAAGTGTTATGGATTAACGTAGATATAGATGAAGTTATTGGCCAATCCTACCTTCCTTTTTATCTATTTCCTATTTTTATCTAAAAGAAAAAAGAAAAGAATAGCTAGAATTTTCTATTTTAAAATTCAATTAAGATAAGAGCCCAACATATACAAGAAAAAAAATAAAGGTAACACCCTTTTCTTTCTTGGACTATTTAGTAAGGTCATGAAATATTTCGACTTGTTTATCTGTTATATATAATGGATTTACCTGGACCAATACATGATATCCTTGTAGTATTTCTGGGATTAGTTCTTATATTAGGAGGTTTAGGAGTAGTGTTATTTACCAATCCAATTTATTCTTCTTTTTTATTGGGATTGGTTCTTGTTTGTATATCCTTATTCTATATTCTATCAAATTCCTATTTTGTAGCTATCGCATAGCTCCTTATTTATGTATGAGCTATAAATGTCTTAATCCTATTTGCTCTTATGTTCATGAATGGTTCAGAATATTCAAACGATTCATATTTTTGGACTGTTGGAGATAGAGTCACTTCACTGGTTTGTATAAGTATTCTTTTTTCACTAATTACGACTATCTTAAATACGTCATGGCATGGAATTGTTTGGACTACAAGATCAAATCAAATTATAGAATAGGACCTTACCAGTAAGGTTCAACAAATTGGAATTCATTTATCAACAGATTTTTATCTTCCGTTTGAACTCATTTCTTTAATTCTTTTAGTTTATTTGATAGGTGCAATTACTATGGCTCATCAATAAGAAATACTTAGAATTAATATAATTATTAGAAATTCGAAATCCAATGAAAAGGGAAAATTTCATTTAATCTACTGCGGATACCCTCTTTTTTCTGTAATTACTCGATTCTGGTTAATAAAATCGGTTGAATTGTTGCTCATATTGAAATGAATCGAGATTCATGAGGAGTTTACCCAATGATGTTTGAACATATACTTTTTTTTAGCGTCTACTTATTTTCTATCGGTATCTATGGATTGATCACAAGTCGAAACATGGTTAGAGCACTTATGTGTCTTGAGCTTATACTAAATTCGGTTAATATAAATCTCGTAATATTTTCTAATATATTTGATAGTCGCCAATTAAAAGGAGATATTTTCACAATCTTTGTTATAGCCATTGCGGCTGCAAAAGCAGCTATTGGGCTAGCTATTGTTTTGTCAATTTATAGTAACAAAAAATTAACTCGTGTCAATCAATCAAATTTGTTTCATATATTGTTCAAACTAAACAACTTTTTAGTATGGCCAAAGACCCCATTTTTGAAAAAAAATATATAAAAACAGCACATAATCTTGAATTTAAAAATCTTCCTAGGAATACATGCAAATTTGATATTTGTAAAATTTTGGAAGAACAAAAATAAATTTTAATTGTTATATTTTTCTTCTTTACCTTACAGAATTTCTATGACTTCTGATTGTTGAGAGGTTTAAACATAATCATTATCTTCGTGTTAATGCTCATTATATTGATGAGGTATGGTGTTTACAAGAAAGAATTATTGGTCTTAGAAATTCGATTTTCCTCAACAATTTTAGATCTTAGCCACTCCCTTATGGCTCTTTTTTCCACATTCAAAATTGAAAGAAATTTTTTTTTCCATTTCTTTTGATAATGCTTCTAAAAGTACTACTGCAATTGAATATTTAAAAAATTATACTAGACCAATTTTGGATGGAAAACTATTTCACGTGTGTTATGTTTGTCATATCAATTTGTGTGTGCAAGATGCGATAAAAGTAGCTAATGATTCTGTTAAACTTGGGAATATTATTTCTTCAATGAGATCTAGCGGTCCAAGAAAACAAAATTTCAAGGGACTGAACTTAACCTAAAACCTAGAATTTTACAAAACTATAGGAACTCAACATATTATATGTTGAGTGTGTTTTTCTTATAACACTGCAATACAATTATTTATTGTATGGAATACAAATGTGCACTATTAATGATGTTGAATGGGATTAGAATGCAATGCCATTTTTTAAGTTTTTTTTTTTTTTAAATGTAACTAAAATACTTTCTAGAACATATTACTGACAACTCATTTAACACTTTATATTCTAACTGAAATTAGTAGAGTTTTTAAAGAGTCAAGAGAAAATGAATTTCTTCAAAATGTTATAACACCATTTAACAATATTTCTAAAATTTTCCTTATTTATTTATTTTTGAGCTGTCGTAAATTAACAGGACTTGAGTTTTTAATTTAAGAATTTCATAAGAATATAGATTATGATAGTGATGTTTTAGGATTAGTTTCTGATATTAGAACTTGTTTAGATATTATATACTCTACATATGAAGATTTATATGGAAATAACCCCCCTCAGCATCTCAATCTGCTCATTTAGTGGAACAAGTGTTAAAAATAAATTTTCTAATTAATTATCAGCATCTAAAAAAATAAAAACCTTTTACACTTCATTTAATAAGCTTCATTATTAGATTTGATCTTACTAGTGCTCTCACAAATGAGCAAGAAAGGTATAAGGATTTTGATATCCTGTCAGAGTGGTAATCTCAGAAAAAAAAAATATCATATATTTTATATCATAATCTGTGATATACTAACACCACCAGCGTCAACAATAACATTGGAATCTACTTTCAGTATAGGTGGTCGAGTGCTGAAAGACTAGAGAATCTCAATGGCGACGAACACATTAGATATGTGTGCATGCTTAAAAGACTAGTTAGATGCAGACGACAGAAATCAAAGTCGAGCAAATAACCCTCACATGGAAAACTCACAGGATAAAAAATGAAGATCGAAGAACAAATAATTTAGTATATGGCTACAAATGCTGCAATAAATGTATATTTTTACATTTTTATCTCTGAATCTTATTCAAAACTCATAATACTCTAGGAAGTAAAACGAAGAACAAGTTTAGAGTGACGGCTAGAATTCTCTCCCCCCTCTTCGGGATTTGCATGATATCTAATGAGTTATTATAGAGTTAAAGGGTATTATTTATAAACTTTGAGTGTAATAAAATTATTTTTTTACTTCAGATTCGTCGTCGCTCCAATTTGACCAAAATTGAATTAATTTTAGTTATATTTTGATGAATTTAAACTCTTAGTATCTTTTCCATTTTTTAAAAGTTTTAAGTAAAATGTTAAATTTTTCTATATATTTTTCATAATTTTCTAACAATCTCAACCCTTAAAGCATTTTTTAAATATTTTTATTCATTTAACAAAACAAAAAATTAATTTTTAAAAAAAATATCTTGGCAGGCCAGCTCAGCCCATGTTTGCCGAGGTGGGTTGTTGGGCTGGACCCAGTCTCTCCCCGAGGCGAGCGTGCAAGGCCAGGCGCACGCTCCCCCCGCAGCGAGCAGGTCGGGCCATGCCGCATCTAGCCTAGCCCGGCCTGCCCACAGCACGCCCATGCCCAAGCACGGATCGTGCCAGGCCAGCCCAGTTGCCACCCTTGCTCAGACCCAAGTACGTATTGGGAATTATGCCGAACAATGCCAGCTAGCATAAGGAATATCTTAATAACTAAGGACACCTTTTAACATATTTCTTATTTAAAATGCTAAGAATAAAGGTAAGACCTATAGATGATTTAATTAATTATTTGATAGAGTAGAAAAAACAAGCTCTGAAGACAATGCAGAGTTGCTTGGACTTGAACTGCATGATGTTAGAAATGCTTTTTTTTAAAAAAAAAAGAACACCTAGAAAAGGAAAAAAAAAAACAAAGAAAAAGAAATCCAAAGTTCAAAAGTTTTACCAACCATATGGGCCATGTTTATAAAACAACCTCATTGTGCCATGTTGGGTTGCCAGTTATTACTGCAGAAGCTGTTTCATCCATCAAGAACAGCATTGTTACTTCCGCTTGACTACAACAACAACAACAACAACTAAGCCTTTCATCCCAAGTATTTGGGGTAGGCTTCCGCTTGACTACTTCGACTCAAACAAAATCAAAAGTATACAACTTATTAAAGTACAACTATTAAGTTGACCATAAGTTATACTACATATTTGACCACAAGAAAAAAGTTAATGATTAAAAAAAATCGTAGGATATTGTGTCAAACAAACAAGAGCAAAATATGCTGTGAAGTTAAAAAATGCTTAGATCCAGCAACTACCCCTGCATATGATGAACAAAAAATAAACAGGTTTTAATTACTCCTTACCTAATCGATCCTCCTGGTTCTCGAAGAGAGGACTGCAAAACACGCCTAGAGTTTTGAATCCATGGATGCAACAGTAATGTTTTTGCATCTGGTCTCTGCATAGCATCCTAATAATGCTTCTTAATGTTAGCACAGTGACAATGACAAAGTGGGGAGTGCTTGCATCAGTGTTAATAAATGTATGAGAGGCTGGTTATTCAATTGTAAATATCAAATACTGCACATAAGTAAATTTAATATTAATCTTTTACCTTCTTAAAACATTGACGAAGAAAATCAGTAATGTCAGCTGATAGTCCATCAGGTATGGGAGGATGCACATCCTGACAATCAAAAACTTCCCAGCGATAAATCAAAAGAAAGGCAGTGATAACAAATACATAATCATAGAAGAATTTATAACACAGCACATGAAATTAGAAACATAAAGTATTGTGTAACTTAAATAATTTCTTCTGTGTCTTATATAGCCTGCCAATGAGCACCTCCAACCACAGAAATAATATGTGGCTCCCAAGTCACTTATTCCACGTTATTCCCCGCTATACACATTACTTATTCCACTTCTGTCAATAGCTGTAACAGGCCACTTCCCATTATATAGCTATTATCTAGGCTTCTAACCAAAGGCTATACAATGCAAAAAGATTTTGTTCTCATCAGGACAAAAAGACCGGTCATTTCTGACATTTTTATAGGATGATACGAAGGCACATGTAAGGCATCTTCAAATGAAATAATTGTTCCCGGATTGAGCGTCTGCAGTAGAATAAGTAGATCGTTGTGTTATATTATGAGCAAGGGTGTAAGAGATGCTAGGCAAAACTAGGCTGCAGACCTGCTGCCTAGTGACTAGATGCTTAAGCTTTTGAGAGGCGGTAATATAGTAAAGAGGTAGCAGTAAGCAGCAACAGCTTCGAATGCAAAGGAGAACAAGAATAAGAGGAAGCCAACGGAGAAGACAAGATTTCATTTAAATTAAACAATAGAAACAAAATTCAGCTTTCGGAGAAAGGGAGATAAAACCAAAGGTGGCTGAACAATGATCAAAGGCAGTTGACGTCCATGGCACCCAGCTTTAATGGCTGCAGGCCCATGCCTAGCTGGGGTCAAGGGCTCTAACCAACAAAACAGATTAAACGGCCCTGTTAGAATCATGCACCTACCAAGAACATGAGGCATGCTCAGTAATAGGAGAAACAATCATGGAATAAAAGAATGGGAAATCATGATAAATCCCTCTACACTTCGAGAGAAATATAAAACCTCACATCACCAATCTCACTAAATGGACTAGCAAAAACCAAAAATATCATGTTTGTATGGTAAAAAATTATATTTACTTCAATTTTGTTGATGTCAAACTTGCCATACTAGGTTAGCCAAACCAATTCAAGCATAAAACAAGGATTTGGTTTGAGAGGGCTCGGTTAGGGAGCTGGGTAAGTCACTGAGATGTGGAATTTCGGGCTAATAACATGTAAAGAGAGTTTTTAGAAAGTAAAGAGCACAAAGCACAAGTACACAGCACTTATCAAGGTCCGGCAAGACGAAACTCGAGCTTACGTCCCCGGCGAAGAGTTGGTCGCACGACATGTTTTTTATTCGAAAATGGATCAAATCCGTCAGAACTCTCCCCTCTTTTTTTTTCTCTCAAACTATAACTAAATCTAATGGATAATGGATCTTAAATCTTGAATCTTCAATACTAAATTAACAATCCTAGATACTTATAGTTGTTGCAATTGGTTATGATAGGAACTGTAATGGAATTGGAATCTCATATCTCTGCATCTGAAGATAGGATTCATTACAACGATTGGATTGAGTTTTCGTATCTTCGAAGAATTCGATTTCCTTATCCAATAAGGGCTCTAATAAATAGTTGACTTAACGTAATTGATTGGAAATGGAGGGTCAATCCGACTTCTCATGGGAGAGATCATGTGGAGATAATATAACTCTTGTATTATTGGTAAGATGATTCTATGTAGAAAGTATTACTGGCTTGATACTTAGAGTCTCGCCTTATGGGCTTTCACTTTTGGCCTGGGCCTGCTACTTTTTGTAACAACAGTTGCCACCCACATTCGAGGTAAGTCCATCTAGATCTTTGAGTGTTTATGACTTTCTCTGAGGTGGTTATGTTTAAGGGCAAGTCGTCTTTTTCCAATTGGATTATTTTCTTAACACTAGATACCTCTAATCCATCTCTGGCAATCCATACAAGAGAAGAGGGCGGCACTCTTCCATAGTAAGTATCGCAAAGACTAGGACTTCCTGCACTGTCCACAATCTTAACGTATGGATGGAAGTTCTTTTACATGGCATGGGAGTGAGTCCTTCAAGTCCTTGGAAGATAATGAGCTTGTATATTTTTACTCATATCAAACTCTACCATTGAACTTAAAGTTTTACAGTGACTATCCATAAGAACAATTTCGGCTCTGCCAATTATCCAAATGGGATTATTGGAGATAAACAGTCAATATTGCGCATCTCCTTAGATTCAGATTGAGTAAGTCATCAATCAAATGTGCAGCTAGGATTTCACACAGCTTTTTATTTACATAGATCAATCTGTCCATCGATCGAGTGGCAAATATTAGGCGGTATTTCAAATTAGGATCAGACCAAAAATCATTTGAGCTACCATGATCACGTGGCTACTTCGATAAGTAGAATCATCACATCAAGTGTATTTTCTAGTATCTTTACTCTTTGTGTGTGTGTGTGTGTCTGTGTATATGTAGGTTCATAAGTTATGTGCCTCGCATAAAATATCTAACCTGCAGTTCATTTTCCCTATCTCTAATAAAAAAAATTTAAAAATTTTCTTTTGAATTATGATCTACCCAATTTCTTGGGTTTTTGTTTTAATTTGGTCTTTCATCAAGTGAACATAAAATTAATAGTTTTGATGAATATAACATCTTGTATTCACTTAATGAAAGAATAAATTATTTTCAAAATTTATAAAATTTAATCCTAAAGTAGCTAAGCAGGTAGAGATCATGATCCAAAAAAAAATTTGAAAAAAAAATAATGGTGTCATTACTTTTTCACCGCTGACTCACGTATATGTGTGTGTGTGTACAATCGCAATAAAAACTTTTGTAAGCATTCAAAATTCCAGAGATTACAGGAGCTCCTATTTTCATGCTTCATCACCCTTTCCAACTTCTTTCGTCCATGTTCTTCTTTCAAGGTCAGTTCCAATTCACTCTTTCCATAACTTTCATTTCTAGCATATGTCAAATTTAGCGTCCTTTCGAAGTTACCTTATAGTCAAGTTGGAATATCAGCTTAATGTCTAGTTCCGATTCTAGTGTTAGCCCCTAACTTCTTTGTCAAAGTCGTAGCGAGTAAAGTTTATGTATATTTGGATCTTTCAAAAATTTCACTTTATTCATCAGTAGAAAGGATGTATGCTAGCACCCCTGAGTTGACTTTCGAGGAGCTTGCTTGGGCAAAGACTCTTTTCGAATTTCTATTTATTAGCCGAATATTGAGTTCATGATCGAAGAAGCATCTCTTGTTGTCGCGGACATAAGCAACGCCCAAGGCAAACGAGTGTAGATTTTTTTACTTCAGATTTCTCCCAAGTATATCAGATTTTGATTAACTATTACTCTCATAGAATTTTAAAATTTTTTAAAGATGTATACTATGGAGAGGTGTTTTGTCTTCCATGAGCTTTTCATTAGCAAGAGAAGGCAAAGAAGTAAAAGTCCAAAGCGATCCCAAAATCAACGTTCCTTCTCTTCCAGCCAAAATGAAGGACACCTTGACTAAGATATCTCGAGCAAAGACGTCTTGCCTTTAGATGAAGTCGGAGACGTTGCTTCCGAATGACACCGAAGAGCGAGTTTCCCCAGAGGAGGGACTAGGCCCGCAGCACAGAAGTAACTAGTTGTCAAAGCAGCTAGTTGCCAGAGGTCGAGGAGATGAGGCTTTCAAACGAAGGAGAGAAGATAAGTACCCTCTCCCATATCCAATTAGCTCCCCTTTAGACAGGGGAGGACTCAAACTCAAACTCAAGCTAGGAGAGGGAGATCTTGAAGATCCAACAACCTAACCTCAGGGTTCAAGTCTTGGAACCAAATGAGGGCAAGTACATTATTCCCACATATAATACCAATTATTTACACAAAATTATCCAATTAAGTTAGCCGAAACAATTCAAGCCCAAACAGGAATTTGGGTTTGAGACGGACTCAAATTTTCTAGTCGAGGTTTACAAGAAGTCAAAGTCTCTCATGATGACGCTGCAGTAATTATGCCTAACATCACCCACTCTGAGGTAAGAAGAGTTCCCATGGCTATAAAAAGCTCGTGCAAAATTATCTTTCATGATGTTTTCAAGAAAAAAAATGGTGGCTCATTCGAAGTATGTGTACAAGACCGGTATAGCAGATTAGAGTGTAGCAACCCTTATTCCTTCCACGGTTGAGAACGGGAGGGTCTTCCCTACTTTTTAACATATTATCAAAAGCTTATTGAAAAAAATCCACAGGTTCATGCACACAAAGTCTCTTGGACTGGAAAAATACATCCATCTAAACATTGAACAAGAGCAGTATGAAGTCTTTTTTACGTATGTAATACTTGAATGGTGCTTATCTTTCCAACCAAAGCTCATATTGTGATATTTTCTCCTAGCTAAAGTATAAAAAACTTTCCATAAACTATCACATTTATTCCCAAAACCTCCATAAGCTATTTCTATTTTATCTATACTCCTCATTCACTATCACCTTTTCCCCGAAAATTCTCATTTGTTAGAAAATCAACTGAAATTTTTGTTTACAACCGTACTGTCCTTCATTTTTGATAAATAAATTGATATCTTACAGCATAAAGATATATCGATTCTCATTTCATCTTCTAAAAATTAATTGAATTGAAGATTAAATAAATTAAAGATTAAAACAATTCGTGTCATACACCAAATACATTGAATTCAATGGTAACTGAGCTCTCCATTATGCACTTGTCAAAATAGGTATCCTCAACTTTAAGCAGTATATCGCCTCACCCACCCACCCACCTGCTATTATCCTAAACTTTCATTCGGTAGAAATGCTTATAGGAAGAAAATAATAGTCAATATTGCTTTAACTTTTGCAAGGCAAGTAAAATCATACAAAAAAAGTGAAATCTAATTATTATTTTTAGTTCTCTGAATCAATGGCACACAAGAATAAACCATGAGGGCAATGAACGCCGTGATATATGAGATATTTTAACATATACAAATTTATAGCCAGCCGCAGATGTTTCATTTTAACAATATGAGAACACTTTCCTCATCATCCGAACACCCGCAGTTGACAGATCTTTGCAACAATAACTATTACAGTTTTCAAATCAATTAGACAGGCATGCTAACAACTAAAACCTTAGTTCTGTGGGCACAGAAAAAGAGAGAAAAACAAATACAAAAGGAAAGAGTAATTACATTTTCCTTTGGAATCACATATACAGAGCATCGATAAGCTAACATAAAAGAAGGGGGAGAAGAACAGAATGGATTTACAGAACAGTATTTATGTGAAGTGCTTTTAGCAACGCAGTTGCCATCTGCTTCACCAAGACTTGACCTCCAGACCGCTGCCCATCTCTGCGTTCTTCAATCAAATTCTGAAGCTTCTGTGGCAGGTCATTCTCCACTATGAGCTGCTTTGGCCGCGGGTGATGCTCATAGACAGCCTACATCAGCGAAAATCATTCAGCTTCCTCAATGTATGGAAATGTATTTTAAATGAATTAAAAATATATCAAAAAAATAGGTATAAACGCGGGGCTTTCATTCAATTATTGTGCTGCAATGCAACAATCCAATAAATAGAATGCTCAACTAACCCTTATCAGCTTCAGCAGATTGAGGCGTGCAATAGCATCTTGATGGTCAAGCCTTGCAATGAGCAAAGTAGTAAGACCATTGACAGCCATTGCTGTATTAATTCGAGATGATTTCCTGCAATTCCCACATTGGAACAATGAGATAACGGAAGGAAATGGCAAGAGAGGGGAGTTGGGAGTGGGTGGATGGTGGGGGGAGCATACGTTATTATCTTCAAGAAAGGTTCCAATATGTTAACAAAATATTGTTCAGGGCAGTTCCGGAAGAACTTGACTAATTTCTGAATGGCTTCCTTCTTAAGCAATGCTTGCTCTACTTTTCTGTGATCATTATCATGAGCTAAGCATACTGCAAGAGAATCTAATGCAGTCCCCGCCCATGCTTCATCCTCTAATAGGTTCAGGTACACATCCAATCCTCCATGAGCCCTTAGTTGCTCCCTAGAATTCCGAGATGCATGGGCCATATCACAGAGCAAAGGCAACGCATACTGCCTCAGTGGCGAATCCGACATGATGAAAATCATTAAGTGCGGTATTATTCCATTTTCAGCTGCCTGTTCTTGCCTCCTTTTGTTGATCTTGCAAAGATTGAATAATGCATTTAAGACCTAAGCAACAAAAGGATCAAAGTTAATCAGTTGGCTACACTTACTGAAAGGAGCTGTGGAACAAGAACAATCAAGAAAGTTGTTAAACAATCAAATGGTTATATAATGGATCTTTCACTTTTATTCGAACACAGAAGACTAAAAGATGAAAAAAAATAATTGCTGATATTTAGATCTATAGAAGTACTTAGTATGTGAAACAGGCTGGTCCCCATCCGAACCTTTCAACACGAGCACCTGTATTCAATGCACAAGACGGAAAAAAATGCAGACACTACCTGCAGCCTACTATTACATTGCTTTACTGCCTAAATACATAAACAATCCAAATGAACGTTACAAAGACAATCTAATCTAGATTGCTGAGAAATGAGAAAAGTATAGACACATCATGATATGAAACTATGTAAAAATATGCTAAAGTTAATGATAATTACTTTTGAGGTACTAGACTCGTGTCATGACCTCTCAGGAAAGAGGATGAGATAATCTAGGACAGAAATAAGTTAACTGGAACAAGCATTGGAATACAGAACTCTTACAGGTTGCTCTCTCCCCGGCATTTACTAATCACAGGTAGTCACCTGGGAACTAAGAAGCATTGTGATGGAGATGCTTACATGGGCATCTAGGAGTGCAAACTGATCCGATACAGATCAGATATGAGATCTACCAGATCTGTGTGCTATCAATCTCAGATACTCGAAAGTAAGGATAATTCATATCCATATCCACCAAACTAGAAATGGATATGGATCAGGTAAAATAACATGGGTATGGATAGGATTGGTATGTATTTATGTATGTGTTAATAAGCAACAGTCACATGAGTAAATGGATAAAAATATCTGAAAGTTATAAAACGAATTCAATATGTATAAATTGATAGTTATCTGAAGTTCTGAATAATCATTGTACTTTAGGACCCTTGATAAAACCGATACATTATATAAATGCATCTAGAAATTAAATCTAATAGCCTCATAAGTCCTAAGTTAGATAACAAATTATTTAATAATCCTCAATTTGACTCCAACATGCCTAGATTATGTAACAAATTTAGAATACATCATAACAATCCAATTAGTGTCCACATAAAGTACAAGCATTTGACAAAATTCAGAGGAACTCTTCTTCGAAAAATCTCTGCAACAAAGATGGAAACTCATCTTTATATACATGCCTAGACCAAAGTTTAGCACCACACATAGGTCGTACCACCACAGACACGGGTACAGATATGGGAACTGGACACGTAAATTTTGTGAAATGTACGGGATGGGGATATGACTATATATATATGCACTCAAAAAAAAAGATAGCGACATCTATTAATAAAATTTTAAAATGCATAATCTAAATGAGATCATCATTGCCTGTTTCATTCACTAGTATCAAATTTGTCATGCTATAATAAAGAGCTTTGATATACAAAATAAAACTAAACATATAACTCATACTTGCAAAGTAACAAAGAGAGTGAGAAATGTGCATGTGTCAACTTATAAATATATTATAATAGGCAAGGTTAAGAAGTGTTCAACACATATTCCAATTCCCAAGAAGCATCAAGGCACTATCACACAAGTGCCCCCCCACGTGTACGACCAATTTTAGAATTACTATTTCTACAGAGTGTGACAAATTGTCATCATGTTAAACAAGATTACAACAAATATAAACAATACCGTAATAGTAAGCAATTGAGAACATTTTATTGTTGAACCAAATTTATCAAAACTATCTGTTAAACCTTCTCTATTATATGAGCTAAGCAAGAAGTGAACAGCAGTAATAATCTTCTAAAAGTACCCTACTACTCAGAACCAAAACAAACTGGGAAATAGTATTATATAAACAGCAAGTAGCTGAACACATAAGATTGTCAAACCTGTTTTAGATGATAAGAATTATATAAGAATATTTTGAGACAATACAAAATACATTGCTGAAAGAAATGTTGAAACAATGTTTTAAAAACCATGCCACAAAACGTACTTTGGAGAAAAGGGGAGGTTTCCTACTTTGTGGTGCAGGAAAAGTGGGAAACACTCGGGAACCCAAGCATACACTTTCTATGTTTTCCTCTCAGCATTGGCAGCGTGCGCTATTTGCACAGAATGAAACAAAAGGGAAAAATGAATATATAAAAGGAAAATGAATTGGCCAACTCAATCACCTTTAAGAAAAGCAAAACCCAACTCACATCTTAAATGAGAAATCCACAATCCTCTTTGATCAGGCGACAGGATACTGATCTAGGGCATAGCAATGTCCCAAAATTGATCCTGATCCCGAGCCAAATTCTGCCAAACCACAAATCCCTCTTCAATCGACGATCGTCCGACCCCTCATTCACTATCAAATCAATCCACCCCTCATTCACTATCAAATCAATCCACTCTCACTCTTCGCTCTGGACTCAAGTTCACAACATCTACAGGCTCAAAAAGAGGGACAGGAATTGAGATTGATGGTAGTGGTGCAGCTGGTACTCAAGTTTAACTTCAAACTAATTGTTTGGTTATTGATATATGAAGATGTCATTGCGAGTGATAAAGCTATGCCAAATGAAAGTACAAATATCTTTTGCTTCTTCCTTTTTTTCCCTCACTTTTTTCTTGCAAATATACTAAATGCATATGTTAATATCGAGGTCTCAAACATTAGCCAATATCATCATATATCAGAAATATCATACATAATATGACTGCTTGAACAATTGTTAAAATTTTTTTGTAAGTGTTTCAAATTATTCTGAACTTTTCTCTAAAGGTTATGACTATCAAATTTAGATAAATCAAAAACAATTTAGTTTAGGCTTTGTTATAGCCCATAGAACGGAGAAACACTTTGCTTACTGATTACACTTTCTGAAACTCTTGTAGAAGAACACATAATTATTTCAGAGCAGTAAGCTTGAATAGTATCTGTTAGATTATTATAGGTTGTCAACTAGGTTTGAACACATCAAAAGTACTACTTGTAATATATATATATATATATATATATATATATATATATATATATATATATATATATATATATATATATATATAGCTACTCTCTATCAATAATATTGATTTGCTATTCCATAACATGGTATCAGAACAAGGTTATGCAATAGATTTCAACTCTAAATCTCAGCCGTTCATTCAAATAT
>JAYEPQ010000009.1:21408835-21541416 GCA_036321105.1 Dracaena cambodiana
TCCTCTTACTGCAGCGAGCACCTTTTCAAGTTGTTTTGCAATAATATTTTGAAAATTAATAATAGAGTAAATTTTCGAATTTTTGAAGGTGCAAGTATGGACTCTCTGAATCTATTCTATAGAATTTAAGTAAAAGTTGAAATACTTCAGATTTAATTTTAAAGTGTTCCATATTCAAAGGAAATGTTATGCCTGAAAGTTAGATAATCTCATAAAGACTTTCCATTGCCTCCATAATTGCAATTATTGTTATTTGTATTGTTATCTTCAAATCCGTTATTATTATTATTCATGTTGTTATTATTACTAGTGCTCAAGTCTTGAAGTATTTGGTGGATTGGAAATGTGTGTGAATTTGAGTATGATCGAATAAATCAACCATTTGAAGTTTTCCTCCAACTGGTCATGCAAATTTAGAACCGCAAAAAATTAATAATGTAAGAACCGTAATCTATATTAAAGCGTAACACAATAGTATCGATCCCCGACAATTATGCCAAAAACTTAACTGATATCTAAATCATACACTTCCAAGTACAAGAGATTGACAAGTAGTACAAGTGTAGTAACCCAAGATCGTTCTCTCAAGAACCATTTTGATAATTATGTGACACTAAAACGAATAAATTATAGAACTAAGGAAAATAAAGATTGGATTTTTATTGGCTAAACGTAAAACTAAACTAAAAAGAATGTCAGATAGATTAACTCTCTTATAAAATAATTTACTGGATGTGTTTATGATTTTTATATCTCAGTTGCATAGATCGCATGATCTTCTTGCAACTGGAAAATAAATTATTAAAATACAAAATCTAATAAAATTATAAATTTGATACTTTGAATAGCATCCCCAAATTAATCCTATATGAGTTTGAGTTTATCTAAGTGTGCAATATGAATACCAAAAATAAACATTCAAAGTTTGTGCATATATCGTACTTAAAAAGTCTACGGTATATCAAAAACTAATCAACGAATATATTGTCAAAGAATAAAATATTGAAGACTCAAAATCATATCTTAATCATTTCAAAAATAATAAGGAATCAAAAATATCAACTTTACATAAATCAATTAAAAATAATTAGCATAGAAATCACATACCAGTAAAATACTTAGGGTTTGTTATTACATATGAACCAACACAAGAATTTAACCACTCATACTCGTCATAGTCATGAATAAAGAAAACAAATTTCTTTTATTAATTTCTATGAATAAGAACAAAAACTAAATTTTGAATCTCTAAAACTCTCTAAAAACTATTTCACTCAAGAGTATTCATAAGCCCTTTTAAAATTCTAAATTGCATTAGTTGTTTATAGCCTTACAAAAGTCTAATAGGAATTCTATTTACGAGAAAACTCTATATTCTTTCAAAAATCTTTAAAAAAACAAACTGCGGCTATGGCTTTCACCAGCACCATCGTCAGTGGCTCCTGGATTTCAATTATAGTCTATAGCTGTTGACAGCCAAGAGGTCACTGTCAATAGCCAAACTTGTAAAATCACAGTTTTGAGCTGATATTTGAGATATACATTGATTCTTTGATTTTTCTTGCACATAAAATCCTGTAAAAATACTAGAAAATACTAAAAAAAACATCATAGTGAGGAATTTGATTAATAAAAAGAATTTTCCATTAATTTCTTATATTAATCAACAAAATTAGATTATACTTGTATAAAAGTAAAACAACTACACTTTTCAAGTGTGATCAGCATTATCTACAAATAATTGATTATGTCCAATCTTTCCCTTCCTTCTCAATACTCATTAATTAGATCAATGATGTCTTCCTTTATTGTGTCCCAAAATTGGCAATAAAGAAATATTGAAAATTCGTCTGGTCCTGATGCCATTTCGACACGGGAATTTCTAGATGGGCACAAGATTTTTCCTAGTGAGCCCACTTTTCCTAGTGCG
Source organism: Dracaena cambodiana (assembly GCA_036321105.1). Taxonomy (NCBI): domain Eukaryota; kingdom Viridiplantae; phylum Streptophyta; class Magnoliopsida; order Asparagales; family Asparagaceae; genus Dracaena; species Dracaena cambodiana. Next base: position 21,410,766 of record JAYEPQ010000009.1, read on the forward strand.
CACATCTTATAATTTCAAAAACCCAGTTTTTTCCTAGTGAGCACACCTAAATACCCAGATTGCCCTCACATCTCCCCCTATTTCTCTCCCAAACCGTTCCCAAACCCAAACCCCTCTTTCTCTCCCAAACCGTTCCCAAACCCAAACCCATTCCCAAATCGCGATCAACCCTTCCCTCGTCGCTTCCCCTCTCTCTTGCCGACGCTCGCAGTTTTGCCGCCGCTCGCAGTCTCGCCGCCGCTCGCGGTCTCGCCGACGCTCGCGCGGACGCTGCCACCTTGCCGACGCTCGCGCTCTCCCCCTGACGCGCTCTCGCCACAGAACGCAAGCTCGACTCCAGGAGTGCAGGAGCATTAAAGAGTAAGGTATTTAATATAATTTTAGACTGAGATTGAGTTGTTGTTGTTGGTGTTTTTTTTTTTTTTTTGGTTGTTGTTGGCATTTTTTAGTATGGTATTTAGTATTAAGTTGTTGTTGGTGTTGTTGTTGGTCTTTTTTAGATTGAGATTAAGGAGTTGGGTATTTAGTATGCAGGAGTTGTTGTTGTTGGTGTTTTTTTCTTTTTAAGACTGAGACTGAGTAGGGCATCAATTTCATATAAGAATAATAATTGAATATACAAGCAAACAGCTTATGCTGCTACCAAAAAATTTTGTTTTGGTGATCATGCATTAACTGGTATTCTTGCTATACAAAAAGGCCGATCAATTGCATTAACTAACATGACTGACAGCTCTTGACGATAGCAATGTACCTTTACTTGTCTTACTAGGGTTTAGATATCTGCTACCTTTGTGCGAGCATTGTTCTAGTCCATGTTTTTATTCTCTGCAGGGATACTTCATTTCTACTTTTTCCTCTTTTCTTCTTCTTCTTGTTATTTAGCATTCATATCATTTGCAAATTTCCGGGGGACTAAAAATATGAGACTTTTTTGTACCAAAACCATCCACTTATTTCTTTCTATTTATTAGTTGATCATCTCAGCTGGTTGTCTCCTTATCTTCCAAGGCAGCAACTTTCTTGAGCAAATTCTATAATATATGGCTCTGGTTTTCTGCTCTATGCTTAAGCGTAAGGGCTATATTGTATCCAATTTTACGCCAAACATCGCTCAAGCCTCTATTTACTATCTGTTATGTGCTTACTCATATTTGTTAGGGTTAATTACAGTTAGACCCCCTGTAGTATTGGGGATGTGTCACTTAACACCCCTGAAGTTTGAAACTCTTAAAAAAACCCCTGAACTTAGTTATTTTCACTCTCTTTTTTTACTAAAGTGCACTCTTGTCTCTCAAATTCCTATTCTACCATCATCCTTTCTTTTAACTAGCACACTTATTAAAGTAAGAGATAATGGTAGAATAGGAATTTGAGGGATAAGAGTGCACTTTAATAAAAAAGGAGAATGAAAATAACTAAGTTCAGGGGGTTTTTTGAGAGTTTCAAACTTCAGGGGTGTTAAGTGACACATCCCTAATACTACAGGGGGTCTACCTGTAATTAACCCTATTTGTTATTAGTGGTCACCTTACATTTATGCACATGTCAGTCATGTTGGTGATCATGCTTCAAATTTTGGACAGAATAGTTTATTGAGAACTTTAGAGGCATATTATAATTGCAAATGATACTACAATGTTAAAACTCGAGTATATCAATGATATATTGAGAACTTTAGAGGCATTATGTTTATATAAGTTGTTTAGGTTAATTTGAAATAATATGATTGCACATACAATTATTTAGCTTAGATAGGTTAAAAATATTTCGTGTACCGAGATAATAAACATTATCTTTAAAACATTTGTAATTTAGTAATTCACATGTATTTGAATCCTAAATATTTTAGAATTAACTTATCCATTTTCATATGGGGATATTTATCATGTGCATGTATATATGTGTGTAATGATGTTCACATAAAATTGCAAATATATGTGTTGAAATATAGATCTTGTGTGTTTATGTTATGTTATTTAATAGATTTAGATAGGCAAATATAATTAACATATGGTGATATGTGATGTTTGATAATTTAAAATTTTATTTTGTCAATAAAATCGTTGGTGATTTAGAGATGGATCCGGCGCAACCATCTCGGATTCGCCCAACAGCCTCGAATAGGAGGAAGAAAATCGGGATCCGTCCAGCCGTTGATCCTAACATTCCTGAAATCCGTGACGAACCGGATTCGCTGGTTGATGTTGCCCCAGAGACTCTTGCGTTACACATTCCCCGAGGTGTATCGCAAGAAAGTAGGGGCATCGATGAGTCAGATTCAGAAGAAGAGGAAGTGTCGCCAATAAATGGAGGACCAAATGATTTATCTCTTTTGAAGAGTTTTAGAACACACGTTGCTTTCTTTATATCTAAGAATGAGGTCAGACATATTAACTTTGGCATTCAATTTTATCGTAGTTATTGTTTATCTAAAATATTTTGCTTTGTTATCATTTCAAGAATGAGAACCATTACGGTGCATAAATCACATAAAAAAAATAAACACATGGTCTCTAGAATCTGAAGAGCCAAACACTCATTTTGTACAGCACATCCGTAATTCCTCTTTATATCCACTCACATTATGTTCTTATCAGTACATTAGTAGTGTTGAACTAACTGCATTTGTCGAGTGTTGGCACCCAGAAACGAATACCTTTCACTTGTCTTTTGGAGAAATGACGATCTCTCTTGATGATGTAGCATGTCTCCTTGGTTTGCCAATAACAGGAAATTCCGTTAGCCTTCCAGACAGAACAGATAGGCTCATTGCAGTTGAGCAACTAACTGAGTCATTGGGTGTCGGGTATAATGAAGTTTTTCAGGAGTTGAACACGAAAGGTGGAGCTTCAGTTCGCCTTGACTAGTTAAGGGAACGGTTTAGCGGTGTGACAGATGCAGATTCAGATGGGAAAATATTATGTGCTGTTCGAGCATTCTTACTTTATCTTCTTGGGTGCACACTTTTCGGGGACAAGAGCGGCACAAGGGTCTCTATTGACTATCTTGCACTTCTACATGATGTCGAGAACGTGCATACATATGCCTTGGGTGCTGGAGCTCTAGCGTATTTGTACAGACAGCTCGGTCTCTCCTCTCGAGCCCATGCGGCAAAGATGTCCTGATATTTAACACTACTGCAGGCGTGGATCTTCGCTCATTTTCCGTCTTTAATGCCAGTCTTAAATGGTGGATATAGACCTGACCAGCCACAAGCATGTCGGTGGTTGAGCAAACGTGATAACAAAGTGTCTTTAGAGCATGTCAGAGCTATTAGGGATAGGCTTGACACGCTGACGGTCAACGAGGTTAGCCAAAATGTTAATTTATTTGGTTTTTTCTCCCAAATTATCATAATTTCAAATTTTGATATTGTTTTTCTAATATCATAACATTGCAGGTGACATGGGACCCATATCGGTACTTTAGGGATACCCATCCATTTCAGGAAGTATCCTTTTATATGAGTATATTGAAAATGAAGGATATTGTGTAGCCTTATCACCCTGTACGGGTGTTACGGCAGTTTGGGCGTCGTTAGTATATTCTGCCTCCACCGTTCAGTCCTATTCGAAAAAAACGTGGACTTACAAGCAAAAGCTACTCGGTGACATATGGACACGCTGAGGAAATGTGGCTGAGTTGGTTTGATCATGTACTTGCACAGGAGCATCGAAGCGTAGAGGCAAGTACTCCTGATGAGTGCACGCATGATTATATGGCCTGGTATGAAAAGGTATCTCGACGCTTTATTAATCCGTCCATCCATGCCTCAAATCGAGAAGGGGGGCAAGATGTCCCGCAGACATATACTGAAGATGTCCCGCAGACAAATAATGACGAGGTAATATTCGGTAATATTATTCTTTGTAAATTTAATCAAGTTTAATCGAACTTATATATGTTTTTTCCATAATATATGCAGAGAATTCAAGAAACTATAGCAATTATTGATCCCTTTCTTAGAGCAAGGCGAGACCAAAAGTAAGAAGAGTTTGCTCTATAATACCCTAGTGAAGATAAAATCAGTTCTAACTGGGTGCACACAAACTGATATTGACACAGTAGCACAGCCCGTTGCACAATCCCCCACTGATCGTCCTACCTCTTCAAGACGCCATCAACCCGCAAGGAAGTAACCCGCTCGGAAGTCTCGAATAATCTAGAATTTGTTGTTATTTTTTAATATCAATCGCAAATTCAAGAAAACACTTGTTAGCATTGAACATATATTTCTTTTAGTTTATCGTTCTTTTTAAATGAAGTTGTACTCAACGAATATGTTATATATATCGAGTTGTAGTTGGCGTTGTTTTTAAATGAGTCTCAAACTCATTTTAAAAGTTGTTGTTCTGTGTTTGAAACTATGAATTAGTTGTTGATATTAAAGATATTGGGTGTCAAGATCCTTTTCATATTAATGATTTATTTGTTGTATATGCCTATGATTATGGATGAGCATTTGTGAGTTAAATTGGTGGTCTAAACTTTGATTTGTAAAATTGTGCACGCATGTAGCTGCTACCCGTCAAGAGGTTGAATATACATATGTGTCTTTCCTTCATTTATATAGTTATATGAGAAGTTGAGTGCTATTTGAATTGTATTGCTGAACTTGTTCTATTCAGAACCATTTGGAACATAACGAGCAAAAACTCTCAAATTTCTAATCTCACCCCCATATGTTTTACCCTAATATATTCTTCTAGTAGTCTATGATGCCAAGTTGTTGTTCGACACACCGTATCACTTAACCGTATCAGTCATCTGCGTTTACAGAACCGGATACAATATAACATATCCGGGACTGTAAATCCGGACAGAGAAATCAGGTCCGGACTGGATAGCCCGGATGGAGATTTTTGATTTTTGGCACTCCCGTCCGGGGTATCCAGCCCAGACAGAAACTCTCTGTCCGGGGTATCTAGCCCAGATAGGCCCAGACAGAGAGCATCTGTCCGGGCTGAATAACCCGGACAGAGAGCATCTGTCCGGGCTGGATACCCCGGACAGAGAGTTTCTGTCCGGGCTGGATACTTCGGATGGGAGGGCCAAAAATCAAAAATCTCCATCTGGGCTATCCAGTCCGGACCTGATTTCTCTGTCCGGGTTTACAGTCCCGGATATGCTATATTGTATCCGGTTCTGTAAACCCGGATGACTGATACGGTTATAAAACACTAAGTGATACAGGGTGTACAACCCGGTAGATAGAAAGTTTATTATCAATTCAGTATATCGTGCATGTCTATTATATGATGAACAATATCTTGGTATCAAAACATATCAACAACTTGGCATCATTGATCCACATATACACAAGCGATTTATAACTTCAAAATTTAAGTTTGGCGCCGGATACAAGACAAAATAGGATTTACAAATAAGTGACGTCTAACTTTGACACCTAACTTTGGCACCACGATATACAAGACACAAATAGGGTTTACATGGCACCGCGATATATATGACACTAAACTTTTTTTCATTTCATATAAGTACAATTGTTAACTGCTTCGAGCAAAATATATGCACATAATGAGGTCATCCATAGAATCATTGATTATAATTCAATGATATCTTGTGTTGCTACAGTCGGTGGCACAAGTTGCTTGAATTGTTCAATTCGTTCCATATAAAAATATTGCCATCCAGATGCCACCGGGTCACGATGACGGTGCTAATTAAGCGCAATGTTTGGAACTGGATGTCCTGCTTTAGTTTAACCTGCATGATTAAAAGTTGCATTACGGATCTGTAATTGTATTCAAATGTAAACTATATAGGATACGATATTTACGGGGACAAAATGACATCCTCCAACGAAAGCCATAGTCACTTCCTTGATCTGGAGAATTGAGGCCGGAGGCGGTGATCTTAGCGGTAGGAAAGTTAGGCATTGGGCATTGGAAATGAAGAATAACACTAAATTAAATCTCGACGCTATCAAATGACCCATGTCCGGCAAAGTCATCCAGTGGTCGGAACTTGGTAATTCTCTAAAATAGTTTATTAACTTTCGGAGCTCAACAAACCGATCAACACTTCCAAATAGACTAATGTAGGATAGCTCATTTTCGTCTAGCTCGGTTACCAAGTCTCTGTGAATTTGACCCCACTGATCCTCCCCGAAGCCAAGGCTATCTGCAATGACTCTAAACCCGCAATTTCCATCCGACTTAACCTCACCAACAGTATTGATATAGGGAAGGAAGAAATTAGCTAGTGAATCTTGATACGGAAATTTGGTTTTTGACTGGAATATGGGATTGGGCTCCAAAAGGAGAGGAACTTCCGATACCAAAGCGTCAACTGATGTTGGTTCACCCAGAGTGGATTCCTGTATAGAAACAAAATTTTAAAGTTAAAAAAATATGAAAAAATAAGATATATAATACTGCACATAAATGATTTACCTTCTGTGTAGGCTTCCGCTTTGGCATTAGCTTCATCGGCCAACATTTTCTTTGAACAACCACTGCTTTCATCAATCGAGAACGATTGTCAGTTTCAGAAGCAATTAACTCAAAAGCACAAGGATTTCGTTTTGTTGAGTAGTCACGCTTTCTTTTCCGGCGTGCAACTTGTGGTGTCACCTTCGGAACAGGATCAGGAAGTGAAGAACTTGCTGGATTTGATATTTCGTTCAACTTCTTTAACCTTCGAGCTTGTTCCTCATTATCACATTTAAGTAAGTTAAAAATAAATACCTCCACATCTTTTTGGTAATTTAAACATTCAACAACCGATGCTTTGACTGGAAGCATGTCAAGTTTTCGCCAATGAAGGTCAATGCAATCCAATGGGATTGCTCGATTATCTCTTTGGTACATTGCAATTTCATGGGCGCATGGCAAGTTATGCGTTTGCCTAATTATGCAACCGCATTCAACTGCATCCACTCCGATACTAGCTGCTCTTCGTAATTGATTCAAAATCAGATTTAATGCGTGTATAGATATTACGCCCCGGAGTTCTCTAAAATCTGGCAACATGAAATTTCGATTAAACATTGTAAGGATTTTTTCGAAAGATGCCTTAATCTCAGTATGTTGCAATTCAAGTAAAGAGTGAATGTTGCTCCAGCAGTTTTCAAAGTTGCCTTGACTCGTTCGAAGTTGCCGCTTCAATTTTGCATGGGCACTCTCCGCTCGATTAGTTGTTACATTATCCCTGTGGAGACACGTATTTGTCCAGTAAGCAACAAATTTTTCTTTATATGGATCCAACCAAGTCTTCGTTACATATTCGACTGTATCTGGGTATGCTCGGAATTCATCATGAGTAAACTCCGACTTGAATCATACTCCTCAATAGTTTCAGATAACATTATGAACTTCCACATTGAGAAAAATTTCTCCCATTCAGTCTTCTGTTCCAAATATTTTTTTGCAATGAGCCAACACATTACGATTGATATGCCAACGGCATAGTAAATGCCGACTTGTTAGAAATATGGATTGAACAGCATTTACTAGTGCTAAATCTCTATCCGTTACTATCACACTTGGATAAATTTCATTGATAAATAGTCCACGTAACTTATGAAGTGCCCATGCCTAGATTGTTTCCCGTTCTCTTTCAAGAAAAGCGAAAGCAACACAGAATGACATATTCGTCGATGTTACGCCAACTATTTCAAGTAACGGGTATTTGTACCTGTTTGTTTTATAGGTACATTCTAGGATGATAACTCCTGGAAATGCACGTAGAAGCTCCACACCAACCGGATGAGCCCAAAAGAGGTCAGTTACTGCTTCGGTTTGGTTATTGCTGCGATGCCACTCAATATACTTGCACTCTGAAATTTTAAATAGCAAGTGTTGCATTTGCGTTCTACCCCCCTGTTCATTAATCCGAAACTTGTGTCGTGCATTATAAATTGTCTTCATCGTTGATGCATTCTTCGGATCCTTCATCTTTAAAGATGTCAGGATATCTTTTGGTCATACATGGCATTTTGACAACTCCATTACAACAGAAGTCTCGCTTTGAGATAGTCTTCCTGCATATAAGTGTCCCTCAAAATATTCTGCTGCAAGATGATTATGCGTACCGCATATAACCATAAGTTTCCACTCGGACCCCTCAGCAGATATTTGTTGACCCTTTAGCTTAAAGGGGCATCCACATTTTTTGCTACCCCTGAATCCTTCATCACCCTTTAATTTTTTGAATCTTGGACTTCCACCCCTTTCACAACCAAACCAGATTCTTCCCTTCTTATAATGGCCTCCACTATCCGATTTTGAAACAATTATCACCAATCCTAACGTCTTTCCCGTATCACGAACCCTATTTGCAAGCTCTTCTCGATCTAAAAAAGTCTACAATCACAGTGTTTCAGTTAGATATCTCCACCAAACATAATACATTATTTATACAAAATCTTCTATATCATCATACCTCACTTGTTGTGAATGCCGAACTATAATCAACAGCTATCTCATTCTGATCTCGGTTACAGTGTGTTGATGGTTCATCCTATTAATCAAAGTACACATAATAGAATGAGAAGTTGAACGGCTGTGAAATCAAAACCGTTCTTCCTAACCAATCTCTATTTTAAATAGATCTATTCCTTTTAAAAATTGTAGAAATTAAAAAAGGATGATCGATTTATACCCCTAATGACTTTTGATCGTCGAATGAAACATCGCCAAGTTGCGCAACTCCATTTTCTTCTCCATCGAAAGAATTAGGTTTTCTATTTTCTAGGGTTAGACAATGAGAGAGGAGATTTAAGCTAAATTTAGACTTTAATTTCTATATAGAGTAAAGATTTTGAGAAATAAAAAAAAAATTTCCCCTCTTTTTCTCTCCTCTCTCTGGTTTCACGCGGGAAAAATAAGCAGCAGTATCGGAAGATGAAGGAGGAGATGTCAAAGGGTATTTTTGACCAAAAAAAATTATGGCAAACTGGTAAAAAACAAGACTTTTAAAGTGGGCTCACTAGGAAATTAGTTGTGCCCATCTAGAAACTCCCTTTCGACACCCAGGTCCGAGACCACCTTCTTTATCTCCTCTTCTGAGAAGTCCCCATCAACTCATGTTCCTTTTTCCACAACTTGCCTCACAGACTAAAACGAAAACCCATAATCCCCGTCAAATTTTTTTTTAAAATATGTATGAATGATTTCGGGTATGGCACCTTCGCCCGATTGGATACCATCGTCCGTTAATGGCAATTGGATGTAGTTGTTTCTCCTGTGCATATTCGCAGTCCTGTAAAAGAACGTTGTGTTTGCATCCTCCTCGTTTAGCCATTTGTGTCTAGCCCTTTGACACCAATTGATATCTTCCCTCTTATAGATCTCCTCCAAGCCATCTCTCATATTGTGTAGGAGATTCCTCTGATTTGGATCCAGCGGCTGTTCTTCCTCGAGTCTCTTTAGCCAGTCAATCTCTTTAATCAACTCGTTCTTCCCATGTGTTGCTATTGAAAAAAAAAACTTTCTCCCACTGCGAAAGAGCCCTTCTTAAGTGACGTAGCTTTGCGCAAATCTTTCTGGCTACATCTGTTGTACTGACTCTTTCCCATCAACTCTGCTTGACCAAATGAAGAATCTTATTATGTTTTAGCCACCACTTCTCAAATTGAAAGATTCTGGATTTTCTATCCCTTATTGTGCCTATCTTTAAACACAACGGAACATGATCTGATGTTCTTCTCATCACCATGGATGTTGATGCCAAATTAAATTTGGATTTCCAATCCTCCGAAACAAAGACTCTGTCTATTTTCGCAAGGTTCAGGATTTTCTCTCTTTGACCATGTGTATCGCCGGTCCCTCATGGGTACGTCAATGATTCGTACCTCATTGATGCGGTCATTAAAATCGCTTCTATCCCATACATTATTATTCGCTCCTTTTCGCTCATAAGAAAATCTGACGATATTGAAATCTCATTCTATAACCCACAGGTGATCCCTCCAAACCCAAACTCCTTGCAATTCCTGCCAGAACATCTCCCGACTCTCCGTGTGATTTGTACCATAGACTACAGTGACCATTTGTGTTCACCAATCCGAATGACGACTTATTATTATTATTGTCAGAGAGTATTGATCAACTCCGGATTCAATAATGTCAAAGGTGGCCTTCCTTATTCCTATCAATATGCCCCCGACAACCCAATCAAGTCCTTAATTGTGACTTTGAATTTAACACACTCAATACGTTGAAGTTGAAGAAAGGCATTAGTAGACTGGCAAAGCTACACTTGGATGTCCATCAAAATTGCAAAATCAGGAGATTTTGTTTGGATTTAGAAAAAAAATATTCATGATATTTTTCTAGATGAGTGTTTGGACAGAGATGAGAATATGAAAATATCCTAAAATCATGATATTTCAAGTTTTTACTATAAATATAAATTTCAAATTTCATGAGTGCATATGGCAATATTTTCTATTTTGGATTTATAATTTTTCAAGCAAGCAATTATTGAATGTTTAGATTTCTTAGAATCAGGTTCCAAATATTTTAAAAATGAGACTATGATTTTTCAAATTAAATTATCCAATCACAGCCTAAATTATTGAGATCGACCTAGTCTCTTATAGAATAACTTTTATCTTCAGTTCGTTGAAGAATTGATCCTCACATGTACTACTCGAGGTTCCTAATCAGCACGTTTGTGCACTATAACTGGAAATTTGATGTTAATCACTTTATCAGTGTTAAAATTTCTCACCAGGTTGACTGGGCTTTATTACGAGGGTCCAGTGACCTGATTCTTGAGCTGTGAACCTACAGAAGCCTTTTTTCTTGACGAAATTTAGCCCAACCATTTTAACTGGCAAATGAATTTCTTCTACTATGTTCTACATTTATGTGTGCTTTCACGGGAGCATGCCGCTGGGGGTTGACTGCAAAGGCTCAGCTTTGCAGGTTATACGGAAAGGATCACAAGTAGTCGGTCTTCCTCCGTATGGCATGACATATGGCTCCGTGCAGGATCTTTGCTACAAACTTCAGGAGCAAGTGAAGCTCCAGAAGGTCAGTAATATAATCTATAATTGCCAATGGAACCTTACCAACATATTACCGACTGCCCGGCCAACAACCCGGCATTCAGGAGCGGACCCAGGTATCTAAACGAGGAGGGACAGAAGTACATACGAAATAAGTTAAATTACAAAAATTTAAAATACAGAGACTTAAAGTTGAGGGACAAAGTTAAAATCTAATTTAAAATTGGATTTTACGTAAATTTTTTAGAAGGAGCAAAGTAAAAGTCTTACTTAAAATTGGGTTTCATATGAATTTCTAAGGAGGGCAACTGCCCCCTTGCTTTCAAGTAGTCCGCCCCCACCAGCAATTGTCTATTTCTGCACAATTGGCTCTCGCCATTGACATGGCTTGTACATGGTAATAGGTTCATGATAAGTAGAGGAAACTTTATATTTAGTTCCGCTTGGGATATTATTGTTAGCAAAAGATAGCGGAATAATACTAATGCAACAACCAGCAGAATCAAATAGTTAACCGAAGAGAAAAATAGCAGAGACAGAGAACACGCAGATTTTAACGTGGTTCGGTAATATGCCTACGTCCACGGGGACCGATCGAAAAACTTCCACTATATCAAAAAAGGATTACAAAACTCTAGTTCTCAACCACAAGAGAAATCACAAAGAAATCACACAAGATTTTGAGATCAAACCCTAACCTCTTGTTGCAGTGATTTACCTCTTTGCTTCGACCACCGAAGAAGAACCCCAAAAGAACTCCCCGCCTTCTTTTCTTCTTCTTCTTTGCTTTCGGCCGAAATTAGAAGCAGCCGCCGAAAACTGAACAGCACAATTATTTTTCCCTTGGCCTTTGGTTGCTTCAAGCCGCACCAAACCTCTGAAATCCCCTGGCCGAAAATAATTGCTACAGGACAGGTTCATATATATTGCAGCAAACCTTTGTTTCCTTTTGGCCAAATAAACTAAGTAATTAGTAGCAGCCGCAGCAATTAATTTTTCTTCACCTTTTGTTTCAGCCGCACTCTAAAACAAAAGAAACCCGGCCAATTAAAAAAACCTTACCCATATTTATATTATATCACAATGGGTTTGGGCCGGTTTTGGATCCGTTTCGGTAAACCAAAACCCGCTACGGCAATGGGCTCCATTAGTAACAATCTCCCACTTGGAGAACTATTGCTAAAAATGTAATTTCTATACATGATAATCCCAATGTCCAAAGTTTTTACCTCGATCGTTCAAAGTCCCAATTTCAGCATTCAACACAAATGCACTAAAGTTGAGCAATAGCTCAACTTTTTCCCATCAACCGGCTTTGTCAACATATCTGCAGGATTCTTACTGCCCTCAATCTTCTCCAACTTCAATTGGCCATCCTCTAACAAGGATCTAATGAAGTGATATCTCAAGTGAATATATTTAGTCCGTGAATGATACGCCGAGTTCTTAGCAAGATGAATTGCATTTTGACTGTCACTGAATAACCTGCAATCCACTCCATCAAAACCCAACTCACTCATCAATCGCTGCAACCAAATAAACTCCTTACTTGCTTCTGCAGCTGCAACATACTCAGTTTCTGTCGAAGATAAAGCAACAATTGATTGTAGTCTTGAAACCCAGCTTACCGCTGTCCCTCCTACAGTAAAGATATAACCTGTAGTGCTCCTGCCATTGTCTCTTTCACCCGCATGGTCCGAATCCACAAAACCTTGCACATCAATGTTATCACCCCCAAAACACAAACAATAATTTGAAGTACCTTTCAAATACTTGAAAATCCACTTCACCGCTTGCCAATGTTCCTTTCCAGGGTTCTTCATGAATCTACTCACTACTCCCACTGCATGTGCAATATCTGGTCTTGTACTCACCATTGCATACATGAGACTCCCAACGGCCGATGAATAAGGCACATACTCCATGTGTCTCTTCTCCTCATCTGTCTTAACACCTTACTCTTTTGACAGTTTGAACTGACCACCAAGAGCTGTAGTTACCGGTTTTGCATTCTCCATGTTGAATCTCTCCAACACCTTCTTGATGTACCCCTTCTGAGATAACCACAATTTCTTACTTTTCTTATCTCGAGTAATTTGCATCCCAAGAAGTTGTTTAGCCTCACCCATGTCCTTCATAGAGAATCTCCCTGCCAACTTTCTTTTCAGATCATTGATTTTCTTCATGCATGTACCTGCCACAAGCATATCATCTACATACAAAGTAAGTATGATAAAGTTACCATCCTCAAACTTTTATAGATATACACAATGAACTGAATTACGTCTGGCAAAACCCGAATTCAACATAAACTTGTCGAACTTCAAGTACCATTGCCTCGGCGCTTGTTTTAACCCATACAAGCTCCTTTTCAGTCGACATACCTAATTCTCTTTCCCTTTAACTTCATATCCCTCCGGCTGTTCCATATATATTTCCTCCTCCAAATCACCATGAAGGAAAGCAGTCTTCACATCGAGCTGCTCTAAATACAATCCTTTCACAGCCACAATACTTAGTATTGCTCTGATAGAAGTCATCTTGACAACAGGTGCAAATATTTCATTGAAGTCAATGCCTTTTCTCTGACCGTATCCCTTCACCACAAGTCTAGCCTTGAACCTTTGTGTCCCTCCTGCCTCATGTTTTACCCTGTATACCCACTTGTTATGCAATACTTTCATCTTTTCCGGTCGCTTCACCAATTCCCATGTGTGATTCTCCTCCAAAGAAGACATCTCATCACGCATGGCTTGCTCCCACTTAAGATGAAGTTTATCCTGCATAGCCTCTAGGTAACTCTCTGGTTCACCTGCATCAGTATACAAAACATGATATAATAGAAGACAAAGTTTTTGGGTTGGCTTCCTTATCCTCGTGCTCCTCCTCAAAGTGGGAACACTCTCTAATGAAGTACTGGAACCATCTACTTCAGTCAATGGCTCTCTTTCCTGTTCGGTTTCATCTGAACCTTGTGTATTCTCAGGTGTAGTCATTTCTTCTCCTTCAGATGTAGGTATTTCTTCTTTTCTTTTATCCATGGGATCTATCCCATCCTGTGGCTCATCCAGCTCCAAGTGCTCCTTTTTCACTGCTTTCTCACTCTTACTTTCCGTTCGGTCTTTATACATACAGCCCTCATTGAATACTACGTCTCTACTATGAATTAGCTTGTTATGCTCATAATCCCATAAGCGATAACCATATTCGTCGCCACCGTATCCAATGAATGCACACTTCTGAGATTTAGAATCAAGCTTATTTCTCATCTCATGATCCACATGTGCATATGCTAAACAACCAAACACTTTTAAGAAAGAATAATTCACAATCTTACCAGACCACACCTCCTCTGGAATTCCTCCATCTAAAACACTAGCTGGACTCCTGTTGATCAGATAAACTGCCGTATCTACAGCGGCTCCCCAAAGTTGCAAACGCAAACCTGCTTGTAGTCTCATATTCCGAGCTCGCTCCAAAATGGTTCTATTCATCCTCTCAGCCACGCCATTTTGCTGCGGTGTCCTCGGTACAGTCTTCACTCTCCTGATCCCGTGGGTAGAGCAATAGTCATCGAACTCCCTATTGCAAAATTTCCCACCATTATCTGACAACAGACATTTTACCTTCAAACCTGTTTCATTCTCAACAAGAGCTTTCCATACCTTGAAGATCTTGAAGATATCGGATTTCTGCTTAAGTGCGAATATCCATGTTTTCCTGCTTGCATCATCTATGAAAGTGACAAAATAAGAATTATCTCCAAGAGACTTTGCTGAAGAAGGCCCCCATACATCTGTATACACCAACTCCAATCTCTCGGTTTTCTTCTCCTTGCCATCCTTCATAAAACTAACTCTTTTCTGCTTTCCAAACACACAGTTCTCACAGAAATCAAAATTAGCATCTTTCATATCTGTCAACATACCTCTGAATTGCAATACCCTCATGCCGCTTTCGCTCAAGTGACCGAGTCTCTGATGCCATAAGGTAGCCTTCTCATTTTTCACGGTGGCCAAAGAAACAACGTGATCCACTGAGCTTGAGAGTAAATATAGAGTTCCCACTCTCTCACCCTTGACCACTACCATTGCTCCTTTGCTGATCTTCCATTGTTTCTTCTCAAATGAGATTTGATAACCTTCACTATCCAGCTTGCTAACAGATATCAAATTCTTCTTCAAATCCGGTATGTGCCTGACCTCTTGTAAAAGTAACTTTCCACCATTGTGCAACTTTAACTGAATTGTCCCTTTACCGACAATCTTGCATTCCTGCCCATTACCAACAGTCACATGCCCAAAATCACCTTGGACATAATTCTCAAACCATTCTCTACGAGCAGTGCAATGGAACGAAGCCCCTGAATCTACAAACCACGAATCTGACCTTGATTCTGTATGAGCAGACAAACACAAATCATCATACTCTTCACTTGGATTCACCACATTCGCTCCTTCCTTGTCTTTGTTTGGACAATCCTTCTTCATATGACCCTCTGTCTTACATTTCCAATACACTAACTTTTTCTTGAATTTCCCCTTAGATTTTGATCTTCCTCTTTGCTTCGACTCCCTGCTTGAACTTCTACCCCTTTCCTTTCGTCTGTCATTATCAACTGACAGAGCAGTACTTGTAGAAACTGTGCTCTCACCCATGCTCTTTTTCATCAATTCATCATTCATGATTGTACTCACAACATCATTGAATTTAAGAGCAGTATTGGAAGAATTGCTGATGGCCATAACAATATTACTCCAACTATCCGGTAACGAACACATAAACATCAAAGCTTTAATGTCATCAGTAAAGACAAAATCTAAAGATTCAAGTTGTGCCCATAATGTGTTAAATTCGTTCAAATGGTTAACAACTGAACTATCAGAAGGCATTCTCAAGTTGAACAACTTTTTCATTAGAAACAGTCTATTTGAAGCAGACGGCTTCTCATAAAATTTAGCCAACGCTGACATCAAACCTGAAGTAGTCCTCTCCTTGGAGACGTTGAACACAACCTGCTTTGTCAGGCACAATCGAATCTGCGCCAAAGCCCTCCTGTCCAACAATTCTCACTCCTCATCTGTCATCTTTTCTGGCTTTTCTCCAAACAGTGGTTGATGTAAATTCTTTTGATATAAATAATCTTCCATCTGCAACTTCCACCATTGGAAATCTGTCCCATCAAATTTTCAATTTCTCCCTTCCTATCTTCCGCCATAACTCCCACTCAAAATCAATACCGATCTGAGTGAAATCTGACCCGAACCAGGGCTCTGATACCAATTGTTAGAAAAAGATAGCGGATAATACTAATTCAACAACCAGCAGACTCAAATAGTTAACCGAAGAGAAAAATAGCAGAGACAGAGAACACGCAGATTTTAACGTGGTTCGGCAATATGCCTACGTCCACGGGGACCGATCGAAAACTTCCACTATATCAAAAGAGGATTACAAAACTCTAGTTCTCAACCACAAGAGAAATCACAAAGAAATCACACAAGATTTTGAGATCAAACCCTAACCTCTTGTTGCAGTGATTTACCTCTTTGCTTCGACCACCGAAGAAGAACCCCAAAAGAACTCCCCGCCTTCTTTTCTTCTTCTTCTTTGCTTTCGGCCGAAATTAGAAGCAGCCGCCGAAAACTGAACAGCACAATTATTTTTCCCTTGGCCTTTGGTTGCTTCAAGCCGCACCAAACCTCTGAAATCCCCTGGCCGAAAATAATTGCTACAGGACAGGTTCATATATATTGCAGCAAACCTTTGTTTCCTTTTGGCCAAATAAACTAAGTAATTAGTAGCAGCCGCAGCAATTAATTTTTCTTCACCTTTTGTTTCAGCCGCACTCTAAAACAAAAGAAACCCGGCCAATCAAAAAAACCTTACCCATATTTATATTATATCACAATGGGTTTGGGCCGGTTTTGGACCCGTTTCGGTAAACCGAAACCCGCTACGGCAATGGGCTCCATTAGCAACAATTATAACGCTCCGCATTTCAAGATACAAGTAGTTTTCAGTAACGTATCATAAACGAATACACTAAGTCTTAAAAGTGTAAATATTGGATATATCTACCATATCACCACTGATACATATATTTTGAAAGGATAACATGAGCAAATATAATAATTTATGTAATTCATACGAAAAGCAATATCGGATATAGGAAACAACTCAAATCTTATTTCAATTTAGAATCAAATCTAAAAATAAGTTATGCATAGAAGCAAATAGTATCTTCCTTACTGAGATACTACCAGGAGTAAATAAAGATACATCACATTTTAAAATGGAAACCTATAGTTCCTTCACTTTACTCCGCATATAGTTCCAAGTTTGAAGATTCTCCCTCTTCTGTTACCTAAAACTTAAAATTGTCTCAGTGTGCCAAATTAGAATCATTAGCATGACCTAGTAAGTACTACAATAAATCAAAATAATAATACACAGACATGCTATGTGTAGTATATATAGATAATTTATGAAATCAAATGAAACAGTAAGATCATAATAGTATTACAAAATCTAAATCTTGAAAAAGGCGTGAAACATGAGTTAATTATATTTATCTTGGAGAGAATAATATTCAACTAATAATAGTAGAAACATATTTTGAATAGTGCTAGAATATAGCATGATGGTATAGAGTTATGTGTACACATAAATCAAATTATATTACATTGTTGTTTTTGTGTATTAAATGGAACTAAGAGAAGAAAATACATCACATGCTTTATGAGTATCCCGTGCATATCTAGGATTACGGTCCTAATTTTTGGTATTGCCCTAGGACATACCATGAGGTACTCAGAAAGAACATAAATGAGCATAAACCCTAGGTGCATGGTTCTTAATAAATGATGATCCAGTAGTCACCCAAAACTTCTTAGGTCAGATTTCTACCGGTTGCAACCACATGATAGTGCAACTTCCAAATTATGTATACAATTTCTTCATTTAGTTCCCCTTTAAACCCTATAAATTTTTTTAAATATTTTTAAGTGTATAAAGAAATCATGTTAACATATAAAAGATAGTAGAAAAGGTTATTCTAATACGATGGTCCAAGTCAATGCAACATATAATCAAATTATTGCAATTAAAGCATAGAAGACAAGAATAAAATATGAAACTTAGGAGAATTCATATTGATTAATCTTGCTATATAAAATGTTTCTTTAAATCACCAAAGAATTAAAGCTATAACTCAAGATCATTGTAATATTCAAAAGGTAACTTCAAGTCAATGAACAGTATATAAATTTCAACAAGACCAAAGTGGATAATTTAATAGTGCTTGAAAATACCATTCAAATTTTAAGTTACTCAGTTTAGTTTAGAGTGCGGATTATTTCATCCAATATAATTTGTAGGTATAATTGATAAATAAAATAAGGAAGTTCAATATATCAATGGTTTTACATTCCCGTTGTACGACAATTTAGTTATAGTATCTCGACTATAAGAAATTCTTTTACTAATTGGTTAAGTCTGATTATTTGTAAAATTAAAGAAAAGAACAAAGTATTGCGAAGTGTAAAAAACTCATGTGTTTTTGAAATATTTATGCTATTTTCATTAGAGAGTAGAAACCTTGAAAATAGCACAACAATGGGAACTAATTTAAGCTGATAGTTTAATTAGTAAATAAAAAAAAAATCTCTAAAAGCATGAGTGATGCTAAAACAAATTATAAAATTGCATGATAATTACTTACTAATAATATAATGTGAAAGGTGAATAAATGAAAGTAAAGTATAACATAAGATTTACTCAAACATATACAACAATACATGCTTCTTTTTTTTTTTTTTTGACTTTTAAAAATTTGAATTTACCAAAAGATCAACAATATTGACTGTTTAAACTATACTCATAAAATAACAAAAAAACCAAAGTTTTTGATCTTGAATTAAAATACTAAGCAAAGAAATAGTGCAACTTCTTTTTAGATAGAATCACTTAAAACAAATAGAAAAGTAAGCAGATGTATAGTATTTGGAAAATCAGGACACTTTTTTTTTCAACATTGAACAATTTTATTATAATATGTAATGATAATCAAAGTCATTAAATCCTACAAACTAATGAAAAATATTTACTCATTTAAGATAAAACATTTAATGTTAGGAAAAATTTATATAATTTCTTGAGTTGGAATAGTAGAGAAGAATGGATATTAATAATATATGTTTTAGATTACCAGACAATAAAAATAAGCAAAATCCAAAGTAAATTGCAACCAAAAGTCATACTTTAAATTGGTAGATTTTAAGTTTTCTTTTTGGCTCATAACTTTGTTATCCAACTGCTTTTATCCTTCCACGACAATAGAATCAAATTCCTGGGTATTATTAATTTTTTTTTAAAAAAAATAGAAAGCTTACTGGATATGTTAATATATACATGATTTACAAGCAATAGGTCATCATGCATGGCATTGAGAGGAAAAAAAATAAAAATTTATTATTATTATTTTTTTTTTGCATGGGATCTCAAAGAAATTTGTATATAGTGATTAGTCAAACATAAAGCATCAAAACACACTACTTACTGTAAATTATCAAATATAGCATTGAGACCAACAATAAGTTAATACATGAGACTATTAAATAGGGTATCAACAAGATTTGTATCACAACATCATTATTTATAACATTAAGAAAAATTATTCTTTTGTAATGGATATGTGGATAGAAGCTAAGACAATGAGATAGAGAACAAGAAGTTATGGTTACACTTGTCATATTGCAACATTTACAACTAGAAAAGAATCATGCTGAGGTTCCAATAATAAAATTTAGAAGATAAAGACAAAAGAACATTGAAAGTTTATATATCAAGAACAAAGTACTTGCTTATATTCATATTTAAATATTAATATACATAAAATTATTCAAAAACAAGGAATTGGGTTTGTACTTACTTCTATTTATAATTAAGATTTAATACGCATGAAAATTATTAAAGGGAAATGAGTTGGATTTATACTTGCTTCTATTAATAATTAAGATTTTATACACACAAAAATTATCAAAGAGAAATGAGTTGGATTTGTACTTGTATACCTTGTTTAATTTTCCCGAGTTTGAGATGGATAATTCCTACGTCTACTTTTCATTCTTCCTCTTCTTCCATATCTCTTCTCCTCTTTATCTCTACTAAATATTACTTCCCCCCAAAAAAAAAAAACTCTCTTTCTCTTCTTTTATGTAATGATTTGGAGGGAGATTAAGTAATTAGGTATGAGTTTTATTAGATAGGTCATTAGTTGTACGATAAGTTTTGATTTTATTTTCAAATTACAAAATCTAAGAATATGATGATTTGGGAAGAAGGTCAAGTAATTAGATATGGGTTTGATAATTAGGTCAGCAGTTGATAAGGTAAGTTTTGATTTTATTTTTATATTAAAAAAATTTAAAGATGTGATGGTTTGGAAAGGGGTTAATTAATTAGGTATATGATTGGTTAAGTAGGGTATTAGTTGATAAGTATTATGTATGTGTTTTGTTAATTAGGTTATTAGTTGATAAATTAAGTTTTGATTTTATTTTCAAATTTCAAAATTTAAGGAAATCCATACTTTTTGGTGTATTAATACGGGGTCAAATGCTAATCAATGATACATACCAATCAAATTTGAATTTTTAGTTAGGCAATACCATATAAAAGGAAATTATAAATAAATAAATTTAGTAAATAGGTGGATTTGTTAGGTTGGATTTGGATATTGGGATTTGAAATTCAGACATAAATATATTTATTATTTTGGTGAACTCAATTTAAATAATATAATAAATTTAGTTTTATTATTATGTCCAAATAAATGTGGTATCAAATATTAAATTAAGATAATACTTTTAGTAAAATATTTTTTCTTGCATGGTGGGAGAGAGGCGCTACAGTAATTAGAGAAAGAGGAACCATTTACCATCTTTATCGAATAGTTCGAATGCCTAACATAGGCGCAATTAAACTAGTAGATCTCTCTCCAACAAGCTCTTGCGCTCGGGCTTTCTGCCTATATACTATATAATGAGGAAGGAAAGTTTTTTCTTAATAAATTAAGGAAGAGAATGAACATATATAGCATTACTGGCTAGACTAGTGTCCAAAGTTGCAATTTAGAATATATGGAAGGAAAGAAATGCTAGAATATTTCATTTGCAAGAGAAGAATAAGGTCTAGGTGTTCAGGAATCTACATGAAGAAAAGGCACTAATGCAAAATTGTCACTGGAAGTCAAGTCCTTATCCAGGCAAGATTACAAATTCTGGATAACGGACTCCCTCGTTAAGTTCTAAAGGAGACTAAGTGTTTATTACTTAATAATTTCTACAGGAGAATAAGTGTTGTTAGATAATTTGATAATAAGTATTGTTAGATAATTTGATTGGCCCAAGCCCTCTACAAAAGTCCAAAGGTGAAAGCCCACTCGGTGAAGGCCTATCTACGACTCCCCGTAAATAAACATTCAAGACGGGGAAATCCGAAATCAATAATCCAAATCGGATTGTTCAACTCGGAAGAAGCCATTTCAGCTACTGTTTCTGAAGTACATGACAAACATGTGATCTCTCATACGTTAAGTCGTTTTATGGATTTTATACCATAAATTTGGTAATTTATAACCAAAACAATAATTAAGTGTTACCATATATAAAAGTGGTTGGAGTATACTTGAGTTAAGAAAAACCATCATATGCCAAAATCTTATTATGAAAGGAAACTCAACGTGCCAAAAAGCTTTATAGAAGGAAAGTCAACATGCTCTTATAGAAGAAAAGTCATATGTTAAAGTTTGTGGGGGAAGAAAAGTCATCTTTCATAGGTCTTCTTCTGAAAAAAAAGTCATCTATAAAAACTTGTATGGAAGAAAATTTACCTTTCAAATATCTTCTTTGGAAAGAAAATAATCTATCAAAATTCGTAGTGAAGGAAAGTTATCTTTCGAAGGTATTCTTTAGAAGAAAAGACATCCATCAAAAGTCTCGTTGATGGAAAGTCAATATGCTAACAAATTTGTATAAGAAAAGTCAGTCTATTTTTCAGCTTTCCATCTAGCAATTTTCCATCATGTAACCTGCCATCTAGTGACTTTCCACCTCATATATACTTTGCTATAAAAACTGTTATGAAATAATTAGAATCAATCAATCTATTTATTATGAGTCAACGTATACATATATTTATAGGTGTGTAAACACCATACAAACAATTCGACAGACGATGTGGGACTAATCTTAAACTAACCTAAATACAAGATAGTTTTCTAATTTAATACTCTCCATCAAATTAGAATATACATATCAATTATACCTAACTTGTTACACATATTATAAAACACTATCTCGCTCTTCAATAGTACATATTAACTTAGAGTGGATGAGTAACAGCAAAAATAGTAGTAGCATAATAGCTGAATCACTTGAATCATCTGAGCACACCCATATTCGAGCAGCAGTAACAGTATATTAATTTCATTCTTAGAAACAGTAGTAGGCAGTAGATAAATTTATTTTTTAGAAACAGTAGTAGAGTAGATAAACTTTTTTCTTAGACACAGTAATAGTAGTAGATAAACTTTTTTTTTAGAAATAGTAATAGCAGTAGATAAACTTCTTTCTTACAATCAGTAGTAAGTAAAAAAATAAGCAAAGAATTGCATCAAGTCTTGATTACACCCTTGTAGTTAAGAATGGACAAGCTAGAGTCCTGGCGATCATGAAGCGGACAAGAAGTGGAAACGGAAGTAGATACAAAATTAAATCGATGACACCATTACAGAGTTGGAGTCAGAATCGAAGTCGGGATCGAATTGGTGACACGATTATGGAGTCAAAATCGAAACCATAGTCAGTGTCAGAATTGGAGTCGGAATGGTGTCGACTATTGATTAGGATGGTTGATATTAATAACTGAGATTTATTTTGTAACGTGCTTTGGTACTATATTATGAAATAATCAAAATCAACCAATTTATTTATTATGAGTCAAGAAATACATATATCTATAGGTGTCTTAATACTATACAAACAATTCGATAGGCTATGTGGGATTAAAACTAAACTAAACGCAAATGTAAGATAGTTTTCTAATCTAACAAAAACAACTTCAAAAAATTGTTTTAAGAGACCCTGAGAGATTTTTGAAGACCTTTGGAGTGATGCTTTAGCATTTTTATGGAGGCTTTGAAGATTCAAATTTACATGGAGATTATTATGAAATCTTCTTGAAGATTTATGAAGCACCTTGTTTGGAGATCAAAATCTACATCATCATCTCTATAGCCAAATCCTTCATCTGCATGTGGTAACGTTAGAATATTTAGTTTTTTTGTTCTTAAATTTAATCTATATTGTGAGAGTGTTTATCATGTGGTGATTGAGATTAGGCTTTCTAATTCATGATTGTCAAGTAAGTTAGAGAGAGAGATTTTCAGATCATTACTATCAACAGTGTCTATTTAGCAATATGGAAATGAGAAGTTGTAAATACAAAAGTTAAGAGTACAGCTTTCTGTGGTTCTTTAGCTCATTTGGTTTTACCATATTAAATTGTTGTGTTTATATGAGTTGATTATTTAAGATTTTAATTGTGTTTTGATTGCTTGGTTATCTGATAATTGGTTTGGTATCTATCAAATACATTACACATTCATAGCATTTTCAACCAGTATTAGCGCGGGTCACTTTTTTTAGAATTCGATCTTGTTATTAAGTTCAATGGATATTTTTAGAGTAGGACAATCTGCAAATGGCCTCCCATCTTAGATGGACTCAAATATATTATTTTTACATCTTCTATAGTATCTTCAATTTTTTTTCCATCTTCTTAATTCCATCCCTTTTCCCAAGCAGAACACATCGACGATCGACTAAAACTCATACCAATTTTTTGTTTGGACTTGAATCATTTTTGTTAACAATCGAATCTTTCCAATTGAGCCATTTGATTGGATTTAATGCTTTAAGTAGCCCCAAAGTAACTAATTATATCTCATATTTGAACTTCAGATAAAAAGATGTGATCAAAATAGTTTAGTGCTTGGATTTCTACTCAATAAATAGGCGTATATACGGTAAAACCTAATAATCAAATCCCAAACGAACTCTGATTGTCCCCAAATTTTGATAGAACACTCAAAGGATAGTTTCAAACTTCTTGGATTGAAGTAATTAGGCATATGGTGTTGGATGTATGTGTATATAATGCTCTTTGTTTGATTATAACAAACTCATATGTTAATATGATAAGTTTTATGGTGTCTCCTGTAGGTTTGATTGATTGTAAAGTATATCGTAAGAACAAAAAGTGAAATTATAATGACCCTAATCTTTAAGCCCTAGTATCGGTTTATCCTGTATCATCCGTATCAGTTTAGAAACCCAGATATTGATATGGGTGGATACAAAATAAATTGAGTTATATCTTTTCAATCTAATCTTCAATTTCAAATTTTACAAAGCGAGTACCTCATATCTTATTATTTTAGATTTATTTTATTTTTTCTTGAATTATTCTGGATTGGCTGATTTTCGAGCAAATATTCGATTAAAATAATTAAATTAAATCAAAAATTTTAATTTTACCCTCCTACCAACTTTAAATTTATCTTTGAAAGCCTCGCAGCCATCCTTAACCAAATTTGAATAGGAATTTATCCAATGACAAACTTGCAATTAAGATAAACTTAAGGGTTTTTAATATAGCAATATACACAACTTCCACCAGTTGTTTGACCCCGAAAAAAATTTAGAAATATATGAAAAATCAAGCTTCTTTCTCTCGTTCTCCTCTTCATTTTCCTTTCAGATCTCCAACCCTAATTCTATCATAAATTCACTCAAATAAATTGCTAAATATTCAGCCTGAGAGTGGGTTCAAAATCCACAAAATTGCTATATTAACCTTGTTCTTAAATTTAACCTCTCCAAATCAACTCTTAACTTCTCCACCAATATGGAAAAACCTCTTCCAGCACCTGCTCTTATTTCCTTGAGTGATCCTTGAAAAATTTCTCCACTTCAGAAGAGCTATCATATTAATATCGATTCTTTTCCGATTTGAGTTCACCTATATAGAATAATACACTCTCAAATTCTTTAAACTTGTAATTTTTAAAGTAATTTCCTTTCATGTGATGCACGATATATTATTAACCTAATTTCATAAATATGAATGTCCAAACTTGTATGTAACTTGAATTTCATTGCACGTGTCACACTGTGTACGTTATATGTGCACATTATACGTGCACAAATCTTACTAGCTACTGTGCAGATTTATGCAACAGTCCACCTTAGAACTGCTATTACTTTTACATCTTGACTCCGATTAACCTTATTATAGTGCCATTAAAAAGCAATTTATTAATATACAATTTATCCACTATAGTGAATCCTAATTTAACCATTTACCTAACCAAAAATAGCCTGGAAGATAATTACTTAATACTATCTAGATTAGCAGCACAACAATAGCTAGTGATAGTAAAATGACCATAACTTTTGCTCTAGATTCCAATTGAGCTCATTCAAGTTTCATTGGGAAGCTAATTTAATTATCTATAATTATTATAAATATTTGACTCCATTTAACTTTTACCCTGCTCAAATTAAATATGGAACTGTCCCTTGCTGCTATACCAGGTCTATGCAATATGTCCGTGTTAAAATAACGATTACCTTTGTTCTAAAACTCCATTCAAGTTTATTTAAAATTCATTAGAAAGATGATTGAATTCTCTATAACTGTACAAAATTTTAGCCTCTAATGTTCTTGTCAAACAAGACCTAGAACATATCTTTAACATGTTCACTAAGTTGCAACAATATATGCACATATATCATGTCTGTACATACACTACTTGATTATTGATATGATACACATGTACACATGTTCAATCTCTCTTACTACTATACGTACATATTGATTTCAGACCTTTATAGCTCATATCTTTGCATACATTCCATATTCGTGTATATACCACTCGAAATAGATGTAATATATATGCACGAATTTTAATTCGACATGTTATTACATGTACATATTATTCTTGCTTGAAAATAATACCCCACACACGCGAACATATCATATAACTCTTATACTTACTAGTATTATTTTTTGTACTTACCAGTATTACCACGTGTGTCGTTTCATATTCATGTGGCTATTGATACATGCATTATTATTGGATATGTCGCATTGATACTTAGCATACATTACATTGTGGGAGCGAAATATCTTATATCTAAGTTCGCCTAGTAGTGTACCATCCAGTTCGTGTGGAAACCCGTACTTGAGCTGTGCTTCCGAATATGTACATAAAATCTAAATTCGCCTAGTGACGTACCATCCGGTTCATGTGAAAATCGGTACTTGAGCCATGCTCTGGGGTATGTACAGGATATCTAAATTCATCTAGCAGTGTGACATGCAGTTCGTGTGGAAACCAGTACTTGAGTCGTGGTCCCAGATATGCACAAAATATTAAATTTGCCTAGTAGCATTTCGATTCGTCTGGAAATCGGTACTTGAGTCGTGGTCTTGGATATTTATGGGATATCTAAATTCATCTAGCGGCATGCCATCCAGTTCGTGAAAAAACTGGTACTTAAACCATGGTATTAGCTATGTATGGAATGCTAAATTCGCCTAGCAGCGTGCCATATTGTTTGCGTGGAAATCGATACTATATGATTTTTTGTTATATTTGTAATATCTTGTTGCTTGATATTTTTATATCATGCATACTATGTATCATATGAATCTTGTTATAATTAGCATACTTTGTTACTTGATAATGTTATACTATATATATTATATACATCTTGACTCATATTATATTTAGTATATTTTAACATTCATACGCATACATGTTTTATATTGTTTCCTACTAGCATGCCCAATACACATTCTTTTATGGTTTCTATAAAATTGCACGAGTTTTAGTTTGTATTCTTATTTGGGTTTTGACCCCTGAGATTATTATACATAGGTCTACCAGTTGAGACAGTTATAACTGAGGTGGAGAACCAATCCCTCAAGGATCCTAATTTGCAGGAATAGGCCGAGCACCAGTAGCCAGCTTCCTATAGGATCTTTATCTTTTTTTGTGTATTTATTATTTTAGTTTGTATATGCATATGTATCCTACTTCCTAGTCCTGTTCGTGGTATCCGGACTTTTTTGTATGATACTGTATTTGACTCTACATGAGTAACCTTTTGATATACATATTATTTATCATTTCTATATGTATGTTTTTAGATATTACTATATTCGTAGCTGTGATGTTGTAAAAGATAGATTCTAACCTATGATATATATATATATATATATATATATATATATATATATATATATATATATATATATATATATATATATATATATATATATATAATCATATTTGTGCACTTCCATATCTCTTGCCTTTAATTATTTAAAAAAGAAAATATAGCCTCGTACATTCCAGTATTGAGAGTGCCTGCAAGTGATATCTACCCATTATTAGGACACATACTCGGGCCTACAAGTGTGATTTGGTGCGTTATAAAGTGTTATCGAAGCCATTATTGTTTTTATCATTTGGCCCATGATCTTAAGATTCTGCCACACACATGCGAGCGATATCCATTAACATTTTCTTGTTTATTTATCTTGTTTTATATCACATCCCTTATTTTTTATCTTGATTTTATCCTTATCTTTTTATTTCCAGAGAAATGTTTCCCCGTTGTTAAGAGAGGATAGCTCCTAAGCACGAGGAGGCTCTTTAAGGGAGTGTGATCAGTTGAGGAAGCTTATGCATGTCATAATAGAGCAGAATGCATTGCTCAGGACAGAACTTGAAATAGCATGGGAGGAGTCAGTAACGGCCCAAAGAACAGAAACTGCAGTGGCTGAAAGAATGTCTACACCACTAGTACATGATAGAGCAGGTAATATTGCAGACTTTCGAAGACTTTATCTGGCATCTTTCTTTGGGACTGGAACTCTGCTAGGGGTAGAAGAATGGTTAAATGACTTGGAGAACATTTTGTAGGCAGCTCGTATACCACCGGCTCACAGATGTTGTAAGGAGTTGGTGGAAATATGAGGAGGCCAGATTAGAAAGGCCGATTGCGTAGAAGGTTTTCTTGGATTGCTTCTATGTGAGATTCTTTCCACTAACAACTTAGGATGACATGAACGACTGTTGATAGAGCTAAGGTAGGAAGGTATGACAGTTGATGCATATGCCGCCGAGTTTTCGAGACTCAGTAGATTTGCTGCTACCATAGTGGCTGAGGAGAGAAACAAGTGATGTGAAATATCTATTTCAAGCATACAGTGTCAGTTGTAGAACTAACAGGTCGTTCTCATAGGGATTTAGGGTGTTTTTACGTTCTCACTAATTCTTTAATCTTAGTAGATTAACTACGATTTCTATGTTGGATTTGAATTATTCTAATTAGCCTAGGATATAGAATCCACTAGTTTCCAACCATGTATTACTTCTATTATCTTCTTCCTATCATAAAAATTAATTTTTTAGTTTTAATCTTTATTTAAAGTGTTCTAAGCATGTGTTATCAAGTGGTGTGCAAGCATAACGCATTAAAAATATAACTTTTCATAAAAATAAACTAATTTATTAGATAACCCTATGACAAAGATGAAAAGTAACAATTCCAAACCCTAACTAAGTATAGCCTATCAAGAAATCTAATTTAAGTATAACTTATCAAAGTATTAATCTATGAGTTGTTATATTTTAATCTTTTCATTGAAAAATCTTATCTTTATTATTTTATTTAGGAAGAAAACACAAGAGAGCAACTATATGGTGGATTCCTAGTTTCATCTACATCCCAGAGCTAAACTAAATTAGCTACTCATACTTCTAATTAAAAAGATCATATTTTCCCTAGAAAGTGATTAAAGTTTTACACTAGAAAGAAAGATAAATCTATCTAGAAAGCTATTAGAAGAAGATTATCTAAGAAACAATGATGAACAGAAAAGGGTACCTCTTGAGTTAGTATGGTGGCCGTCACCCCTTCAACAAACTCTAATTTTATTCAATTAAATTCAAGTACAAAATTACATCATAAACCCTAGATTACAAGGATACGGCCAGTATATAGGCTTCGGAGATTCAAACCCTAATATGAGTATAAGTGAGAAATAAAAAAATTACATCGAAGAACCTGTAAAAATTTCATCCATATTGGGGCCCATTGGGCCACCACTTGGCGGCCAATGCTGCCAAATAGCGGCAAAACTATTGATTCTTGGCCCCAAATTTCTTCTGCTTAAGTGTCTTCTATTGTTTCTTTAATTTTGATTATTGTATTGAACTTTAACTCTCTGCAATATCATAGTCTTGTAATTTTGCTCACTTTTAATTCCTCTCTAGGCTTGGTTCCTAATCCGACTCTGAATTTATGTCATCTCCTTACAAGAATAGGTTTACTTAGAAAATACACTAAAAATACCCAAGTAGTATTATTTATATACTAAAATAGATAATATGGAGGTTATAAATATGCAATATATGACACTAATCACACTCCACACCTATCTTTTGATAGTCCTCGAGCAAAACCTAAACCTAAAAAGAAAAATGCTAACTCACTTTCGCAGGAATCGCGATTGCACTTAGCACATGCAACAAGCTGTTAAACCCCTAGGTTACCCTAGTGGACGAGTTGTGTCTCGTGAGGGTTTACAGTGAATATATCCACAAAATTCTTGAAGATGTTAGATTAAGGATTAAAAAAAGAAAAATAAGGATAATCAAAAATCAATAAAAATAAAAATTTTATACAAAAGAAAGAAAAAAATAATTATGATATTTTCTTCAATTAATCTCACTAATATACAAACTCAAGAATACATTTAGATTATCAATTTTCAAGTCAAGCGTCATATCAAATACACTCATTAATAGGGCATAAATATGCAATATATGACACTCATTAATAGGGCATGCAAGTTCTAGTAGGGAATGAGTTTGGAGATACAAGAGCACATAATCATGATAATTATGGATACTTATGCAAAAGTTCTAGAGGCAGCTCGGCATCAGGAACAGGCCATTGGGAGGAGGAGGGCATAGATGGAGAAGTAGAAATGTCCAGCATGTTATATGCCTGAGGTATGGAGCAGTGGAGTTCCTCCACCTAAGTGCCAGATGACACCTTCTATAATCAGGCCAACACTGATTTGTAATTATTGCTAGTTGCCGAGATACACCAAGAATACATGCAGGTTAGCTCTTAGAATGTGTTTGAATTGTGGCACTGCAGACCATCAAATGGGGGCATCTCAACAAAGGAGGTTCTCCAAAGGTCAGGGAGAAGAGCAAATACCAGCAGTATTTGTGCCTCAAACATATAGCAGTGCAGACTCAGAGACCTTTGCATCTATCATGGTATCAACAAAGAATTGTGCCTTTTCAACAGCAAGAGCAAATACCAGCAGTAAAATCTACTGGACCACCACCAAGGAGGTCATTGGCACCAAGTAGCAAGCCTTCTGTGGAGCTCAAGCTCATGGAGCTCCAAGCCGTAGACCTAGTCAAACTTATACCTTGACAGCAGAGGAGACCTATGTATCTGAGGAAGTTGTGACATGTACTATTTTAATTAATTATGTACTTGTACGTATATTATTTGACTCTAGTATATCACAATGCTTCATGTTATCTGTATTTTTCATCCAGCATATGGTACCATATATAACCTTAGACTCAGGATTGAATATTAATATTGGAAATGGGATAATTTCTCTCCAAGTGAATAGCATCGAAGCGAGAGGATGACATTTGGGAGTGATATCTATATATTCTAATGATATCTCGGTGCTTGTTTAAATTTATACTTAAATAGGTAATTCCCCATTTACCTCATTATTATCCTTTGTTTTTTATTTAAATTTCGAAGATGAATTTTTTTGTGTGGTGGATAGAATGTAACAATCATAATCCTTAAGTCTTTGTATTGGTTTAATTCGAATCATCCATATCAGCTCAGGAGGTTGGATACTAATACAGTGGATACTGAGTAAATTGAGTTATATTTTTATAATTTAGCCTTTGATTTTAAATTCTGTAGAGTGGGGACCTCTTATCTTATTATTTTATATTTTTTTATATTTTTCTTAAATTATTTCAGATCAACCAATTTTTAGGCATATACCCAACTAAAATAATTAAATTAAATCAAGACTCCAATTTTACTCTCTTACCAACTATAATTTTATCTCCAAAAGCCCAGAAGCCATCCTTGACTAAATTTTAATATGAATTGACCCAATAGTAATCTTGTAATTAAGATGAAGTTTAAAGGTTTTTAACATAGCAACATATACAATTTTTGCTAGCTGTTTGACCCAGAAATAAATTCAGAATAATCTAAAAAAAATCAAGCTTCTTCCTTTCGTTCTCCTCTTCTTTTTTCTTCAAACCTCCAACCCTAATTCTATCTCAAATTCTTTCAAATAAATTACCAAATATTCAGCTTGAGAGTAGGCTGAAAATCCATAAAATTGTTATACTAACTTTGTTCTTGAATTTAACCTCTCCAAATCAACTATGAACTTCTCTACCAATGTGAAAAAATCTTCTCCAGTATTTGCCCTTGTTCTCTTGAGTGATCCCTTGGAAATTTCTCCACTTTAGAAGAGTTATCACATCAATATCAAATATTTTTCGATTTGGTTGAACTAGAGACAAGAATACACTCTCAAATCCTTTAAACGTCTGATTTCTTAATGTAATTTCCCTTCATATAATACACAATTTATTATTAACCTAATTTCATTATTATGAATGCCCAAACTTGCATGTAACTTGAGTTTTATTACACATATCACACCGTGCATATTATATATGCACAAATCTTACTGCAGTGCAGACTTATGCAATAGTCCATCTAGAACTACTATAACTTTTATAACTTGACTCTGATTGAGATTATTCTAGTGTTATTAGAAAGATAATGTACTAATCTATAATTTATCTAACTACAATGAATCCTAATTTAACCATTTACCTAACAAAAATAGCCTGGAAAATCAATACTTAATACTGTCTAGATTAGCTGCATAGCAGTAGCTAGTGATAGGAAAACGACCTTAATTTTTGCTCTAGAACTCCAAGTGAGCTCTTTTAAGTTTCATTAGGAAGGTAATTTAATTATCTACAATTGTTCTAAATCAAATCTGGAAGTCTAGTTTTCTCCTGTATTAGGTCTATGCAATATATTCATGGTAAATTAACCATAAGTTTTGTTATAGAACTCCAATTGAGTTTATTTAAAATTCATTAGAAAGGTGATTAAATTCTCTAAATTATAATTCTATTTTGTGCAAGTTGAAAAGACATGGAAATCTAACATATTCACTGAGTTGCAGCAACATATGTATATATATCATATCCGTGCATACACTGCTTAATTTTTGATATGATACACATGCTCAATGACTCTTGCTACTACATGTACATATTGATTTTAGACTTGGCATAGCTCATGTCTTTGCATATATTCCATATTCGTGCATATACCACTCAATACAAGATATAATATACATGCACGCATGTTTAATTCCACATGTTATTACATGTATATATTATTCTTACTTGGAAATGATATCTCATGAGTGCGAACATGTTTTATAACTCTTGTACCTGTTAGTATTACTCTTATACTTACCAGTATGACCGTGTGTGTCATTTCATATTCACGTGGCCATTAATACATGTACCTGTTTGCCATGGAAATTGAGATTTTATTGAACTTTAAAAATAAAAGTTACAATATGAATTGTTTTCCATTTACAGAATATGAGAAAAATAATTCCTCTTTATTTAAAACTAGATTTTGTTGCAGCCTTGGAGGATGATCCTATTCTCCGTTAACGATCTAAACACGAACTCTTGAGTTGGCAGCCTTTTGCAAAGCTCTTGGACGGGAAGAACTCTGGTTGTTTAGTACAAGCTCAAAGTGGAGATAATCCAACCCCTTTCTTAGCCCAACCTTTGGTTATTTATAAATATCTAAAGACTTTTAAATCAGTGTAGCTGTCCAATTATAACATCTTTGATTGAGGATTGATTTCCTGCTTTTAATCATTAGATTTGTAACTGAAATCTTAAATCCTCTGGATTTATAATTGAAATACGGATCTCTGTTTTAACTCTTTGCAGCTTGCGTGGTATGCCCAGACTCGCATTTGGGTATCAACAAGGACACTTTTTATCCTTCAAGAATTTGGAGTAAAAACGCGACCCTCTGGGGTTTGAGTTTTAATTATATTTAACTCTAATCAAGAGTTCAAAATGCGACTATATGTTTCAAACTATTGAAATGTGGGTTAACATAGATTTATGGAGCTCATGTTTAAGGTCAAATAGAAACAACCCTAATTTTTTGAGGTTTGGAAATTAAAATGCGATCTTGTGGGGCCACACTTAATCTCAAAATATTCTCTTTTTTTAGCCTTCTTTGGTTTTAAAACGCGGGTCTCTCTGATGATGATCCACATTTTTTGTCTCTCGGCTATTTCCAATGCTCTTGAGGGTCGCATTTTCCTTTATTTAGAAGGATGTTTGATCTCTTGATATTATAAGATCACAACGTGACCTTCTGATGTCCGCATTTTATTGTATCCAAAGAGATGATCAATCTGTAGACATTATTAAGGCTAAACACGACCATCATAGATTTGTATTTTGAATGTACACCTCTTTAATCTCTAAAAATTTTGCTAACAAAACCCCATCCAAAGTTTTCAAAATTCTGCAATCTCGGAGGTGTTCTGAAACACTTTGGACATAAAACACAATCGATTATGGATTTAAAACATAACTTTGCGTCAAAACACGACCATGCATCTAAAAATGTGAGTCTGCATTTGAAAAAGAAAATATGACCCTGCGTTTCAAAATCCGGGTTTGATCTGCATTTTTAGCGGCGTATTTGAAGCGTTGCCACTTTTGCCATCTTTCTG
This sequence comes from Dracaena cambodiana, assembly GCA_036321105.1. Lineage (NCBI taxonomy): Eukaryota > Viridiplantae > Streptophyta > Magnoliopsida > Asparagales > Asparagaceae > Dracaena > Dracaena cambodiana. The sequence continues at coordinate 21,444,757 of JAYEPQ010000009.1, forward strand.
GCGCAAAGATCGAAGCGCCACTGCACCTATAATTATGAGATCTCTCAGAGATTTAGGCCAAAGATCTCGGCTGTCGAATCTTCTATATAAGATGCTAAGTCTTTTCAAAAGTCATTCTTACTGACTTGATAATTTTCAAACCCTCGAGCTTTCTCTGTCTCCAAGCTTCATTGTCAAGCTCCCTCAGACTCCTCAACTTTTAGTCCTCGGGCTTTTCTAATTTGGAACCTTTTAAAACTTTCCAAAGGACGATGTCAAAGCACTCTTCTGTCTCTAGCCAAGCCGTTGTCGACACTCACAATCCTCCAGCTGCTTCCGGCTCCTCTCCGACTAGGGTTCGTGATGAACCCATGATCTACGGTAAGTTAACGAGTTTTGCCTCGTTTAGATTTGGCGATTCATCGCCATGGATTTTATTTTAAAATTTGATTTAATAACATTATCTATAAAAATTTTTGAAAATGCAGGTCTCCAAAGACCTGTGATCCGCATTTTGGATCAGAAAGATTAAACTTCAAAAAGTTTATCTTTTAAATTTGAAATGCGGTTTCATAATCCACATTTTAGATCTGAAAGATGAAACTTTAAAAAGTTTGTCTTTTAAATTTAAAACATGGGTCTCCAGACACTTTATGATCTACGTTTTGGGTTTGAAAGATAAGTTTATCTAGAAGATTTAAAACACAGGTCCCCAAACACTTTGTGATCTGTGTTTTGGATTTGAAAGATAAAACTTGAAAAGGTTTATCTTCTAGATTTGAAACACGGATTGTGATCCGTGTTTCAGATTTGAAAGATAAAACTTGAAAAGTTTATCTTTTAGATTTGAAACGCAGGTCTGTGATCTGTGTTTTGGATTTGGAAGATAAACTTAAAAAAGTTTATCTTTTAGATTTGAAATGCGGGTCTCCATATACTCTATGATCCGCATTTTGGATAGAAATCCTCATCTTGTCAAAGACTTATATAACTTTTTCTTTTTTGATTAGTGCAGTGAAGTATGCTTTAAACCAACTTCTAAGAAGCATTACTATGGCCATGCTGGTGGGTATGATAACAAAGTTCAATTTTGGCTTCGAAGGGAGTTTCCGATTTGTGTTGCATCCAGTAGCTGGGAAAGGAAAAACATGATATCAGCCCTCAATTCTACCACATTGTAAGAGATTATGACTGATGCACCTCTTGAAGGGAAGAACAGGAAACCAATAGATAAACCATGCGTCTTGTTTGGCCTGATGATTGTTTATATGATGGAGAGTATAAGTAGATTCGCCAGATCAGGGATTGTCATACGTTTCTTCCAAACATGGAGAGGTCTTACCCCTGTATTTATCTCCAATTCATTTATGTTCCAAGATCCATGAACTGGCATTTGACCAAAGCACAAGATGAAGTGTTATTAGGTGGCTTCAGCTCTAATGGTGCATATCCACTTTCTAAAGGAAGACATGTATTGGGACTGCTACCAGGATCGTGGAAGAAGGAATTTCCTTTGGGCGAGACACTTTTAATTGCTAATACTTTTATCCATCAACTTGTGGATGCAAGGGGAGAATTTCCTTGTCAAGATTTTCATCCACTGGGATGAGATACAGTCCCGACACTGGTACGTTTTTTTACTTCCTGTAGAGAGCTTAGATTAGCACTCCACGAAATGTATGAAGTGTCAGGTGTGCCGATAGGAGAAATCTCCTATGAGGATTATGTGCCCACAAGAGAAGAACTTCATTTGTTAAAAGCTCAGTATCCATTAATCTATGATACTTATTTTGCTCTGCCACTATCACATTTGCACCCAGTTGTGAAATAATGGTGTAAAATAGAAGGCTTGGTTAGATTACTTATTTTCCTATTTTGATGAAAATAATTCTGACTTCACTAGTCTATCCGTTGTTTCTGAACAAGAAATTGAGGAGAGAATTGCTCGTTTTGGGACAAATGCTTATGTCACCAAATCAGACGAGGATGTTTACAAAGCTAGCACTTCATTTGATAGTTTTCACTATCAAGCCAAATATCACCTACTAGATTCAGCTTTGTTGGCAGGATTTCTGATGTTATGGCAAAAATGTTGTATAGTTTTAACTGCTCCAAAAGAGACTTTGTCAGTTGGAGTAGTATATCCAACAATACTACTTGCATATGGAATCCACTCAGTTTTCTTCCAGCTATAGTCTGTGACTTACAGAATGGTCTATGAATATTGATAAAGAAATTTTGTAGAGTCAAGGAAGTCCATGCCTAAGATAGATCTATGAGAACCAAGACTCCTAATCTACAGATAGAACTTCCATACACATGTATCATGGTTTGATTCATCTTGTATTGTCCCACATTGATGAGCCCCATCCATCCTCAAATCGACCGCAGCTGACCAATAGTTCAGCATTACTCACAATGGAAGGGTCATCACATGGCTATGATTCACAAGCATTTTCAGCATCACAACAACTACTATCATTATAAGTGTTTCCCATATTTTCCAAATTTGGATTACAGTGAAGAGCAGATTTGCCTACTTCAGACAACTTTATAAGTCTTTCTCCTAGATGCTTCTGGTGGTTAATAAGCATCAGGCCTGGTCATCTGGTGCTTTGTTTAGAAGACGTTTGTTACATTGAGCCATATTATCCCAATCGCTTCTCTCGTAGTTCGGATACGACCAATTATAGGTTGGAAACCCAAACAAATCAATTAGATTTGAAGGAAGTTTGTTTGAGGGAGCTTGGGCTTGGCATCATTTCATAGTCGATGGCACTAATGCTCGATTTAGTCTGCCCCAAAAGACTCCAATCTTATACATTTCCTTCAGTTCTTGTAGTTGGTATTCCTATAATCGTTATGTTCCTCTCAACTTTAATGTGAACAACACCTGCCTCAAAGATATTAAAGTATGGTACTCCCAAAAGAAAGAGGAAGGTAGCACAAGACTTTCTAGATTGGACGAGCTTGACCATGGTATAGACAGTGACGAGGATGGACCGAGGGATGATATGTGTGTGACAACAACACCAGTGGAGCAACCGAAGGCACCCATTGCTATAACTCTTGATACTCCATCTTTAGATAAATTAGTGGTAGAAGGACCATCTTCAGGGTTGAAATCTCCTTCTTAGAAGATTGCTATTAAGAAGGAAAGAAAAAGTCCTGTGATCTACCCATCATTCCAGAGTTTATTTTGGCTGAAACCTGCACTGCAGTTTTAAGTTCTGCTTTTCATACAGTAGAAGAAGAACAAGAAGAAGAAGATGAGCCGACGTTGCACCCTCGCTCATCTAAAAAACGTCGCAGCCAAGGCCCTGTGATTAGGATGGAGGAGGGTACTCGGGCGGTATCTGAGTTTCCTAATGAATCATCGACAGAAGCTCCTCCTCTTGTTCCCGTTGTTGAGCCTTTGTCTGCTACTAAAACCCTCTCTATAGAAGTGCAGGCAGATTCAAAGGAATTGGCCAGGACTACTGATGAAGATATTGCAACTCCTGCTCCCTCAATAGTTCAACTTGTTAACGATGATGATGACCAAGTTGTTGGGGAGGCTCGTGGATCATATTTTTCTCCAATGATGGTGCCTAGTAGTTCAATTCCGGAAACTAGTCATGTTACTAGTCCTCTCCAGAATCGTAAGTTTTTTCTTGCCTTTATCTAAATTTTAATTTCTCTTAACAAATCCATGACTTTATTTTAATGGACTTGTAGACGGGGTATGGTCTCTTCTTCTTATTCGTAAAAAAAAAAACTTGATTATTCAGGTGAAGACGATGATGACTATAGTGATGATGTTCATTCTTCAATACCCCTATTGATCACAACAAGTACTCCTTTCTAATTGCAGAAGAAAGAGCCAAAGTGTATGGTCCTAGGGAACCAAGTGCTCAGCCCTTAAGTTCTTCACCAAGTGAGGCATCATTCTAATTGTTTCTTCATTTTTGTTTCCTTCATTGTTTTCTAACCTTTTTCATTGTAGGATTGCCATCTCCTACTCCAGACAGCAACTGAAACTCCTTCTACTGAAGTTGCTCCTACAGAAGCTACTTCTTCTTCATTTTGGGATGCAATACGAATTTCTTCAATCTTGGCAAGTTTGCTCCCTTATTTAACCCTTGTTACTGAAGCTTCTATTGCATCTACTTCTGTTGTTCCTTCATCAGCGCTAACAACTCTATCTACTCCATCAGAAAGGAAATAGAAATTGGCATACTTGCTAAGGAGGTGGTCCAATATGCCATTAAGGATTTCTTCTCACTTTTTTTGGAACATTGTATAAGTATGATTTTAAAAAGAAGATCCTTTGGTTCTATTGCCACTCTCCTGAATAATTATATCATTGGCATAGTAAGTGTGGGTGGAGAGGATAGAGCAGCCCCTTATAAGATCATAATGGCTCAACTCTAAAATTGCGCTGAGACTTTGTCAAAGATTTGTAATGCAGATAAATCTAAAATGGTTGAAGCCACTTTTAAGAACTTATTGGGGGAGAGCTTAAACTTCAGGAAGAACCTCAGAGAAAAATAAATGTACATCAAGCGCAACTTGCTGAAATTCAATCGGCTAGTGACTGTCTGTGCACTAAGATAGAGAGTGTTGTTGCTTCATCCAAGAGTTAGGATCAAACCATTATGAAGACCCGGAAGACTATTGCTAAAGCCTAGGCCAATCTTAAAAGGACTCATAAAGTCCACAAAGAAATTGTGAAGACCATCACTGACTTGTTTAGGCAATGTGATGATCTCAACAAGGCTTTCATGGCTAAGCAAGCAGAATTGAAAGCTCTTAAATTTGACCCATGTAGCAACCTAACTGTTAGTGAAGAGGAGTTGCGTAGACAGGCCACTATTCAAGGTTATGAGGCTATTCAGTTGGAGATGAGGAATGTTGAGGAAAAGATTAAAGCTTTTCTGATTTAATAATTTGTATTTCTTTGATATTGTATGGCTTTGAATATTTTGTAAAGAAGCTTTTGTAATGCTAAATTGATGATGTATCTTGATGAATAGAAAATTTTTTGTTGTTATTGTCATTCATTCAGAGGTAACCGTTAATTTGATGAATGCCTTTAGTATTGATGATCAGATGTGTTTGTTAACTGATACATCACTTACTCTTTTGTATATTGCTTAGAGGTAATCATTAACTTAACAATATAGAGTTTGTATTCAAACATCCAAGTATATTTGCGACGAATAAATAATTTTCTTATACGGGATAGAAGTAATTATTAACTTTTCTGAAAAGGTTGTAGTTTTAACTGTTCAGTGACTTATAGTATAATAGCTTTGAAATTTTCAAATGTAGTTTTTAACTTGGTAAATTTTGAAGGAAATAAAATTTGGTTTTGTCAGAGGTAATTTTGTACTTGACAAATTTGGTAGAGATGGATTTTATTTTCTCGGAGATAAATTTTAACTTAAACAAATTTGGTGGAGATGGATTTTATTTTGTTAGAGGTGATTTTAAATTTACAAATTTGGTGAAAAGTGAAATTTATTTTGTCAGAGATAATCATTAATTTGACAAATTTGGTGAAGATGGATTTTATTTGGTCATAGGTAATTATTAACTTGACAAATTTGGTGGAGATGGATTTTATTTTGTCAGAGGTAATCATTAACTTGATAAATTTGGTGGAAAGTGAAATTTGGGAGAATAAAAATTTCTACTCCGCTGAGGAAATTGATGTTTATGGGCGATCATTATGTTGACTAAAATGCCAATCAGTGTCGGAAAGATTATGTGCAGGGTTTGCCTTGTTGCGGAAACTTCCAAAGGAACTTGGTCTTATAAGATCTCTGTAAAGCTAACAAGAAGTGTTTATGATAGGTGAACTTCTTTATTATAGATAAACTCCATTTGAATGGTGGATAAATTGGTCATGTTTTGGAGATAATAGTGTAAAGAATTAGACATATTCGTTAGTCTCATTAGGAGTAACATAAGAATCGTTGTATTTATTCTTTATGTTTTCTCCTCATGATTAGTTGAATATCTATTGATATTGCAAACTTTGAAGCAAGAATATGTATCAAGATCTTTATACGCTCCAGTGTCTAGGTAGACTAATAATCAAAACATAGTGTTGAATTCTTTCGTTGAGAGAAAAATTTAAGTATGTATATCAAATGATTTGATAATCTTGTTATCATTTTTCCGAGATATCGGTCAGGGATACACCAAATATCTTGTAGATAACTCAGAACAATGCATCATTCTTTGTTGCGTTCCTTAGAAAGAGTACTATAAAAAGTTTCTCTTTGAAATATTCTTATTACTGCATTTCCGGACAGCGGTTAAGAATTCACCAGGTAATATTGTAAATCACTCAAGAAAATATGTCATCCTTCGCTGCATTCCTCAGAAAAAGTGCTACAAAAAATTTCTCTATGAAGTATTCTTATTACCACACTTCCGGATAGCAGTTATGGATCCATTAATTTAGTCAAAGATGTGAAAAAGGATTATTGAAGAGGATATATATCTCAAACTGCTCAGTACATAACTTGATTGCTTCTCACTATTACATAAGCTATTTGAACATAATTCGATTTGTATTGAGTGGTTCGGGATTCTTCTGATACCCATTAAAGACTCTTTTGACAGTTATCGGAGCCTAGATAACTAGCTTGGCCATGATCACTTTGAGTTAAGTGGATTTCCTCATTGGAGGAATTAGCAAGTGGATTTTTCAGTATTACCACTGATATATTTAGTACCGAAAAGAGAATTCAGATATGAAATGGTGGAGAGAGAAAACCAAGAGATTCAAGCAGATACTCTTCAAGGCGAACTACAAAAAGAGCAAGATGATGGGTACCTCTATGATGGGAAATATTTCTTTAGAAATTTTCCACTGATTGGCATTATAATCTTATCGCCATTTGGTTTTGCTAACCGATATGCACCATCTAAATTGCGTCAATGACAAATGGACCTTTCAATTTTTGCTTGAACTTTTCATTGGACTTTTATTGATTATAATTGATCTTCTTACTGAAAGAACTAAATCACCTTTCTTGAAAATTCTCTTCTTGACCTTTTTTATTAAAAGTTTTAGAAATTAGAGCTTGATAAAGTTCAATGCTCTGTTGTGCTTCAAGATGCTTGGCATCGAGAACTTGTAACTCTAGAAGTTTTTGTCGATGTTTCTCTTTCTGTGTCATTTTAATTGCTAATGCAACTCATAATGATGAAATTTGAATCTTGAAGGGAAGTACAGCATCCGATCCATGCGCCAAAGAGAAAGGTGTAGCATTCGTAGGTGTCCTGACACTTGTTCGGTACGCCTAGAGGCATTCTCCAAGTTTTTCATCCCAATCATATTGGTTGGATAAAACGAGCTTTTTAAGAAGCTTCACAATAGTTTTGTTGGAGACTTCTGCTAAACCATTAGCTTCAGGATAGTATGAAGATGAAGCTGTATATCAATCCAATATTTATTGCAAAACCTGGAGAATGATTGACTTACAAATTGAGATATGTTGCCATGAATAATTCTCGTAGGTACCCCAAAATGGTATATGACATGATATTTAATGAATTTGATCACATATGATGTCTTTACTTTGGCTAGGGGAACGACTTCAGTATGGTTAGAGAAGTAATCTGTTATGACTAATATGAACCTGTGACCCTTTTTAATGGTGGCGAAATCGATCCGATAATACCCATTCCCCACATTTCATAGGGTCATGATGTAGCCATTGAGTGGAGATATTCCAGTGGCTGACGTATGAAGTCGACATGTATTTGACAAACTCTTCATTTTCTGGCATAAGCAACTGCATCTATCATCATCTTGGGCCAGTAATATCTCACTCTTCAGAGTCTATCCCAAAGTTTCGGTGTTAATTGATGTGTTGTGCGGATACCACTATGAGCTTCTTCAAGTGCTTCTTGGGCTTCTTTCTTAGAGAGGCTGTGAAGGAGAATTCCATCATAAGATTTCCTATATAATGTTTGAGTTTCAGCATTATAATAGAGTCGAACAGTTTTTCTTTGAATCATTGCTGCTTCTTTAGAATTTTTTGACAATATTCCACAAAGAACATAATCGATATAAGGAAATCGCCAATCTCTTGGTTTGAGATCAGATTCAACAACGTATATCTCATGTGCTTCTTGTTTATTGCCCGAATTTAACTCCATTTTGAGTTTATGTTTTTGGCAGAATAATTCTTTACTGTCCACTGTAATGCATTTGCTAGAATTTTTTGTTGGCAGTGAAATTTCTAAGTAAAAATAGAGTTTTCCACAACAGAACGCGAAGCTAACTCCGCAGCCCCGCGTTTGGCTATATTAGCCTCGCGTTTGAACAAAACGCGAAGCTATTCAATAGCTCCGCGTTAGTTCCGCATTCTGGTTCTTTAGCTCCACTTTTTGATGTGATTAGCTCCGCGTGAGCAGATAACCAGAATCTCAAATTGATTGAGATTTTGATTTGGGCTTATCCAAATACCCAAATTAAGTCCAATCAGAACTCTAAATCAAGATATTTAAATCAAAACTAAGATATTTGATTGGAATCCTTGATGAGTACGAATTCTATTTAGATAGAAACTCTCAAATCATCCTAAGACTATAAATACCCCTTTGAAGAAGCCCTAGGGATCTTTTTGGATCGTCTTTTTAGCATCTTGGAGAATTCGAGTTACGCATAGAGCCTTGGATTCATGAAGAGCAGAGAAGAAAAGATCATCTACAGTCGGCCGTCATCTTCAAGAGAGAAGAGTTTGACGCAGATCATCCAAAGGAGCTGCTTGACAGATCCCATCGCCACAGATCCCACAAATCATTGTAAAAGAGTGTGATTGATACATATAAATCCTCTCGTTTGTTCTTTATTGTTCACTTTCGTTGTAATTCAAGCTAATTCAATGGAAGGAAAGGCGAATACAATTTCAGCCGAGAACAAACTGACGACCACAGTGGGAGCCGTCTCTTTCACCAAAGAAGAGATTGTGGCGCAATCCGACGTCAATAAGATCGGATCCGACGTAGAAATGTTGGTTGTTGAAATCAACCAGTAGAAATATGAGGAGTATCTCTCCTCCGAATCAGGTGACCTGTCTGAGACACGCCGCTATCGTTGCGTGCTGCGCTCCAATACCCGAGCAACGGGTAAAAAGGAATCCACCAATAAACGGGGATCCTTGGAGACCGCGGCTATAGAGCTGCTATTTGGCTAGGAAATCCTAGCGAAGGATGGCCTCTTTACTGTCGGAGAAAACTCAGGAACTGGTTTGACCGGAATCCAACTCCGAAATAGAAATCGGAGAGCTAAGCGGAAGGCCCTCAAAGCCCGCTTTGAAAACGAGGCTAACTTCACAGAACGCGAGGCTATGGTCCCTCGCAAACTGGCTCGCGTTAATCGCAAGACCAGTTATGATCGCGTAAGACACGAAGTTGCAACCTGCGTTGATCGCAAGGTTGAGCCAACGTGTGATTCTCCACGCGAGGCTATGACTCGGCTGAGCGATAAACGCAAAGCCAATAGTACTTGCGATAATCGCAAAAATTCCAACACTCGCGAGAACGAGAGTATAAAATAATCTTGAAGCCAGCGTGTGATTCTCCACGCAAGACTATTACTAGACTAAGTGATAAACATGAAGCCAGTATGACTTGCGATAAACGCAAGACCTCTGATACTCGCGAAAAACGCGAGGATAAAGACTCCTTACGACCAGCATGTGATTTTCCACGCGAGGCTATTACTGAGCCTAGAAATAAACGCGAAGCCAGTAACACTTGCGATAAACGTAAGATTCCTAACACTCGCGAGGAACGCGAAGATGATTGGCAAATTGTTGTCAGTCGTAAAAATCGCTCGAGACGCGAAGTTGTGACCGGCGTTAATCGCAAGGATAAGACACCGTGCAAAAATTTTCTTCCACGCGGAGCTAAGATTACAGAAGATAAACTTCTGAAGAAACGCCAAGCCAGCGTAAAACGTGAGGTTAGCATAGCAAAACGCGGACCTATTCTTCAGGCCCACGACACAAAACGCGAAGCTAATTTTCAGCTCCGCGCTCCAAAGCATGAAGCTATTTTTCAGCTCTGAGTAGATCAACCCGAATACAAAATCAGGGCTGATCGTCGCAACACTGGACCAGAACTAAACTCCAGTGTTTCCCTGAAGCTTCAACAGACTCCTGGACCTTCGCAACAGTTGAATAAGTCCCATAACTCCATGACTAAAATCACAGACCTCAGGGAATACTTAACTAAGAAGAGAAGTATGGAGCAAGTCCAATCCAAATCTTCTTGCCATTGCCAGCAGCTTATGACAGCCGTATCTGCTGTAGTGGATAGTTATTGCTGCAGAAAAGACAGGATATCGGTGTTCGATTGATTAACTGAGTCGGACAAGAATCCTAATAAGAAGACAAAAACCACTTCCCTGAAAGAATGGAGAGCCGTAACCTCCAATATGGTGGGAAAGGGGAAGAAGGTTATAGAGACGAATGATGATTCAGAATCGAGTGATGAAGAACCTCATCATGTCACTCGACTTAAATCAGGAGTCGTTCCGCCTCGAAACTATAAGAGGCTTGTAAGGAGTTCTTATGACGATGACAACGATAATTCAGCTATAGCTTCACCTCATTCTTCCGCGTCATCTCGACTACGAAAGTCAGCATCACACATGGCGGATAAAACTGACGACATCGATCGGAGATTTGAAGCTCAAGAAAGAATGATTTGAGAGCAACAAAAGACGATTGAAGATCTTAAAGTGATGCTCTCAAAATTTGTTGAGAATAACACCAAAAGGGGCAAAGAAACTCTGAACGAATAGGAAAAAGAAGAAAAAGCCCACTCGATGCACGAGGACGAGGATAGATTTTCTTTCCATGATCCGCATGGAGAAAAGATAGAAAAGTTGCAAAGTCAACTTGAAGCTCTAATGCATAAACGGAGCTGAAAGAGTCAGGGGTCTCAAGACCGTATCCACCTGAATAGGATGCGATACTATACCCTCAGAAGTATAAGCCGCTCAAATTAGAGCCATATGACGGGAAGAGATCTCCCAGTCAACACATTTATTACTTCTTGTCCCAAGCGGGACATTTGATGGGCAATGACTCGATTATGACTAAGGTATTCGCAAGTACTTTGCGAGGGCCTGCTTTTGCTTGGTTCATGCAGCTGCCCCCAGGTACTATTAATACCTGGTTGGATGTTGAGAAATTATTTCTCGCACGTTTCTTCGAGGATGATACCGAGATTACGGTTCACTCCCTCCTTGCAACTAAACAAGGGGAACAAGAGACAGTAAAGGACTTCATAGAAAGGTTCTGGGAGAAGTCCATGCATTGTAAACACGAAATGGCCCAGGAAACTCTAGTGGAGACATGTCGGCATAATCTTAAGACTAACGTGCTCCTCAAAATGGGGGTCGTAGAGTCTAAGACATGGAGAGATTTGCTCAAGCAAGGAGAGCAAGCCGAAGACTTGATCCGTCTAGTTGAAGAGTCTCGTGGATCTAAAAACACTGGGAGCAGTAGACCATACACCAAAAATAATAGTAATAAAAATAAAGGGAAAGCAGTGATGGCATTAGAAGCTGCTCCGCAGAAAATAAATCCTCTACAAAGCCCGAAGCCCCAAAATCAGCTGGGTATCAGACAAAATAGGCCTCAGCAAGAGAGGACCTATACTTTCAAGGTGGAGCAAACGCCTACGCTCTTCCACTTACTCCTGAGAAAGAGAATGTTGAAACTCCCGGAGAATAGGAAACCGGAGAACGCTGGTAAAACCAACGACCCCAATTATTGCCTCTACCACCGAAATGTTGGACACCCATCTAAGGACTGTTACCCTCTGAAGAACAGAATCCAAGCATTAATAGAAGCTGGAGTTCTGAAGCTTAAAGAGGAGTAAAAGAAGGTCACTGCCAACATGACAACCATAGTGGTTGGAACCCATGAGTTCCCCGTAGGGGTGACCCCAATTCCAAAGGGTAAGTTGGTTACGAAGAACCATGACCCTCATAAAAAGGCCCAAGAAGGACTTAACCTCATAACGACCCAGAGAGGGGAAGTCATGTGGGTCCACCCTGATTTGCTACAGGATGAACAGTGGACAAACACAGGGGGTCAGAAGAAGAAGCGGACTATCAATGCTATCTCCGCAGAAATAAAAGATGAATATATTACAGGGGTACCTACAGACTCTGAAGAGGAGCCCGAAGCCATGTCCACTCATCAAGATGGGGCGGGCCCTTCCGACACTCGGTCTAAAAAAATATATCTTAAGAACTACACCAGAGTAGATCCAAAAGATACATACGTGGAACTCGTCAATCCTGCGAAACAGAAAGGTCTTCGTTTCCAGAAAAACCCTGGAAAAGATGAAGGAGTCAAGGATACTACCTTCAAATTCGATATAATAGCTCAGTTGGCGAATATTCCAACTCGAGTCACGCTATACGAGTTGCTACGATTATTGAAGTCAACTCATGAGGTGTTAAGAGAGGCCTTGGCAGACTCTGAGTCATTTCTAGCTCAGATTGTTGAGCCGGCTGATGAAGAACAGGATTCTTGCCCCCGCTGTCACCAAGTAAGGAGGCAGGTCCCACAAATTATCTTCTCTCCAGAAGACATACAGGTGAGGAATATAAAGCATAACAGGCCTTTATATTTCACCGGATATGTCGGATCCATAAAGGTGGATCGAATTCAAATTGATCCAGGTTCTGCACTAAGTGTCGTGCCCAGAAGGTTGATGCAGCTGTTAGGGATTTCCCTCTATCGTCTGACACCAACTAATACAACAATATATGGGTTTAATGCCAATAATAGTCGTCCCCTCGGAAAAATCTGACTCCGATGTCAAATCGAGGATTTGAGGACGGAGGCTACATGCTACATTATTGATGCAGATACCTCCTACAACATCTTATTGGGACGACCTTGGATCCACGCTTACATGATAGTCCCGTCGACTCTCCACCAATGCATGAAGTATTGCGATGAAGAAGGAGAAGTCCGGACTCTAATTGCAGATAAGCAACCATTTAAAGGGCTGGAGAATTACTTCACAGATGCTGCACTTTACAATCCAGCCCATGAAGTCTCCAATGACGATCTTAGCAAGCCTCAAAAGCCTGACGAAAGTGGTAACGAGGCAGATACTGAGTATGAGCTTCCTGAAGAAGACGATGGGGGTGATTATGAAATCAACCCTCACTTAGATCTTAGTCTGAGTCTTGATGAGGTAGCGATGTAATAGAGGAAGAGTGGATTATAAATGAAAACATAAAGTTGTCTATGAGCCTGCTATAGCTACTGAGTCTGAACCTTCTTGTACTTCCACTGAAGTTGATGGCCTATCCGAACTTGAAGTTCTGGCGGCATACCATTTGCCCCTTAGGTCCTCCCTCCTCTCTCAATTAAAAATAACTAAGGGGCTTGAAGTGCCTCCTCGACAGAAGTGTCAAAGGCCGATTATGTTGGGCTAGGTAATTACGTCACCTCGATAAGGACAAAGCAGTGAAAGTGATGAACAAACATCACCTCAATTTCACTTGTATGAACATAAATCCTGGCAAATGATGGAGAAAATGGGTTATAATTTTACCCAGAAACCCGGATTAAACATTGGAAAAGGGCAACGGAATCTCATACCCTCGTTCAGACCGAGAGGAAAGAGCCCGGATTATTATCAGAAGACCCGCAAGGGGTTGGGTTATGTATCTACTCCACCCTTATCACCATTAAAAGATGAAGAGAGTTCTTCGGCCAAGGAAGATACATCTTCACCCGACCATGATTCGGATATAAGTACCGGTGCTTGGTTTCAATCTTTGACAGCCAATATGGTTTCAGCCGCATTAGAAAGCGACGAGAAACCAATTGATGTTCAAGATGATTCCTGGGCTAAGCATATGGACACTCTCTGGGATGTCCGCTTTGAATAGCGTGACCCGCCCACAGAAGACAAATTAGTACAAGTCAACATGGGAACGGAAGAAAACCCGAAACCCATCTTCATAAGCGACACGCTAACTCCCTTAGAAAAGGAGAAACTTATATCTCTCATCAAAGAGTATATAGACATGTTCGCATGGAGTTACGAAGACATGCCCGGGCTTGACCCTCAAATTGCCACACACCGGTTAAATATTAAAGAAAATGCCAAACCAGTTAAACAACAGCAAAGGCGTTTTCGACCGAAATTGATGGAGGCAATAGTTGCTGAGGTCAACAAGCTTATAAAATCTGGATTCATCCATGAAGAGCAACACCTTGATTGGGTGGCTAACATAGTGCCGGTTCGAAAGAAGAATGGCAAAATCCGAAAATGCATCGATTTTCGAGATCTGAACGCTGCATGTCCCAAGGATGAATTTCCACTCCCTATTACCGATGTGATGATTGATAATACTTGCGGTTATGAGAGGATGTCTTTTATGGATGGCTTCTCAGGAAATAACCAGATTAAAATGCACCCAGATGATGAAAAGCACACAGCTTTCAGAACGCCGCTGGGGGTATACTGTTATACGGTGATGCCGTTCGGATTAAAGAACGTCGGTGCCACCTACAAACGAGCGATGAGTGTCATATTCAAAGAACACTTGCGCAAAACACTTGAGTGCTACGTGGATGACTTAGCAGTCAAAAGAAAGAACGAAGAAGATCATCTGCATGACTTAAGAATAGTCTTCGATCTTATGCGAAAATATCATCTGAAGATGAATCCTGCCAAATCTTTCTTGGGAGTGTCAAGTGGAAAATTCCTTGGGTTCATAATAACTTCAAAAGGAATCTTCCTCGATCCTGAAAAAGTGACAGCAATCAGTGAAATGCCACCTCCCCACAATCTTAAGGAATTAAGGGGGTTACAGGGAAAGTTAGCCTATATCCGGCGCTTCAACTCCAATTTATCAGGACGATGCCAGTCATTCTCTAGACTCATGAAGAAGGGGGTCTCTTTCGTATGGGATGAGGCGTGTCAACAGGCGTTTGACGATCTCAAAGAATATCTCACCAAACCTCCTGTTCTTATGGCACCAGTCCCTGAGCAGCCCTTCCTTATATATATAAGGGCCATGGATGATGCTCTAGGAGCATTACTTGCTCAGTATAATGAGCACGGCCATGAACACGCCCTGTATTACTTAAGCAGGACAATGATCGGAGCCGAGCGTCGGTATACCCCGATCAAAAAAGAATGTTTAGGCCTAGTGTTCGCCATTCAGAAAATGCGACACTATCTTTTAGGGTAAACAATTCATGTCATATCACGGGTCAACCCCTTGAAAATCCTGATGACAAAACCGAGATCCTTAAACGGCCGATTGGCGAAATGGGCATTATTGCTATCGCCATATGATATACACTTCGTCCCTCAAAAAGCCATGAAGGGACAGACGATCGTCGATTTACTTGCAGACCATCTAATTTGGTACAAATGCAAACAGACGTCAGAGGTCAATACAGTTAGTAAAGAACAACCATGTCTGACTTCATTCTTTGATGGTGCTGCCAGACGATCTGTTGCTGGAGTGGGGGTTGTGCTAATATCCCCACACAAACATATATTGCCTAATAGTTACTCATTAACAGAACCGTGTACAAATAATGTAGCTGAATATAACGCGCTCATTATCGGCTTAAAAATAGCTCTGCAACTGGGGGTGAACTATCTAGAGGCTTATGGAGACTCTAAGCTCATTGTCAACCAAATGACAGGCAAATATGAAGTCAGACATGAAGCCCTCATCCCCTATCATCAGCTAGCCATTGAGCTAGCGGGATATTTTGAACAATTTTACATATATCATATATCTCGGAATGAGAACGTTTATGCAGATGCTCTTGCTGCATTAGCTGCAACACTAGCAATCCCGCCAGGTGAGGCTAAAAGCATTACTATTGGTAGCAGAGAACTCCTCCACCCAGATACGGTATCCCAAACCAAGGAGGTATGCCAGATAGGCTTAATGTTGGAACCCCGTGATTGGCGGTTTCCATTTATAGATTACGCCTTATATGGGATACTACCAGAGGATCCAAAGGAAGCCGCCTCGATAAAGAGGAAGGCCCCGAGATTCTACTTTGACCGTACACGTCAAACTTTATATAGAAAGTCAAGTGATGGTCTTCTACTACGCTGGTTATCAAAAACAGAAGCAGATGAAGTGCTGAGAGAAACACACGATGGAGTATGTCGAGCTCATCAGCCTGGCCCAAAATTTGGAGACCGCATAAAGAGGCTGGGATACTACTGGCCGAATATGATTACAGAAGCTATGGCATACGCTAAGCGGTGCCATGAATGCCAAGTGCATGCCAATTTTATTCATCAACCTCCAGAATACTTGCACAATACCATTGCTAGTTGGCCATTTGAGGCATGGGGAATGGATATTGTGGGACCTATAACTCCCCCGTCATCCAGAGGACATCGGTTCATTCTTGCGATAACCGATTATTTTTCAAGATGGGCCGAAGCCGTACCCATGAGAGAGGTAAAAACAACAGATGTGATTAAGTTCATTAAGCATCATGTTATTTACCGTTTTGGCATCTCTCAGAGGATCATCCATGATAATGGACCGCAATTCGTCAGCGAGAGGTTTTCGAGATTCTGTGATAAATTCAGAATCAAGGACATCGCTTCAACACCATATGACCCCGCAGCAAATGGGTTGGCCGAAGCCTTCAACAAAATGATTATTAAACTCCTTCGAAAGTTCGTCTCTTCCAACAAACGAGACTGGGATGAAAAGCTGGGAGAATGTTTGTGGGCTTATTGCACCACCGTTCGCACCCCAACAAAAACTACCCCATTCTCCTTGGTTTATAGAAGTGTGGCCGTCTTGCCTCTCGAAATCCATATACCATCATTAAGAGTGGCCTTAGCCACAAAGATGACGACAAAAGAGCGCCATCAACAGAGATTACAAGAACTAGAGGCGTTAGATCAAAAACGTCTCAGGGCACAATAACAAATTGAGTTGTAACAAGCCCGAATCGCGCAAACATTCAATAAGATCGTTAAACCAAGGACCTTTAAACAGGAGACTTGGTTCTGGCTGTTAAAAGGCCGATGGTGCTAACCCACAAGACTAAGGGTAAATTTGAACCCAAGTGGGAGGGACCATTCATCATGGAGAATGTATACTCGAGTGGAGCCTACTGCTTAATGAATCAGAATGGCGATAGGATGATGATGCCGATCAACTGCAAGTTTCTGAAGAAATACTATGCTTGACGAACCAAAATGGTGACAAAGTAACTGTCCCATCTAGTTCATAAAACCTGGAAGTACGCGCCTCCACTTAACCAAGTTATGCATATGAGCACTTGGACTTCTTCATAAAATTCTTGGCATGTGCAATTGAGCACTTCTGACCAAAATCTGATGATCCTGACCCGATCGTCCTAGTGTGCCCAGTTCAAGTTACGCAGTTGAGCCTTGAACCGCCTCCACTTATCCAAGTTATGCATATGAGCACTTGGACTTCTTCATAAAATTCTTAGCATGTGCAATTGAGCATTTCTGACCAAAATCTGATGATCCTGACCCGATCGTCCTGGTGTGCCCAGTCAAGTTACGCAGTTGAGCCTTGAACCGCCTCCACTTATCCAAGTTACGCATATGAGCACTTGGACTTCTTCATAAAATTCTTGGCATGTGCAATTGAGCACTTCTGACCAAAATCTGATGATCCTGACCCGATCGTCCTGGTGTGCCCAGTTCAAATTACGCAGTTGAGCCTTGAACCGCCTCCACTTATCCAAGTTACGCATATGAGCACTTGGACTTCTTCATAAAATTCTTGGCATGTGCAATTGAACACCTCTGACCAAAATCTGATGATCCTGACCCGATCGACCTGTGTGCCCAGTTCAAGTTATGCAGTTGAGCCTTGAACCGCCTCCATTTGATTCAAGTTACGCATATGAGCACTTGGACTTCTTCATCAAAATCTAGGCATGTGCAATTAGACACCTCTGCCAAAATCTGGTGATTCTCATCCAGTCATCTTGGTGTGTGTAGTTCAAGTTACGCAGATGAGTCTTGAGCCGCCCCCGATTTGACTAAGATTTCCTAGCTAACAAATAAAAGGATCAAAAAGGAGTTATTTTTATTCATCATTCAAAAGGAATGGATTTACAAAAGAATTCGGAGAATCAGTAAAGTTCTCTTTTCTATTACAAAGTTCTGATTACAAAAAAGAACAAAAAGAATAGAACAAAAAGAAAACTATGGATCTTCTAGATGCTTCAACTTATTCATCGTCTCGTCAATCACTCGATGATGAGTTGCTTCCACGGAGTGTTGAGCCTGCCGGTGTAAGTCATCATCATTCATTGCAAGTTGTTGAGTCAACTGCTGACGAGACTCTTCAAGTGCGCGACTTTTTATTGTCCACTCCTGCTCGAGCTGCCCTCGTTGGAGGATCAGCTCTTCCCGTTTCTTAACGGATTCCCCTAGCTGAGACTCGTTGGCTACCACGATAGCCCGAGCTTTAGCAATAGTCTCCTGAGCTCTAAGGATGGCGGCCTGACTCCTCTCAATCTCGAAGTCCACCGCCTCCAAACCTCTAAGAATGGACTCCTGATTAGCTTGAAGTTTTGCCAACTTCCGAGACCGTCCTTCTTCTTGTCGTCTCAGTTCCTCTCGACGCGTTGCTGACTCTGCCCGAAGCCGCGCCAGCTCTATCTCCGTGATCGCCTCCACATCCGCTTGACGAATTGTGTTTAGCGTGTCCACTTGCTCTTCTAAGGCTGTAAGGCGGGCCCGGTAAGGAGCTGTCCGGTTTTGTCCCCCAATCCTTTCAATGTTGTCCAAATAGCTGGACAGCATTGGACGTCCAAGATTAAGGGAATCTCTTCCATCAAGGATCATCCCGATACATCTTCTTAGCAACCGCATAAAGTCATTAACACTGTGGTTGAAGAATTCTTCAAGAGGGTCCACAGTGTCTGCATTTAAAGCAAGCAGCGCCAAAGAAGATGTCGCTGGCAGAGGAGTGATGTCCGCTGGAGTTGAAGAGGAAGAAGCCCGTCCCTAAATCAGGTTCATAATATGCGGGGCCAGTAAAACTAATGCAGACCTGGCAGAACTGGGAACCCGAGGGGAAGTATCACCGGTACAGATCACTTGAGCAGTACGACTAACAGGAGTAGATGATGGAGTATTTTCACCAGAAGCTCCTCCTATGGTAGAAGTGACTTCAAATGAGAACTTCAAATTTTCCTCGTCCCCCATTAGCGGAAGACTTGGAGCTAGGAGAGTCACGGATGTCTCAACAGTCATTATTGTTGATGATGTTAAAATTGCTGGCTGAGAAAACAGAAGGTCCAACAGAAACTATTGGAAAGGTCTTTGTGGAGCAGACCAGTGGTGTTTGAAACGATAGACTTGGAGACGGTGTAGCCTCTTTTGCGGCGGCCGCAATGACAACTTTCGTTCTATCATCACTCCCTAGTTCATCAAGGGGAGGAATTGATGAGGAAACTGGGCATGTGGCCGGTGTGAAATAGTCAGCGTCAAATTCACTTGCAGAGCTACCCAAACCACCTGCTGAACCAGTCATACCAGAATAGTCCACTCTCTCCTCGGACTCCCCCTTGGTAGTCGAATGCATCAGCAAGAGGGGGTGGCCACCTGTACCTCAGAAAAGCAAAACAAAGAGTGTTGCATACAAATACAGAAAAATGAATATAGGACAGAGTATAAAAGCTAAGAGAACCATACCAGGGGATACAAGTCCTGTGGTTGGACTAGACGGAGGAACCGTGGTCGTCTCTAGGAGCGCCCCCGTTTCCCCACTTAAGAGCTGCGCCATGGCGTGCTCATTGGATTCTTGAATAGGCAAACAGGTCGGGGCATCACATGCACCAGGAGCTTCAGCAGCCCTACCCTCCTCTGCCGAAGTTGTTGGCAGGGTGGAAGCCAACAAATCTGAAGCAAACTTTACAGCCCCCTCTTGGGAAATTACTAGCGTCCTCGGGGCCAATTTCTTCTTCTTCTTAGCTGGTCCTTCGCTAGCGGCTCCGCGGCGTTTGATGGTCGGACTCCGGGAACGAGTGACCATGGGTTGGGGAGCTTCTCCAACATCTCCTCCAACATCAGTACCATCATCGTCACCATCATCGTCATCAGAATCGCCAACATCTAATGGGTCAGCCGCCGCGCCAAGAAATTCATCCATTCATTTCACTCTTACTCTTGTTGCACCCCTACGGCTAGAGTAAAATGCTTCTATTTCTTTACAACAACTCCGGTTAATAGAGAAGTTGGGCACGTCATCATTTGGTATACTGTACCACGTACAGAAGCTAAGAGTCATGGCCAGCTCGGGCAACTTCTGTGGCAAGACGAATTCAGCTCCGGTTCCACCAGCTGCAAAATGGAACCAGCCACAGGCATCCTCGTATAGATTCCCCTCATAAGCAAAATTCTTGCTTGGATTACCCACATAAAGTTGGGAATATCCAAACTGGATGTACGGTTCAATATGACACTTGACATCTTGACGATACACCAAGTGCCCGGGGCGGATGTTAAGGAGCCACCAGAATACTCCTGAAGATAAGACAGTAAAGTTATCTGCTCCCGCAATGTCTTTTAATTTCGACCCGTATTCTCCACCAGGGAAGTCGGGGAAACACCGGAAGAGCTCATAATTCTGATGGTGACGTAGCGTCTTCCGAATATGCGACACGTAATGACTCTTACATGAGGAGCGCTCGTATAACTCTACAAAGAAAGGCTTGTCACCAGAATGATGTTCAGCCGCACTCATCAGAGAGGGGCAGTGCATGATGAGCCACGCCATCAGATAGGTGTAAGGCATCTCCACCCTAGGGTTCGGAGTCTTCACCTTGGCAATCTCTTTTGACTTGCCCTTTCCTTTCCCCTTACCCTTATCAGCAGGGATAAAGTCATTACAGAGTGCTCGCAGTCCATGCTGTAGGTTGCACACCATGACAGGAAGAAGTCCAAAGGGTCGGCCGCATGCAAGAAGAACTGTTGGATATACTACGGTCATTGCAATGGCCTCTTTCGGCAATGACGGCACGACACATCTCTTCAACCATAGCATCAAAAACCCAGCAATAAGAGCTCTATTGGATATTGGGAACTGAGCTTGGTAGTGGTAACTCTTGAAGGAGGTGCCAGGACCAAATTTACCTTCGTTGGATTCGGTAGTATAATGCATTATACGGGTCTTGGCGATGCGGCGATCGATCTCCGTGACGACAACAGGAGCCTAGCCATGGACTGTTGTTGAACTATCCTTGGAGTTTAAGTTGGCGAAGAGGTAATCGGCCCATTTTTTGTGGCTGATACCCTGATTACGCACACCTGCCATGTCGGCACAGATGCGGTAATAGCACATCATCTCCCAGTAAGTGGCATAGATGCGCTCGTCCCTCACCTTTAGCATATTCAGCTCTTCGGTGGTAGGTATATACTCTTCATACGGGACTTCGCCCATTAACAACCCGGACACCTCAAACATCTCATGAAGAGCCAACCCCAGTTCACCCACTGGTGTAAAGAAAGTGCTTGTCTCGGGGTTGTACATCTCCAAGAGACCAAAAAAGTGACAAGCACTCTGAGAAATCACAAACTGCATGTTTCTGATGGCTTTGTATAAGCCAATCTCTTTTAGAACTGGTTCATGGGAATCTAACATATATTGGACAAGGCGGGCCACCACATATTGCCGGAGGAATAAACCCAACCAGGCATCCTAAAGTCACTGGCTGGGTATTGGCATCCTTTCGCCATGAACTCGCTCAGGAAAGTTCATGCGCGAGTTGGGACC
This sequence comes from Dracaena cambodiana, assembly GCA_036321105.1. Taxonomy (NCBI): domain Eukaryota; kingdom Viridiplantae; phylum Streptophyta; class Magnoliopsida; order Asparagales; family Asparagaceae; genus Dracaena; species Dracaena cambodiana. Next base: position 21,466,547 of record JAYEPQ010000009.1, read on the forward strand.
TCTCCTACTGGGTGCTCCTTCGTAATCCTGCCTGGAAGCAACCCAGTAATACATCTGGTGGGGCCATCTTGATAAGCCCCATGTGCGCCCAACTTGCCCGTTAGGACGCCGTCATATTCTTGAGTTAATCCCCAGTCTAACTTACGATGCATCGCCAGCCTTTGAAGATATACCAGAGGATAGCCACGCTCCATCCTAGGTAGAAACATTAAAGCTTCGCCAGAATTATAGAGCCACATGCTCTCCTCTTCAAAAAAGATCTGGTCTGATTGCTCTATTTTATCTCCAAAGAGAAATGCAGGCTTCTCCAACACCTCTCTATTCAAAGCCTCGAAGGCCGCGTCAGTCACGATCTCCCGTGCAGTAGTGGAGCTATATTTTATTAACTTCTCCCTGTGCTCCGTCGAGTCCGGCCTGTATCCAGCAAGGATGGTTGTGAAAAGGAAATGAGCCGTTGCATCTGCGCCCCCAGCAAAACCAAAGTAGTGCCTATGGGGGAGGGTATCCACTGGATATCCCACTACAAAAGAAGAATCAAGAGTTAGGAAAAAAGTTTTACAAAACTCAGAAAATCTTCTAAGTACGCGAAGCTAAATATAACTCCACGCGAAGCTAAAATTTAGACCGCGCGAAGCTAAAAATAACTCCGCGCGAAGCTAAAAACTAGACCGCACGAAGCTAAAAATAACTCCGCGCAAAGCAAAAAATTAGACCGCGCGAGACTAAAAAATAACTCCGCACAAAACTAAAAAAATAGCCTCGCGTTTAAGCGCAATAGCTAGTCAGAATAGTCCCGCGTTTCCAACGCGAGGATAACGCGATAACTTCGCGTAGAAAAAGACCAGAGGCCTTTCTTCTTCTCCAAGCCATATGGCCAGAAAACGGCGGTCTCGCCGGTGATAAAGCAAAGTGGCCGGTCGAAACCAAGCCAAATCACTCCCAGGTGGTTCTAAGAAGACCAAAAGTTAGGATCTTTACCTCCAATAGGCGCGGCAGGAACTTGTTCGCCGCTGCGCCCGCTGCCCCGACCGCTGCCGCTGCTGCTAGCGCCGGCCGCCAATGGAGAAATGGCGCGCAAAGTCGTGGTTTTCTTGGGTGCCATTGGGTTCGAGATCTTGGAAGAAACCGACAAAAATGGGCAGGAAATTGGCCGGAAGCAAGGGTTCTTGCATCGCCTGAGCTCGGAGTTCTTGGATTTTCTTCAGAAGAATGGAGAAGAAAGAGTTAAAACTCTATTTAAATGAAAAAACCCGCCCCTTGGTATTCGGCGCAAGAAACGGAGCAACTACTGATCAGTTACTCTCCAAAACGCGAAGCTATTAGCTTCGCGTGATGATGAAAAATGCGAAGTTGTTAACTCCGCACAACTGTGCAAAACGCGAGGATAACTCGACAGTTTATCTACGCGTTTTCTACGAAAAAGCTTGGATTTGGGCATGTGCAAATAGACACTTCCATCTAAGTTAAAAGATCCTTACCCGATCATCTTGGTATTAATAATCTAAGTTACGTAGATGAGCCTTAGATTATTTTACCAAAATTACAAATCATCTATTTGTTGTGCAAGCAAGATTCTTGAAGCCAACAGATAGAGAGAGAAAAATTTTGCCTTTATTCATAAAACAAAAGGATTGCAAAAGAAGAAGGAGTTATAACTCTCCCAAAAGCTTCTACGAATTCATCGATTCATCAATAACCTAACGGTGAGACTCCTCCACGGGGTGTCGAAGCTTAATTCCATGGTTCACATGCAAAAGATCTCCTCTGCAAATGTCAACTATGATCTGTTTAAGGTTCTTAGTGGATTATCTGAAGATACTGCTACAAGAATCCTAATGAAGATACATAAGTTGGATTCGACATGCTACAAGCCCTTAGATGATCATCTCTATCGCTTTGGAAAGCAACAGAGATTGTCATCTAACAGAAATGTTTCTCAAGAAAACTTAATGAGCTGCCGCAGAGTTCTTGTAACTCCTTCAAAAGTTTATCTTTTGGAGTCAGAGCTTGAAACCTGCAACTATGTTGTAAAGTATATACTTCTGGCTTCCTTAGAGTTACTTTGGTTGATGAAGACAGGTAGAGCCACATGCACTCCTCTCCAAAAAGGATCTGGTCTAAGTACCCCACTGCGGAAGGAGAGTCAAAAATTAGAAGAAAATTTGATAAAACTTGAAAAAATCTTCTAAGTATCAGAACGCGGAGCTAAAGATAACTCCGCGTGCAGATGAAAAAATAGCCTCGCGGTTCAAACGCGACTGCTAAATCAAAATAGCCTCGCGATTCAAACGCGACTGCTAAATCAAAATAGCCTCGCGGTTTAAACGCGACTGCTAATCAAAATAGCCTCGCTGTTCAAACGCGACTGCTAATCAAAATAGCCTCGCTGTTCAAACGCGACTGCTAACCAAGATAGCCCCGCGGTTCAAAACCCGAGGATGACGCGATAACTTCGCGTAGAAGAAGACTAGAGTTCTTCTTCGTCTTCTCATTCTTCTTCCGAGCCTTACGGGCAGAAAACGGCGATCGCGCCGGTAAAAGAAGTGGTTTGTCAGTTTAAACCGAACCAAAACACTCCAAAGTTGTTCTAAGGAGTACAAAACATTAAGATTTTTACTGCTAATGGACATGGCATGAACTGGTTTATAGTTGTGTCCATTCCCTCGGCCGCTGCCATCGCTGCTAGTGCCGGCCGCCGATGATGAGGAAGTGTGCGACGCCGTACTCTTCTTAGATGATATTCTAATGATGAAAATCCATGGAAGGACGGATGGAATCAGGTCGAAATTGCTCTCTCGCATGAGCCGCTCGGTCACCGGAACTCTGAATTTTTCTCTCTCGGACAAAATGAAGAAGAAGATGAGTCAAAGACTCTATTTAAACAGATGATCCGTCTCTTGGTATTCGGCACAGAAGTTCGGGGTAATTAATGAAGCAATTACTCATTTCACTGAAAGAAGAGAAGCTATTAGCTCCACATAGGTAAGCAAAGCGCGAGATAAACTTGGTATTTTAACTCCGCGTTTCAGTTTAAGTATCCAAAGTATTTTAAAATTTACTAAGTTCTAAGCCATTTTGAAAACTTTGGAGAGGGTTCTGTTGGCAGTGAATTTCTAAGTAAAAATAGAGTTTTCCACAACAGAACGCGGAGCTAACTCCGTAGCCCCGCATTTGGCTATATTAGCCTCGCGTTTGAACAAAACGCGAGGCTATTCAATAGCTTCGCGTTAGTTCCGCATTCTGGTTCTTTAGCTCCACTTTTTGATGCGATTAGCTCTGCGTGAGCAGATAACCAGAATCTCAAATTGATTGAGATTATGATTTGGGCTTATCCAAATACCCAAATTAAGTCCAATCAGAACTCTAAATCAAGAGATTTAAATCAAAACTAAGATATTTGATTGGAATCCTTGATGAGTACGAATTCTATTTAGATAGAAACTCTCAAATTATCCTAAGGCTATAAATACCCCTTTGAGGAAGCCCCAGGGATCTTTTCGAATCGTCTTTTTAGCATCTTGGAGAATTCGAGTTACGCATAGAGCCTTGGATTCGTGAAGAGCAAAGAAGAAAAGATCATCTACAGTCAGCCGTCATCTTCAAGAGAGAAGAGTTTGACGTCAGATCGTCCAAAGGAGCTGCTTGACAGATTCCATCGCCACAGATCCCACAAATCATTGTAAAAGAGAGTGATTGATACATATAAATCCTCTCGTTTGTTCTTTATTGTTCACTTTCGTTGTAATTCAAGCTAATTTAATGGAAGGAAAGGCAAATACAATTTCAGCCGAGAACATTTTTAGGTAACGCTAAAGTGGCCACTAAAGAAGCTAATAAGTCTTCATAGCTATTTTTATGGTGCGACACATGACTGATGTAGAAGCCGCTAAACCTGTCAGCAATTTTCGTGCTTGCTTGGTAATAGGGCAGAGATCTTTATTTTTTACTTCATATTCTCCCTTCACTTGGTTGATGATAAGCTGAGAATCTTCATACGCCTCTAAATATTTCACCCCCAACTGCTTGGCTATCTTTAGGCCATCATTAGGGCATCGTATTCGGCAACATTGTTAGAGCATGATTTTGTTAATGAATATGCTCGAGAGATGATATGGTTTAGGGGAGAGATAAAGACAATCCCCCACTCCTGCCACTATCTTTCCTTTGGATCCTATTCTGGAGGCACCATTATAGAAAAATTGCCAGACCTCTTCTGTGGTAGCATTTACTTCAGCAGTCTCCTATAGGATGTTATCTTCTGCAATTGCATCCCCTTTAACTATTTCATCAAGGTTGTCTTCATACAGTTTCAAAGAAGCTAGAATTAGGTGCTTAACTAAAAAGTCAGCTATAACTTAATCTTTAATTGATTTTTGTGGGGATGAAGTGCATATCGTATTGCAATAGCAGGATAGCCCAATATATAGCCTTGAATTTAATAATCATAGTTTGGTCATTAATATTCTTAATAGGTTGACTCTCGATATAACATGGATAGTTTGCCTTACCAGATAGTGTCGAATTTCCTATACTGCAAATACTAATGCTAGGCATTCCTTTTCTACTGGATTATATCGATGTTCAACGCCGACCATCATTCTACTTAAATAATAGATGGCTTGTTTATATCCCACTTCAATCTTTTAGGCTAACAAGGCTCCCAAAGAATGATCCAAGGCTCTCACATATAACAGGAAGGATACTCCTGGAACTGGAGCTACAAGGACTGGTGGCTTCGTGAGGTATTCCTTGATTTCTTCAAATGCCTCTTGACAAGTATCATCCCAGACAAACGATACTCCTTTCTTCATTAACCGTGTGAATAGTTGACATCTCCCAGATAAGTTTCATATGAACTTACGTATATATGTTAATCTTCCCTGTAGTCCTCTCAATTCTTTGAGATTTCTAGGTGGTTGTATTTCTTGGATTGTTTTAATCTTGTCTGGATCAATAAGAATTTCTTGAAAAGTGATTACAAATCCAAGGAATTCTTTACTGGAAACCCCCAGAAAAGAATTAGTTGGATCCATCTTAAACTAGTGTTTTTGCATAAGATCTAACATTACTCTCAAATCCTGAAGATAATTATCTTTTCTCTTGTTTTTGATAGCTAAATCATCCACATAGCATTCTACGGTCTTTCGAAGATGCTCTTGAAATATAGTATTCATGACGCGTTGATATGTGGCACTAGTGTTCTTTTGACCAAAGAGCATAACTATCTAACAGTACACCCCCAGTGGTATTCGAAAAGACATATACTTCTCGTCGTCGGAATACATTTTAATTTGATTGTACCTTGAAATTCCATCCATGAACAACATCCTTTCGTAACTGCATATATTGTCGATCATGACATTTGTGATTGAAAATGGAAATTCGTCTTTCGAATATGCTTTGTTCAGGTCTCTGAAATCGATGCAGACTCTGATTTTTCTATTCTTCTTAGTCACATGGACTATATTTGCAACCCAATCAGGGTATTGCTCTTCACGAATGAAGCCTGATTCAATTAACTTTTTAATTTCAGTTTCCTTCTATTATTTCAAGACAGAACCTTCGATGTTATTGTTTAATGGGTTTCTCATCTGGTCTGATATTCAACTTATGCATTGCTAATTTTGGATCTAATTCTGGTATGTCTTCATAATTCCAGGCAAAAACATCAATGTATTCTCAGATAAGAGTAATTAATTCTTCTACTTTTTCAAAAGATAAATTTTCACTTATAAATATGGGTTTAGGATTAGTTTCGTTATCAATATTTATTTGGATCACTTTATCGTCTATTGGAGGTTCATATTATTCAAAATTGAACTTCCCATTTCATGTTTAAATGTTTTGCCTAGGAATCATCTTTAGTTAGTAGCAATTTTCACCCTCTTCTTTCTGGTCTACGGAGATTATGCTAATAGAGACTTATTGAAAAATTACTCCAATACTTACATCTGAATCCCAACATAATGATTCAAATGAATGACTATGATGGATTTCTTCGAAATTTGTTTCCGATAGGATTTCAAGAGTTATGACATACCCCAACTTTCTACCAGTTGTATCATAATAATCTGGCATTTTTCCTTTGGGAACAAAAGGTTGAAGCATAGTTCTTCCTTTTCCAAAACTTAACCCCTGCCCTCGGCTAGGTTTCCCATCTTTTTCATCATTTTATGGGATTTTTATTGTAATGGAAGAACTCGGGATTTTCCTGTTCTTTTTTAGAATTTAAACATTTTTCTTTATTGTTTTTGTTTGCTTTTCCAAATAAAATAGGTCTTTGACTTTTATATTTGGGAGGAACTTCAAAGATTATTTCACTCGCAACTCCATCGTCATCATTTTGTATATTAAAGGATGAACGATGTGTTTGGAATGATGCTAAGGAATATAGTTTATCTAGTTGATTACTAACCGCATCAGTACTAGTACTAGAGGATTTAAAATCAACACTAGACGAATAAGCAAATTCTATATTTTCATTAATTATTCACTTGCTATCAGATTGGCGGTGTCATTTATATCGACGCCTTAAGGATTATTACAATTGGTTCTACATCCCAACCTTCGTCATATTCGGATATCGAATCTTCGGATCCCGATTCGGTGTCGGCCTCATTGCTGCTGTCTGATTCTTCTGGGGCAGGCTACTCAGCTGCTTCAAAAGTATCTTGATAAAGTAGTGCATCTGTAAAGTAATTCTCAACCCCTTAAAGGATTGTTTTTTTGCCACCAAAGTCTTCTCATCCCCTTCTTAATCCAATATTTCATACACTAGTGAAGTGTAGAAGGGACAATGAGACTAAGGTGAATCCACGATCTTCCGAAGTGTAGATTGTAAGACGTGTCAGCATCTATTTTATAGCATGTGACATCCGTCTTTAAATCACTGATCTGGCATTTCAACTTCACTTTGCCCAAGGGTTTACAACCATTAGCGTTGAATCCAAAAATATTGTATTTGTTGATGCCAATCTATTCATGGGGACCCCAAGATACTACAGTACCCTTCTTGGCATTATGCTCAAAGTTAATTCAGGATCGACTTGAATTCGGTCAATCTCTATTGACCCTCTGTATCCTTTATAGTATAAAGACTAGTGATGCTTGTTGTTCTTTACTTGCATATCCTCTGGAGAGAAGGTTATGCAAGATATCTTTTTAGAAACTTGATAACATGCTGCATAAACTTCTTCTTCCATTGTTTCTGTGATCTGGGCCAGAAATACTTTAGAATCTTGCGAAGCTTCCCTTAAGGCTTCTTTGGTCTACTTGGATAGTCCTAGAGCTCATACAAATTGATTCTTGCAAGGATGTTGGCCAATTGTGCCGACACGTCAAATCGAAAGGCTTTTTGGAGCTTTTTGTTGCCTTTTTTCTTTATTTTTAAGAGTTTTATCAAATTTAAATTCTTTTTATTTGCCCTTCTCCGAAAGCTAGGGTTGAATCACTATATCATAATTTTTTTAAGTAGTTTCTTTATGAACGAGTTTTGGAAAGTTGCTATTTATGGTCATCCTTGACCTCCATTGATTCTTTGAGTTCCTCTTTTGAATCTGTAAGAGGACAAACTGTTGTATCATCTTTAAGGACTGCAGTGATAATATTGGAGGTTGGGTGAACTTGAGGTCCACTGGATGTACTACATTATCTCCCATTTCAATGTTTTGAAGAGATAATTCTTTTTTTTACTATGGATAAGGACCATAATTTACAATCCTTATAGTACCTTTGGGAATCAGCATCACTCCGTCTCGAATGGTTGATTCTATCCAATTTGAAGCTTTTCTAAATTTAATAAAAACTATGTTTGTTATCACTTTCTTCTAATAGTTGCAGCTTAATTATATTGGCATCTACCAGAGCTTTTATTTTGACTTTCAAATTGTAATAGTTCTTAGCAAGATGGTTAATGATATGTAATATAAGCAATAATTGGGATCATCGACCTTTTCTACTTCTTCAGGACACTTGGCCTCCTACAATTTCAACATATTCCTCTTTATGAGCAAATTGAAAATAGTGGTAGTATGCTCATCCTTGAAGGAATGTTATTCTTGAGAAGCCCTTAATGAAGAGGAGTCCTTATAGGAGGAGATTTAGCCGACCTAGAGCATCTATTGCCATCGTCTTTCCCTTTAGGTCGAGACAACTGAGGTGCTCCAAAGTTATTGCTTCTTGGTCTTCCTCCTTCAGCCTCATTCCATTGTGCAATTTCTTCAGCTTCTTTGGCTTTCATCGATGGTTCTTTCCAAGTAGTGGACTTTACTGCTCCATCCTTGCAAGAACTTTGGTGGAGAGATTATATCTGTAGGTTTCTACTAATGTCTTTTGTGACATCCCATGTGGACATCTCAAAAAATCATTTTGAAATCTTTTAATGAAGTCTTGAGTCGGCTCCCCCTTCTTTTACTTTGTAGCAAAGAATGTTGGCATTAAGATCTCCATGTCATCCTCATAGAACCTGATTAAGAAGGCTTTTTCCATGTTATTTCACGAGTTGACGGTTTTTAGCTCCAATCTTCGGAACAACTCAAATGGTAGACCCGTGAGGGTACTAACAAATACCCGTGTGATGATAGGGTCATTACCATCAAGATGCCCCGCATGTGATTTAAAATAGTATAAGTGTTGATTCAGCGATTCTTTACCATCGAAAAACTTGAGCTTCAAATGCTTATAATTTTCCGAGAATGGTATGTTTTCATACTCCATCGAATATGGCTTCATGCCCCCCCAGCTCTTGCAAGTTATTTTTATGAACAAGAGTATTGAGCTGATTCTAGAAACTCTCCATAAGGGTAGCATATAGGTTGCCTTCATGATCTGAATTCTCAGATTGATGACACGAGTATTTAGAACGGTTATCTTCTTCTTCATGTTCCTCACCACCGGTGCTCCCAGGAGAAGTATAGGTTCATTCTCTTTTGTTTTCCCTTTGTCCTTCTTCAGAATGCAGGAACTTATGGAAGAAGATTCTCCTTCCTTCTTCATCTTCTCTTTGATCAGGAATTAGAGCATTTCCCATATCTCACTTAAAATTCCCATTCTTTATGGATGATCTTTTCATGCTCATCTATCATCTTCATAAATTCCTTAGGATTTTCCTGTGCCATGTATGTAGAGGCAGAATCTTCTAGGTCAAGAGTTTAGGATTCTGTAATAACAATAATTCTATTTAAAAATAAACTCTATTTAAATAAAAAAAATCTTCAATATCATGCTTTAACCATCATGACTATCCAAAATTCTATCAAAGGCCGCATAAATAGCACCTCTTGGCTGGAGTTTACAATTGATTTATGTGACCGACTATCGACAACCACCAGATGGCTGTCAACAGTAATCCATGTTAATTTGCAATATGGGTTGATACGCATTGAAATGCTTCGTTTTTCTATTTTCTTTCCCCTAGAACCCTTCCAATAGGTTAAAAACCACTAGAAAAATATTAAAATAGAGAGTTTGATCAATAAAAATAATTTATCAGTAATTTCTTGTATTAATCACTAAAATTGATTACAAGTGCACAAAATATACTAAAATTATTACACTTTTCACTTATAATCAATTATGAATGACTTAGACTAAATCATGTAAGAAAACAATAAATGTAGAAATAAGTCGGTAAGTTCAGTATTTTGCTTAAGTCATATTAATCACAAAATATCAAATGGATCCAAGCACTAAATACAACAATAAGTCTTTTTAATCTTTAGAAATGTATTCAAGGCACATTAAATAGCATATCACATGGATTACAATAGTTAAATTTATATTAAAGTTGAGGAATCTCATTTATTCATGTAATTACACTTGTTATTTTTTTTATCATGCACTCATCTATATATATCTAGTAAACTATATGAAAATAATTTTAAGTCTATTCCATCTCTTATATGATATTAGAGCCTCTCTCTAATGAGTGCTTGATTTTAAAACCATGGCCAATTTCAAGCTTCACCTCTCATGTTGTCACCATTATCACTTTTGCAAACTTCACCGTAACCACCCTATATGTCCTAGATTTTATCAATCAAATTTCTGACTACTAATTCCATCTAATTAGTCTCAATGGTGCACCCAATTCGATGTTATCCTCATCATCTATAACATTTAAGGTTATGCTGATGACATATTTCTGTGTCTTGTGGCTTCCAACTCTAACTCCACTTTCGATACTATCGCCATAGCTCTTGTTATTATACACAATTGGATCTGATAGAATAAGCTAATCCCATTGGTCATATTCTCTTCAGTCGATACTAACATCAAGCCATTGATTACTTCATCTACAATGATACAATGGACAAATTAAAATGTCTCTACTCCAGTAAATCAAGGACTAAGGTTTTCCAAATGAATGAAGAGCACACCATGATTCAATGTGGCTCATGCTCTATCTCCAATTTTCTTTACACCATCAAAATTCCTCACGGATGAACATGCTCTTAGTGATTGTCCCCTATCAAATATTGATCTTAATTTGTATGTCTTTCAATGCCTCGATTCTGAGTTCAAAGAGATTACTAATCCGATTCGTGCTCGGAAGATCTCACTCATATTTGAAAAGGTATATGATATGTTGGTTTGGCATGAAACCTATCTCTAGTGCCTTGACTATGCAGCTCACACTCTGATCATAACTGTATACCAACAAGAAGATTTATTACAATTCTAGTTCTAACCGCTCCAATGCTGAAAACAATCCTGGCTTGTCCAAGTCCTCAAGCCCATTTTGTCCTACAACCCAAAAGAATGCTCCAGCCTTATCTCGATTCAACTCTGACACTAACGTCCGTCTTGGATATCGCTGGGACCGAACATGTTATAAATGGGAGTGTCAGATTTCTGAAAAAGTGGTGCATATGAACAAAAGGTGTTAAAAGTTTAAATTTTCAAAAGTTATTGCTAATTGTACTTCTGCCTCCTCCAACATCATGCAATATAGCTAGTAGACTTAGCATAATCTCACAATATTACCTCTGATCACTCTAATCTCACAATTCACTCGGAGTATGATGTAACTGATGAAGTAAGTCATGGGATGGTTCAAGTTTGCATGTCTCACATATTGGGTCCTTGACCTTTAAATGTCATACTCGAATTTTTTTTCTCTCTATAATACTCTTAATTCCCCATACCATTAAAAATTTTACATTTCATGTATTATTTTACCTAACAAAATAATGCAATAATTAAATTTCATCCTAATCGTTACTTCGTGAAGGATCGGAGTACGGAGGTGACACTTTTATGGGGAGTGTGAAAATTGGAGTTTAAACTCTTTCAGTATCACTGGCATTAGAGGTTAGCATCAGTCGATTTTTTTTTAAAAATTTTGATAAAACTGAACCATATCGATTAAAATTGGGAACCAAAACTAATTCGGTTTGGTCCATTTAGATTATCTATTTCCAAAAATTAAAATTTTAATCATTTTAGTAAATATAATTCTTTGAGATTTCTAGTTGGTGTTGAATTTATTATCTATAATGTGTGTGTATGTATGTGTGTGTATTTATATATGTTACATTTGATTATTTGTATATATGTATGTAAATTTGTATATATGCTCATATATATGTAATATTTTTTAAATAATTCGGTTGGCTCGGTTCTATTTTGGATTTCAAAGGATGAAACTAAAAACCAACTAAATTATTTTGATTCGGTTTGGTTTATTTTTTCTGATCAGTTTCGATTAGCTCTTTCAGTTTTATCTCATCACTAAATAGCATCTACTCCAACAAACTAGCTGCACATATCCATGAGAACATCACAGTTGATGATTATCACCGACGTCTTGGTCACACATCATACTGCATTGTCACTTATCTTGATAACTCTTTCAGTTTATCAGTCACCACAAATAATTTTTTTCAGTTATGTACTTCATGAACTTCATGTTCCTTGAATAAATCGCATAACCAATATTTTCGCTCTACCAGTCTTATTAGATAATCTCCTTTAAAATTGTTTTATACAGATGTTTGGAGCCCTACCTCCATTGTTAGTAATGATGAATCTAAATAATATCTCATTTTTGTTGATCATTACACTAAGTTTATTTGGTTTTATCCAATTGCCCAAAAGTCAAATATAAGGCGTATTTTCCTATAATTCAAACACTTAATGGAAAAACAATCCCAAAAGTCAAACATAAGCCGTATTTTTCCATAATTCAAACACTTAGTTGAAAAACAATTTCAAAAGCCCATCAAAAGCCTATATTCAGGTAATGGGGAGAGTATATTGCTCTCAAAAATTATTTATCAATCCATGAGATTAGTCACTATATAATCCCCCCGCACACTCCGCAACAAAATAAAGTGTTGCAACCCTATCATTACCATCTAGTTGAGACTGGTCCTACTCTCCTACTAATGCTTCCCTTCCCTATTCTTTCTAGCCTCATGCCTTCCAAATTATTGTCTATCTTATTATCTAATGCCCATTGATTTACTTAAAAAAAATTACAATTCAAGCCACTATTTGGTACTTGACCAAATTGCCACAAGCATCGCCAATTTGAATGTATATATTTTTCCTTCACAATGCCCTATAACTCCAATAAACTTCAGTCCAACTTTGTTCCTTCTGTTTTCCTAGGTTACTCACAACTCAAATACCTACATTTTATGAGGCCCTATCCTCTCGACGCTTGTATCTCCATGTGCTCTTTAATGAGACTAGATTTATTTTTTTCTTTTGGTTAAACCAAACCCAATTTACCGACGATTGTGTCACCATCAATACTTGAAGCGTACTCCTTCTCAATATCATTACTACTACCGCCAGCAACTCCTTTGATGCTGAAATCAACCTTATCTTGACCTTCTACAAGTAATTTATCAGTATCTCCTTCAATTTCTACATTATATTGATGGTGAACCATCAATCACCACCAAAAATCCTGATCCTCAGTCCACTCGAACAAATCATGTGACTTGAATCAAATTTCTAAGGCTAAACAACTCTATTTGTCACACCCACTTGTGTGAGTCAAGTAATTAGGGATCCTCAATAGCGTGATGTTATGTCCCAAGAATTCACCATACTTATGCATCACGATAAATAAGACTTAGTTCGCTGACCGGCAGATTACAATGTAGTAGGTTATAAATGGATATTTGAAATAAAAAGATATCAGGATAGCAGTGCGGATAGGTTCAAAACTCAACTTGCGGCAAAGGAATGCACCAAACACCTTGAATTGGATTAGAAAGAGATATTTAGCCCTGTAGTGAAAACTTATGTTTGTTTTATCTGTTGTTGTTATTCATGGGTGGCTATTGCAAAAGATGGATGTCATTTGACACCTTTCTTCATGGTTATTTAGTTGTAAATGTCTATATGTGCTGACCACCAGTTTTCACAAGTTCGGTCAAACCTAATCATATTCGCATGTTATGGAAAACCATTTATGAACTTAAGCAAGCTTCGCAAGTCTGATATTCTTCACTTAATTAAGAACTCTTACTTTGGTTTTCTTAATTCGGCTGCTAGTAATCCCTTATTTATGTATTAGAATTTAAATATCACTGTCTATTATATGGTATATGTGAATGATCTTAATTCTTATAGGGAATGATTTTTCTTTAATGAGTTCTATCATTAAGAAACTTGGCCTTCAGTTTTCTCTTTAAGACAGAGAAAATCTTTATTACTTTCATGGTATTAAAGTTATTCCAACCAAAATTAACCTCTTATTCCCAATACAAGTATATACGGACCTACTGTCTCGGGTACATGTGGACGTTGCAAAGGATGACGACACTCTGTTGTCATATTATGTTCCATAACATCAAGCTGTTGATAGCTTGGAATATCAACGAATAATGGGAACATTATATTATATATCTCTTAACATATCCTGAATTTTTTCTTTAGTCAATAAGCTATCACAATTGTTGCCCAGCCAAACTCACTGGACAGCAACAAAGCTTGCTATGTTATTTGAAAAATACACTGTTTCATAGCATTTAGCTTGCTAGGATAGTTACACCAACCTTATAAACCTATTCAGATGCAGACTTGGATGGAAACTCAAATGATCGAAGTTCTTCGCGGTATATATAATCTTATTATGCTCAGATCCTGGTGTGCAAAGAAAATAAGCTATTGCTCCTCCTCGACGGAGGTTGAACACTTGCAAAGATAGTATCAAAGACAATGTGGCTGCATGATTGCAATCTAAATCGTACACTCCCAAGTGTGAGAAGTTGATAAATAGTATAAGAGTAGTAACCCATGATTCGAGGATCATTTTGATTATTGCATGACACTAAAAAAAACAAATTACGAGACTAAAGAAAATAAAGATTGGATTTTTGTTGACTAAAACTAAAACTAAACTAAAGAGAATGTAAATTTACTTGAAATAAAATTGTTAGTCAGATAGATTTAATTCTCTCAAAAAATAATACAGGATTTGTTTATGTTTTTTATATCTTAGTTACGTAGAACACGTGGTTTTTCTACAACCGAAAAATAAATCAATATAGCATAAAATCTAATGAAGTTACAAACTTGATACTAACTTTTCCCAATTAATCATATATAAGCTTTGAGTTTAACTAAGCATGCATTCAAAATATAAGCATATACCATGCCTAAAGAGTCTACGGCATATCAAAAACTAAGCAACAAATATATTGTCAAATAATAAAATATAAAAGACTCAAAATCATATCTTAATCTTTTCAAAAATAATAGAGAATCAAAAATATCAACTTTATATGATTCAATTAAAAACAATAAGCACAAAGATCATATACTAGTAAATTGTCTATGGTTTGGTATCTCATCTGAACCAACGCAAAAATTTAACCACTCATACTCATTATAGCAATGAATAAAAAAAAAAAGAAATTCTTTTATTGATTTCTTTGGAAGAATACAAAAAGTAAATCTTGAATCTCTAAAACTCTCTATATTCTGTTGATGATGATGATGATCTCTCAATTATATTGGGTATTTATACCTTACAAAACCCTAATAGGAATTCTATTTTTAAGGAAACTATACATTCCCTCAAAAATCTTCAAAAGAACCAAACTGCGATTATGGCCTTCAATAGTCCTATTGACAGCTGCTCTCAGGTTTCAATTACAATTGATGGTTGTCGACAGCCAATAGGTCGCGTCAACAGCCAGAACTATAAAATTACAGTTTTAAATTGATATTTGAGATATGCTTCAATACTTCGATTTCCTTGCATATATAACCTTACAAAAATACTAGAAAATGCTAGAAAAACATCATAGTGGAGAGTTTGATTAATAAAAATAACTTTTCATTAATTTCTTGTATTGGATTACGCTTGCGTAAAATAAACTAAAATAACTATATTTTTCAAGCGTAATCACACAACTTGAGTTTTACTAGTTCCTAGCAAATTTATAAACTAAGAAAATAAACTAAAAATCTAAAGAAAATAAATCCTCTCACTTTCATAGGAATCACGAGTGCACTTAACACGTGCAACAAACTATTAAACCCTAAGGATACCCTAGTGGACGAGTGTTGTCTCGTGAGGGATTCCAATGATATTACCCACAAACATAAGAAATGTTTGGATTAAGAAATAAATAAAACAATAAATAAGGATAAATTAAAATGAAGAAAAAGAAAAATCTTAGTATCCTATTATTAACTATCTATATTATTATTTTTGCTTTCATTTTTTTCATTTCAAGTTCAATTAGAGATACATACATAGATATTTATAAAGATATCCACCACAATAAATCACTTATAATCTAATATCTTTATGTACCTATCATGATCATTTAAATTGTATAGTAGATATAAATTTACTTTCAACTATCCTCACCTATGCACTCTTGTAATCATGTATATAGGTCTTGTCAAATCTCAAACTCCAATCAAACTTATAGGAACCCATTTCATATATATAATAATAAAAAAGGCAAGTGTTAATATTCATACAAAAGGCAAGTGTTTATGAAATAATAATAATAAAAAATAGAATATATATATATATATATATATATATATATATATTCTATTTTTTATTATTATTATTTCATAAACACTTGCCTTTTGTATGAATATTGATGCTTACTGAGACACAAATGCTCATATATATTCTGTTTTTTATTATTATTTTTTCATAAACACTTCCCTTTCGTATGAATATTGATACTTACTGAGACACAAATGCCCAGTTACTTAACTTATGTTTATAATAAAACTTCATAAGTATCATTGGTGCGAATATTGTCGCTTATCGAAGCGCAGGAACCCAACTAGCTAGCACTTACTTGCTTTTATTTATTATACTATATATTTATAATTGTCCAACTTATTTTTCCTTATACCAAGCTCATTTCTTTATATATATATATATATATATATATATATATATATATATATATATATATATATATATATATATATATATATATATATATATATATATATATATATATATATATATATATTCTGGGAGGAGGTATTCTCCTTTCCCCGGTTTAGAAAATCTGATCTACTCGAAACGGCCCTCATCAGCCAGTTCGAAGCGACGATATCAATTCTCCGGACACTAAACCCACCTGGAATGACTTACAGAGGAATAAGGAAGCTCACCATCGACGTTGACGAAGAGGAGATTCTCACCGTCAAATGAGTCGAACAGTCCCCTCGGGACCCCAGACGGGAGAACAGAACACCAA
The DNA here is from genome assembly GCA_036321105.1 of Dracaena cambodiana. Lineage (NCBI taxonomy): Eukaryota > Viridiplantae > Streptophyta > Magnoliopsida > Asparagales > Asparagaceae > Dracaena > Dracaena cambodiana. The sequence continues at coordinate 21,483,247 of JAYEPQ010000009.1, forward strand.
CTTCCTTCGGTCACCTCCCTTGACTCGAACGTGGACACGCTTTACTGAAGGGAAGGACCGTCAATAGCAAGCCGGTCGGTAGGATCTAGGTAAACCGGGAGGGCGGAGTATACGTAATGACGGAAAATGCCTGAGGAAGACTCCACCCCAGGGTTGTCGATAAGGACTGAGCGAGAGGTCGGGACGACTGGGGTATATATATATATATATATATAGAGAGAGAGAGAGAGAGAGAGATGGATATTAGCTGACAGCTCACGCAAGTTGCCTAAGCTGCAGTTCATTTTCATTATCTCCAATAAATTTTTTTAAAATATTTCTCTTGGATTATGATCTTGATCCCTTAGAGTTCACTCATACTCAATTTCTTGAATTTTAGTTTTTATTTAATCCTCCATCAAGTTAACAAAAAAATAATAGTTTTTAATGAATAAAACATATTGTATGCACTTTATGAACTCCAAAATTTATGAAATTTAATCCGAAAGAAGTTAAGGAGGTAGAGATAGTAATTAAAAAAAAATTGAAGAAAAATTATTAGATCATTATAGTTTCGCCACTAGCTCATATAACTTTTCCTAAGCTGGTGGCTCACGTCCAGTAATCACACACACACACACACACACACACACACACACACACACACACACACACACATATATATATATATATATATATATATATATATATATATATATATATATATGCTTTTCTTTTAAGTTTTCTCTTTATTATCAACTTTTTATGACTCATTGTGTGAGTGTTTAGGATGCATATTTGATTCAAATCTTAAGTATCCATATATCTTATTGTTGGATTTAAAATCTCAATTAATATTCTATAAAAATTACTATCATATAAGCATCAATGTTAAGATATCAATTTCATAAATATGCAATGTAAAATACTTCTAATCTTACTTTTTACTTCAAAGAAATAAAAAAATTTAAATTTTTTTTAAATATGTTAGTTAGTTATGATGCAGTAAAGTATAATGTATCTATCCCACACCCACTTAAATTATATAGTGTCTTTAGTGCATCAAAAATATAGTTTGGCAAATAATACACAAAGAAATAATATAAAAGGTTAAGGTTAGAAAACACCTTGTTTTGACGGTTCTTCAAAAAATTCACTCCTCCATATAAGCAACGTCAATGATGCCTCTGATGATGACCATTTTGTTATTTGCATTTTTGATATCAATGGAACCCTGTGGTCCCCTAACTCCACTCTTCATCTTCATTGGGAAAAATGGTTGCACCCTCACTAGCAATTTGTTTGAATATTTTGATAAGAAGTCGATATTGACGTTTTTGACAATGTTCGATTGGGGCTTACTGAGTCTTGATGATTTGCAGCCTTTCTTTGAATGTGTCAGTCATCCTTATTATCGACTCATTCAGCATTTGGAGTGTAAGCTCTTCTTGTTGGCCTGCTGCAGCTGTTGCATCTCCTTGTCCTTGCAGTTGCTTGCCACGTTCCTAATCTTATTCTCGGTGATCGGCCGGTGGGGCAGCAGCTTGATTTTGCTCTTGTTGTACCTACTATTTTTGCTGGGCGTGCCAAGCACTCATACTCCTTCAAACGGTCATATCCATAAATGGTTGTATGGTTTCCCAAATTTGTCATCTGGTGACAAATGGATCCCATTATTTATGCAAATTTTTGTTCTAGAGGTGGTAGAACTAAGTGTAGTTTTGTCAATCTCGGATGTTGGATACATTCAGAGGTTGCATTGAACTATCGCAAGATGCATGATGGAGGCGACATCAAATGGGTGCCATTCTAGAACCATATTTAATAACACCACATTCCTTAAATATAATTCTATTATTGTAGAGAACGGTAAGATGTCATATTTGATAAATAGGCTTTTCAAAATATATTCCTGCCTCATGAAGCCCACTTTCAAGAAACTCTCATTAAAAGTAACATTGCTGAGGTTTGCGCAAAGTTATTTGAATCGGCAGGAGCCGGTTGGTATCTGATGAGTGTCATATATTGCATATTTATAGTCTCCATATTATCTATTTTTGTATATAAATAATACTACTTGGGTAGTGTGCTTTTCAGGTTAGCCTTATTCCTATAAGAAAATGGTATAAATTCAGAGCCGAATTAGAAAACCAAGTCCAGAAAAGAGCTAAAAAGCTACATGATTATGAAGCTACGGAGACCTAAAGTTCATTATAGTCAATCAAATCAAAGGAAAAGGACAAGAGACTCTTGCAGAAGAAAGTTGAGGCCCAGAACATAATATTTTGCCGCTAATTGGCGGTATTTGTGGCTATTTGACACCTTAATGGGGCCCACACTGGATGAATTTTTTACGGGGTCTTCAATATAATTTTACAGTTACTCACTTGTATTCAGATTAGGATTTGTTCTCTGAGGCCTATATATTGGTCGTGTCCTTGTAACCTTAGATTATTATGTAATTTTATACTCATAATTATCAATAAAAATTAGGGTTTTACCGAAGAGATGACGAACGCCATACTACGCTCCAGAGGTGACTCCATTCTTTTCAAGGACTTTCTAGTAAGTAAAAATATTTAATTTGTTTTTTAGATAGATTTAATTACTTTCTAGTTTTAATATTTAATCGCTTTCCTAGAAAAAAATAGGATTTTTAATTAGAAACATGAGTAGCTAATTTAGTGTAGCCCTAGGATGTATAAGAAATTAGGAATCAACCATATAATTATTTTTTAATTATTTTCTTCCTAAAATAGAATAATAAAGATTTTAGATTAAAATACGACAACTCATAGATTAATACTTTGATTATCTATACTTGAGTTAAGTTTCTTGATAGGCTATACTTAATTAGGGTTTGGAGTTGTTGATTTTCATCTTCTTTGTAGAATTATCTAACGATTTAGTTTACTTATATGAAAAGTAGTATTTTTGGTGAGTTATGCTTGCACGCCACTAGATAGCTCATGCTTTGAACACTTTAATTAAAAGATTAAAACTAAAAAATCAGTTTTTATAATAGGAAGAAAATAATAAAAGTAATATTTGGTTGTGAACTAGTGACTATGTATCCTAAATTAATTAGAATAACTCGAATTCCACTAAGAACCCTTATTAGCTCGTTAGGACTAAAGAATTAGCAAGAATGCCAAAGCACTCTAGATCTTTGTGGGAACGACCTATAAAATGCTACAACCGACACTGTATACTTGCAATAAGTTTATCAGATCAAGTTTTTGGCATCGTTACCAGGAATCGATAGTTTCTTACTCTTTCTAACATTTTACGGGTTAACAGTGTGTGTTGAGTGTACAGGGACCTGGAAGTTTAAGAGTCAAAAAAGAACTAGAGAAGACTCCTAAGCACACTAAAAAAAACCAGGAAGCTAAACTCCCTGGGTTTGCCACTAAACAACAGTAATTGCCGCCATTTAGAGAAAAATTTGGTGAATCTCTCCCCCTTTTTCTCTCTAGTTCTGTATTTTGGAATTACAAAAAATAAAAAAATTAGAAACTGTAGGACATCACATTTTTCTTTGATCATATTTTTTTTACCGTTTCATCTTCACCACGCCCCACCTCTTATATTAGTTTAGAAAACTCACACATCCACTCACAATCGCTAGTTCATGCCACATTGGACCCGTGATCAATTTGATCGACTAGTGAGATCAGATTTGTTCATAGAAGATAAGATGACCAATCGATCCCGATTCTTCAGGATCGATGTTACCCGTTGCGCACATCACTACTGTCATGCATCAAACTTCCACATGCAGTGGGTAATGACTATGAACTAAAATCGTAGCACATCAGTATGCTCACTAAATTCACTGGTTCTAGTTCTGAAGATGCATATATCTTTATCAGAAAATTTTAGGAAGTGTGCGTGATGATTAAACTGCAACACTTGTCGGAGGACGCAATTAATCTCCACTGCATTCTATTCATTCTCAAAGATAATGCCAAGCAGTGGTTGTACAATATGACTACTGATTCAATCATTACTTGGGATGAATTCGTTACAGTGTTTCTTAAGAAGTATTATCCCACACACAAAACAACCAAAATTAGAAATTAAATTAAGCAATTCCGTTACATGCCAGGAGAACCCTTCTAGAAATACTTGGAACGGTTCAAGAATTTTTTAGCTCAGTGCCCCCACCATGCGAAAAATGGCGGTTATGTCAAATCGTGTATGAAGAATTCAATTACACATCCAAAACTCTTCTTGAATCCGTGTGTCAGGGTGAGTTTATGAGAAAGAATGAGGATGACGCATGGGATTTTTTTGAGAACCTATCATGGAAAACTATGCAGCGGGAGAGTCCCGCTGAAAAACCCAATACATCAACTTCTACGCATAAGGGTGAGATCCATACGTCGACAGCTCTATAACTGTCGAAGTTAAGATTACAGACCTTATAAGGAAAATTGAGGCATTGGAGACTCCTAGCGCTCTACCGGTGGGTCAAGTCATTCAAATTCAAGTTTCACATGCTTTAATTACAGAACTCTGAATCATATTATGGAGAAGTATCCACTATTAATGAATCGTATAGGTCCAACACTTGAGCAGGCTAATATCTTATATCAATGACCTATGAATAATCCTTACACTTCTACATATAATCTAGTTTGGAGGAACCACCCAAATCTCTCATGGATCAAGGGCAATATCAGAGAGCCTCCAACCCTAATATGCAGTCTCCACTTAATGGTCAGTTCCCAAGACCTAACGTGGGTGTATATCAGCACCCAAATGCTATTAATCAAGGGAACAACCAGAGTAGACCACTTGCACATAATCAACAACTTCTTACAAGTACTCAGTTGATCAAGAATATAGAGCAGCAGGTTGGATAGTTAGCCATACAACTGAGTGAGTTGGGTCCGGGTACCTTTTCGAGCCAACCAATAATGAACCCCAACTCTATTTCATTTCAGTTAGTTTCATCCCATATTTATCAATGTAATGTCATTCACACACTCGGATCTGGTAAGTAAGTGGACAATAATATAGTCACGCCTCCTGATCTCACTCCTATTATTTCACAGGCTACACTATTTTTTCCTTCTCTTTCTTCACATCCATCTCCATCACCTCTATTACCATCACACACTCATTTAGAAGAACATGTTCCTAAGTCGAAAGCACCATATTCCAATCGGTTTAGGAAGCCTTCACCGTAAATAGAAAAGATTCTTGAAATATTTCAGCAGGTGAAGATTAATATTCCTCTCCTTGATATTATACAATACGTTCATACTTATACCAAGTTTCTCAAGGATTTGTGTACTAAAATATGAGCAAGAAATATTCTTAAGAATTTTTTTTTTACTGCAAATATATTCCAAATCCTCTCTAACCCTTACCTGTCAAATGCAAAGATCCAAATTCTCCCATAATCTCATGCACCATTGGGAATACTATATTTGACAGGGCATTATTTGATCTAGGGGCAAGTGTCGCTTCTTTACACTATTTATCAACAACTAGAGTTAGAAAAACTTCAACCTACCAAGATCATATTACAGCTAGATTATCGTTCGTTCAAGAGACCATTTGGTATGATTTAAAATGTGCTTATTAAGGTCGATGAGTTCATCTTTCCTGTAGACTTCAATATCTTAGAAACTAAGCCGATTTCTAATCTACAGAATCAAATTCCCGTTACCTTGAACAGACTATTACTTATAACTTCAAATTCATTAATTGATTGTCGGGGTGGCCTCATGAAGGTATCATTTGGAAATATGATTTTGGCATTGAATATATTCAATATGGTTGAACACACAACAAGATCCCTCATTGAGATAAATATGGTTCACAATTTGCACTCTTATTCTACCACTTGCGCTAATGATGAACCTTCATTTGAGCAAATTTTTGAAAATGAGCTCATATTATTAGACAAATTGGCATATACTAACTCTACGTATGATGACACTTGTGCAAGTATGTCATTCATTTATGAGCAAACCTTTGAGAATTTGTTTGCAGAGGAGCTCGTATTGCTTCATGAGTTAGAAGGGCTACCACACTTCTCAATTGGTTCACTTGATTATTTTCACTCTTCACACCTCACAATATTCCTATATGTGTACTTGTTACTAACGATGATTGACAGATTTGTAATGAAAAATTCTTTAACCCAATTATTAATACTTACATGTGAACAAAGAAAAAGCGAGAATGGCATAAGAAGTAAAAAGGTAATTTCGTAACTTATAGGAAGATGATGAGACACAAAAATGCACCCACGTCACGTTTAAAATGCACATACTATGAAAGTGAAAAGTGATCGAGAGCTCGTAACCGCTTTCCATGTGTCAATAGAGTGATGATATTAAGATAGTGACTTTTCATGACTCTCATTTTTTGTATAATATTTATATAATAATTTTCATATTTATTGTATCACCCTTGGTTCATGTATGAGGGCATACATAAGTTTAGGTGTGGAGGAGTGGGTTATCAACTTTTTGTGTTTTTCTAGGATCCTTAGTCTTTATTCTAGGAATTGTTTTTTTAGTTTCTTCATTTTATACTTTGGGTAGTTTTTAGGGTAACTAATAAAATCTAAAAAAAGTAAAAAATTTTGAAAAAAGTAAAAAAATCTAAAAAAAATATTTTATTCAATAAATCAACCTAATTACAAATAAAAGAATAAATTTAGATTTGAAGTTTAATAGGAAAGTAGATTTGATAATACACTTAGAATTTTATAAAAAAAATAAAATTTCAATAAATAAATACTACTAATAGTAATTTTAAGGTAAATTACATCTATTTTTCACTTTACAATAGTTTATTAGGTTAAGGATGAATAATGATAACGATTGAATAGTTTTCTCTCTCTAAACAAGAAAAAAGAATAAAAAATGTGAGCCTGGTATTTAAGATAATGATCCTTAAAAAACGGTGAGCCTGGTATTTAAGACAATGATCCTTAAAAAAAGAAGGGGTGAGTCTGGTATTTTAAAAAAAATAATCTTTTAAAAATAAAAAATCAGAGTATGATCCAAGTAATCGGGTATTTGCACCTAAGCAAGCGTAAATCTTCGCATGAAAGGTGAAAATTTCAAAAAAAAATAAAGAAAAAAGGGGAAAAGGAAAGGAAATTTGTTTAGAGAGAAGAGATGAATCATAAGATAGAGTTTGAGTCCAAAACCAAAGTAGACTATCACACATGTGCGTAGATATATAGGAGCTAATGAATTATCTATTAGTGGGTATTGAAATATAGCATTTGAATTTTTTATTAAAATGATAGGTGTATTTGATATGATACTTGACTTAAAAACTGATAATCTAAATGGGTTCTTGAGTTTGTATATTAGTAAGATTAATTGTAGAAAATATCAAAAAAAATAGATTTTTTCCTTCTTTTGTATAAAATTTTTATTTTTCTTGATTTTAAGTTATCTTATTTTTTCTTTTCTTTATTCCTTAATCTACCTTCTTCATAAATTTTGTGCGTATATTCACTGCAAACCCTCAGGAGATACAACTCGTCTACTAGGGTAATTTACGGGTTTAACGACTTATTGCACGTGCTAAGTGCAATCACGATTCCTGCGAAAGTGAGTTAGGATTTTTCTTTTTCTTTTTATGTCTAGATTTTGCTCGAGAACTAGCAAATGATAGGTGTGGGGATATGATGAGTATCATATATTGCATATTTATAGTCTCCATATTCTCTATTTTTATATATAAATAATGCTACTTGAGTATTTTTAATGTGTTTTTCAGGTTAGATCTATTCATATAAGGAGATTGTATAAACTCATAGCCGAATCAAATCCAGAAAAGAGCTAAAAGAGAATAAAGCTACAGGATCATGAAGCTGCGGAGACCCCAAAGTTTATTACAGTCAATCAAATCAAAGGCAAAGACAAGAGACTCATGCAGAAGATAGTTGAGGCCAAGAATATAATATTTTGCCGCCAATTGGAGGCATTTGCTGCTATTTGGCGGCTTAATGGGGCCCATAGTGGATAATTTTTTATGGGTCTTTAATGTAATTTTGCAATTACTCACTTGTAGTCAGATTAGGGTTTGGTTCTCTAAGACCTATATATTGGTCGTGCCCTTATAATCTTGGATTATTATGTAATTTTGTACTCGTAATTTTTAATAAAAATTAGGGTTTTACTGAATAGATGACGGCCGTTATACTGCACTACAGAGGTGACTCCATTATTTTCAAGGACTTTCTAGTGAGTAAAAATATTTAAATTGCTTTTTAGATAGATTTAATTGCTTTCTAGTTTTAATCTTTAATCGCTTTCATAAAAAAAAGAGGATTTTTAATTAGAAACATATGTAGCTAATTTAGTTTGGCTCTAGAATGTAGAAGAAACTAGGAATCAACCATATAATTATTTTTTATTATTTTTTCTAAAATAAAATAATAAAGATGTGATTTTTCAATGAAAAGATTAAAATACAACAAATCGTAGATTAATACTTTGATTAGCTATACTTGAGTTAAGTTTCTTGATAGCCTATACTTAGTTAGGGTTTGGAGTTGTTGATTTTTGTCTTCTTTATAGAATTATCTAATGATTTAGTTTATTTTTATGAAAAGTGGCATTTTTAGTGAGTTATACTTGCACATCACTTGATAGTTCATACTTACAACACTTTAATTAAAAGATTAAAACTAAAAGATCAGTTTTTATGATAGGAAGAAAATAATAAAAGTAATACTTGGTTGTAAACTAGTGGATTCTATATTCTAGGCTAATTAGAATAACTCGAATTCCACTTAAAACGCTTATTAGCTCGTTAGGACTAAAGAATTAGAAAGAACGCAAAACACACTCTAGATCCCCGTGAGAATGACCTATAAAATGCTAAAACTGACACTGTACTCTTTCAGTAAATTTATCACATCAGTATCTCATTCACTGTATCAACAAAAGATGGGTGTTTCTAAGGCACATCGGGTACATGAATAGCTCTTAAGATCTCTTGTTTTATGAATGGAATTTCCTTGCCCCTTACTATATAGTATGAATGTTAGTCTTTATGTGCCAATTGTAGATTAGCATAAAATTCACGTACAATTTCGTTGCACACCGGAATGTGTCTATGCATTATATATGCTTCTAATTCTACAGCCTGCATTTATGCTCTGAAGGCAAAATTCTCATATATCTTTGAGTAATCAATCATTCATTCAGGTCAAAATTTAAACTCCTCATACTTCTCCAAGAGGTTCTTATTAACTTTTGCAGTTTCTCGTCTCTGTGGAGAAAATGGGCCTAAAGATTCCACTCTCGGCTTTTAGAAGCGGTTTGCCTCCTTTGTCCCATCCTAAAAATAATCAACAAAAATATATCTTAACATAATATTATTATCTCTCAAACTTATGCATGAATTTAACGCACATATGATTTTTTTCGATTCTATTTTTATTTTGTTTAATTTCTTTTCTTTTCCCCTCTTTTTTTTATTTTTCCATAATTCCCAATACCTCTTTCAAAGATATATCAAAGTTCAGTTTAATTTTATTATTTATGCATGAGGTTGATATATGTTAATTATTCAAGCATCCCATGAATTGTTATGCTAAAAAGTTGAGATTTTTATTTCTTTTACCCTTGAATTATTTCAAGAAATTCATCAAAAATCCATAAAAATTTGCTAAACCACTCTAAATCTACTAAGAAGTAAAGATCTATCTTCAATCCACTCAAATTTGCTCATATAAATCATAGATCTAGGTTTTTGAAACAAAAATCTACTTTTTACGAAGAACAATCAAAGGAAAAACCAAAAAGAAAAAAACTTACTTACTTAGAGATTCTTAAAATTTTGAAATAAAATGTACGGGATTAGGTTTTAGTCTTTGAAAGGAGAGATTTTTGCTCTAGGTTGCTGTGAAAAGAAGGTTAGGGTTTGGTTGTAGAGAAAAAAAAACTCAAAGATCTCTTTATAAATGGGCTCTCTATCGACGACTATCAACAACCATTCGACAGTGGCTTCGACAGCCACTCTCAGATAGTGCAATTTTTGTTCTGCATTCGGTAGCTGTTGACAGCAGTTTTGACAGTAGTTTCAATAGCCGCTCTTTGTTTGAGAGTTGCGTCAAGCCAAAATTTTTTTCATTATTTTTTCTAATTGTTATGTCCTAGACTAATATTATTTCTAAAATCTAATTGTTAATTTCTAATTCTAAAATTAGTTTTAAACTAAAAATTAGTTCCTACTTCTAAAATTATTAACAAAAACTAAAATTTAATTCTAATTCTAAAAAAAATTTAGAAAAAAATCGTTGAAGATATTATGGGTATCAAAACTAAGTTATCTTTATAAGCAATTCTCCTAACTTAAAATACACATTGTCCATAATGAATTGATATTTTTACTTGCTCAATCGAGAACAAATAAAACTTAAGAGAGAGTACTTAGAAATTATCTTGGTACGGTACTCATGACATAACAACTTCAAAACAAACTTGTTAGTACATAATATACAATAATATATACTGTGTCTCTATTTAGCTCGTACCAATGAGATGTATGAGGATCCACTAGATTGTGAGATTCCTCCGTGTGCTTCAAAAATTCCAAGTAATGCTTCAATCTTTTTCTGTTTACTATAAATATATCACAATTTTTAGGATTTTCGATATCGATTTTGCCATGCGAATACACAGTTTTAACTATGAATGGTATGGTCCACCGTGAATGCAATTTTCTAAGAAATAGATGACGATGTGAATCATATAGAACCACTTTGTCGGAAGGATGAAAAATACGGTGTGTGATATGGTGATCATGCCATATTCTAATTTTTTTCCTTCGAAATGCGTGAGTTGTCATATGAATCACGTCTTATCTCTTGCAATTAATTTATTTATAATTCTCATAAAGGGCTAGATGAATTGATATCTAAATTAACTATTTTGATTGCCTAATACGTCGTGTTTCATCTCTACAAGCAAATGGCAAGTTTTTTTCATAATTATTCTATATGGAAACATGCCTAAGGATGTTTTATATATAGTATAGTAGCCCATGAAGCATCGATTAGTCTAAACGACCAATTTTTGCAAGATGGATTAACCATTTTCTCTAGAATTTGCTTGATTTCCCTATTGATCAAATCGACTTGTCCATTTGACTATGGGTAGAGTCGAGCAAATTTTCGAAAAAACCAAAAAAACTGCTGAACCAAACTGACCCGAACTGATTGGCTCGGTTATTTCAGTTATCGGGTCGGTTCGATTTATAAAACCAAAGTTATATTTGGTCTTTGGGTCGGATTTCGGTGGCGAAATTGCCAACCAAAATCGACCGAAAAAACCAAACTTTCACTCCCACCCGACCCGTTAACCAATTAACCCAATACCCAAATATTAATCTAGGGCTCATTCCCATTCCGTGACTTCCATCGTCCCCTAACTCTCGCCCGATCGCCTCTTGCCCGTCGCCTCCAAATCCTCTACCTCCTCCTTTGCTTTCGCCTCAGCCTCTGGCCCTCTGCATCTCCGCTAACCCTCTCCGGCCTCCTCCAAGTTTTGTTTTTGAGATTGGTACCGACAGTACGAAGTTCTCTCTCCATTTTGTTTTTGAAATCGAGAGTTTTGATCTGTTTAATTGCTATGATTTCTATGTTTGGATAGATTTTTTTTTTCTTCGGCGAGTGTTGAATGATTGTAATTTGACATTATGATTATTTTTTCTTTTGGGAAGATGGAAAATTTTAGGGAATTAGGTTTAATTTCATAGTTAGGGCTTTTAAATCTTTGCGTTAGTTGCTTGCATTAATCAATTCTATGTTAGTTGTTATCCAGAGAATTGCTTTTCTTGCTGTAAAATGGTGTGAAATATAATTCAAACTTTGCTGTGTTGGAGAAATTAACACGAGACTTGTATGCATGTGTATCAGTGTATGTGTGTATTCTATTTATGTATGTTGAATCCTAGAATTTTGTTTTCTACGGTATACTGGTTTATTTGGTTGCATTAACAAGCATATAAGCATTCTCAGTGTGCAATGCATATGTTGCTCAATTCTGTTGGAAAATCTCATCCTATTCATTTACTATGTTCAGTTTAGTGAAATGCAAAAAGTTTGAAGGTACATTACAATAATTTACTTCTGTTCTCCAAATTTCGCTGTGTTACTGAATGTATTTGTCAGCTTTCTTGCAATTTCAATGGAGAAAGGGGGATACTTCATACTAGTTTACTGTAATTTTATGAGATTTATGGTAGTTTTAGTTCATGATTCAATAATCTAGGGAAAGTCTAGCATAATCTAGAGAAAGTCTAGCATAGGTTCAGGTCCCCATTCTGTTGCATTTTCTTTAGAATTCTAAAGTATTTTCTAGGCTTCATTCTTCACTGAACCTATCATCTTTATGATGTTGACTTTTTAATGTATTATCAATTGTTATCTAGATGAACTTCCTTTATTTATTTTTGCTTATGTGGACTTGTTTTATTATTTTCTTGATGGTTGAAAGTCGTGTTGGTGAGACACACCTACATGAAATGGTTAATATAAATGAAGATGCTACAAATCCAATCAGTGACACTCCACCAATAGATCCAACACAAACAAATACTAGCGGGCCTGTTAGAACGGGAGCTTCTGGAACAAAAAAGGAAGGCAATAATCTCAAGATCTGATGTGTGGGATCATTTTATAAAGTGGGATCAAGAAACTGATGATATGAGAGAAGAAGGAGATGAGCCACTTGATGAGGATGACTGCCGATGCAGGTATTGTAGAAAGTCTATAGTTGCAATACCAAGAAAAATGGCACGTCGTCCCTCGAGAATCATGCTAATAATTGTAAAGAAAACCCTCCACAATAACGACACACGCCAAGTACAGTTAAATCTCCAACCAAGTAGAGAAGATGGTAGGGTAGGAACCGTAACTACCTAGAAATATGATAAGAAGGCGATCAGAGTGGCATTATCTAAAATAATAATTTTAGATGAATTGCCCTTTAAGTTTGTGGAAGGTACTGGTTTTAGGCTTTTTATGGCCATTGTGTGTCCCAGATTCACGATCCCATCTACGTGATGATAGAAAGAGACATCTATCAACTTTACCTAGACCAGAAGATTGTATTAAAAAAATATCTTTCAGAGACATCCCACTATGTTTGCCTCACTACTGACACATGGACATCAGTTCAAAAAATTAATTACATGTGTCTTATTGTGCATTGGATTAGAAATGACGGGAGCCTTCACAAGAGAATTCTAAATTTTTGTCCTATTACAAGCCACAGAGGTGAAATTCTTGGAACCACGCTAGAAGCGTGTTTACATGAGTGGGGAATTGAGAGTGTTAACAATAACTGTTGATAATGCTAGCTCCAATGATAAAATGATACAATACTTGAAGAGGAATATTGTAAATTGGAATGATAAGCATTGTACATTTTTAAGGGGTGAATATCTTCACATACGGTGTGTTACACATATTATGAATCTTGTTGTGCAAAATGGTCTACATGCAAATATTAAACCCATTTCGAGGGTTCAAAGTGCTACAAAGTATGTGCAACAATCACCTTCACGGTGAGCAAAATGGAAGAGTTGTGTTGAGAAAGAAAAAATAGCAGTTGAGACAGTAATGTGTTTGGATGTACAGACGTGTTGGAACTCAACATACTTGATATTATAGTCCGCTTTCTATCAGTTTGAGTTAGAGGATTCTTTATTCAGACAAGAAGTTGGGGGTGATGATAGGAAGGGCATGCCAGATAAAAATGATTGGGATTATATTGGCCGATTATGCAGGTTCTTGCAAGCTTTTTTGACTTGACTTTGAGGGTATCAGGTACTTTATATGTAACATCTAATATTTTTCTTTATCAGATCACGAATGTTGAAGGTGAGCTACATGAGGCTATGATAGGTGATGATATCATTGCTTGTGAGATGGCTCATAGGATGAAAGAGAAGTATGATAAATATTGGAAAAATTGTGAAAAGGTGAACTTATTGATATTTATACCGTTGGTTCTCGACTCTCGATTCAAGCTAGACTTTGTCCAATACGTAATAGGAGAGATGTTCAAATCTCAAAGTGAGAGATGCCGTGCAATGCCATCAAGATTGGAGAGAACTCTTAAAGTTTTGTTCAATGAGTACAAAGATATACATGATAAGGAAACTAGTATTAGAGATGATATACAAGTAAGACCATCACAACCTTCAACGGCTCGGGAGAGTGGTGCAATAAAGAACTATCGCATGTTGGATAAGTTCTATGCACAGAGTTCATCTTCGATGTATGTAACATCAACTCAAAGCGAATTAGATAAGTATTTGAATGAGACCAAGGAGGTGCCAATTATCAGCGAGGACATGACATCTTTTCCGATTCTAGACTTTTGGAAGGTTAATAGTGGAAGATTTCCAATATTATCAAGAATGGCTCGAGATGTGTTGGCGATTCTAATATCCACAGTTGGTTTGAAATCGGCATTCAGCACAAGTGGGAGAGTTCTTGATGCATTTTGAAGCTCACTCTCTATCAAATCCGTCCAGTGTCTCATTTGTACTCAGGATTGGTTTCAAGGACAATTGAGAGTTCCAATGGTCAGCATTGAAGAAGATTTGTGTGACGTTAAGAAGTTTGATCAAGGTAATAGTCTATTATTATATTTATAGCATTTATTAATCTCACAAGTTCTAATTAGTTTTATTTCCTTCTAGAATTAGATGATAAGTCTACGGAACATATTATCACCAAGCTATGGCACCATGCAAAGAAGGTGCGTAAATTAGCTTTTATTTAACATGTTTATTTTAGGAGTCTCTGCAGAGAGCACCTGAGCTCTGTGTGCACTCTTGTGCACAAAGTGCACACAGAGCTCAGACACATTGCTCAGGAGCTCTCTTCTCTATGCACACAGAGCTCAGACACAGAGCTCAAGAGCTCTCTGCAGGCTCACTGGGGAGAGCTCCTAAGCTCTGTGTGCACTCTGTGTACACAGAGCTCAGGTGCTCTCTGCAAAGACTCCTTAGCTCTGTGCACACAGAGTGCACACAGAGCTCAGGAGCTCTCCGTGTAGAGCTGTAGAGAGCTGCACAGAGAGCTCAGCTCTTTGCAGAGAGCACTCATTCTCTCTATTTTTTTCCTATTTAATAACTAATTTATTTTTTTTAATGTTAAGCAGATTAGTACAACTTCAAGTCTTCAGTGCATGATGGAACTCTAGACTCTGGAGCATATATCTTAATCCGTTTGTAATTAATTTGGAAAACAAAAGGTTAAATTTGAATTTGTGATCATGTTAGGTAATTTAACTTGTTATATTATTTATGTTTGTAATCATGACCATATCCTGTAATTTGACTTGATAAGTATCACCGTGGTATGTAGTTGTTGCTTGTAACTTGCTACATTATTTTAGTTTTGTTATGGTTGTTGTTAATTATATAATTATATTATTTTGTTTGTTATACTTAAATTATTTTCTATTAGGCAATCTGTTTACTTATTTTACAAGAGTATAAAAAATTTGCTCCAGATTTTACAGGATTTGTTATGTCTATTTTTTTTAAACTGGGCCAAAATTTGACCATTTTTCGTTTTTTTTAAAAAAAACTGGGACAAAATTTTTTTTTTAATTCAAATGGGCTTCTGGGCCGAAGCCCACACAACCGAAAACTGACCAAAAACCGAACCGAACCGAACATTCAGATCGGGTTTCGATTTTCACTCTTATTTGGTCGGTTCGGTTTCGATTTTATAAATTCGGTTTGGTTTTCAGTTGGGTTTTTTTTATCCAAACCCTAACCGAGCCGACTAACACTCACCCCTAACTATGGGTGATAAGGTATAGAAATCTTATACATGATGTGATACCTCTTCATCAAATTTTCAAAGGTTTTATTGCAGAAATAAAAACCCACATCGCTTATTGTGGTTTTAGGAACTCCATATCTGGACAACATATGTTCCTTTAGAAATTTGATAATAGTTTGTTGATCATTGTTTCTACATGTTGCAACTTCTACCCATTTAAAGATATAATCAAGTACTGCGAGGATATAAATATATCCGTTAGAAATAGGAAATGGTCCTATAAAGTTAATGTCCTAACAATCGAATATGTTAATTGTAAGTATGGATATTAGAAGTATATCACTCTTTTTGGTCAACGCTCCTAATTTCTGACACAACTCGCATTGTTTATAAGATTCATATGTGTCTCTAAATATAGTAGGCCAATGGAATCCATGTTAGAACATTTTGGCTACCGTCTTTTTAGACAAAAAGTGGCCCCCATATGCTATTGTATGATAGGAGACAATTATGCTTTGAATCTTATCGTCAGGCACACAACGGTTAATGATTTGATCTTAGCAATATTTAAATATGTAAGGGTTGTCAAAAAATAAACAATGTATCTCGTATAAGAATCATCGTTTGTCTTGCGCTCTCCAGTGATTCGGCATTTCAACTGCAATAAAAAGAATTGATAATATCAGCATACTAGGGAGTTGTTCTGATTGAAAATAGCTGCTCATCAGGGAATAATTCCCTAATTGGTAGCTTATCGTTATCAAAATTAGTCGAGAGCGATTATCAGTAACCACATTCTCTACTCTCTTTCTTTCTTTAATTTCAAGATCAAATTCTTGGAGCAGCAGTATCCTTCTGATTAATCGTGTCTTTAAATCTTTCTTCGTTAAAGGATATTTGAGAATTGAATGATCTATAAAAACAACTACATGTGAGTCCAAAATATATAAACGAAATTTATCAAAAGCAAAAACTATAGCTAGAAGCTTCTTCTCTATTGTTGTATAATTCTTCTGTGCATCGTTGAGATTCTTGCTAGCGTAATAGATCACGTAGGGCATTTTATCTCTTTGTTGCCCCAATACTGCTCCCATTACATAGTCGCTTGTGTCGCACATAATCTCGAATAGAAGTAACCAATCCGAAGGTTACATTATTGGTGTTGTGATGAGCATTTCTTTGAGGGTATCGAAAACTGTTTGGCATGCATATGTCCATTCAAACTACACATCCTGCGCAAGAAGGTGAGAAAGAGATCTAAAAATAGTATAAAAATCCTTTACAAATCTTTTATAAAAACTTGCATGTCCTAAGAACGAATGTATGTATTTCACGGTTTTGGGTATTGGTATTTTAGAAATAGACTCAATATTAGCCTTATCTACTTCCATCCCTTTAGATGAAACTATAAAGTCGTAACCATGAAGTGACATTTCTCCCAATTAAGAAGCAGATTTTTTTATTGATATCGTTTAAGCTCAAATTCTAAATTAGTCAAAGAAAATTCAAAATTATTTTCAAATATGGAAAAGTCATCTATAAATACATCTAGATAATCTTCAACCATGTCTCAAAATATTTATCACACACGTTTGAAATTTTGCAAGTGCATTGCATAATCCAAATGGGATTCTTCTAAAAGCAAAAGTATCAAAAGGACAAGTAAAAGTTGTCTTTTCTTGGTCCTCTAAAGTAATTTCAATCTAATAATAGCCCCAAAATTATCAAGAAAATAATAAAATTTATGCTAAATAACTCGTTCAAATACTTGGTCAAGAAATGATAACTGAAAGTGATTTTTGTGTAATACTTGATTTAATTTTTAATAATTAATGCACATACACAACTCGTAGTAGTACGAGTGGATATCATTTCTCCATTCTCGTTTTTTAATGACTGTTATCCCACTCTTCTTCGGAACAACTTAGATTAGACTTACTCGCTTACTATCAGCAATTAGATAGATGATAGCAGCATGAAGAAGTTTCAGTACTTTAGCTTTAACCACTTCCTTCATGGCACGGTTAAGCCTTCATTGTATTTGCCTCCATCCTCCAAAGTGATGTGATATGTACAAATAAGGGAGTTCATACTTTTGATGTCCGTCATACTCTATCCAAGAGCTCCCTTATACTTTGGTAATGTCAATAATAGTTGCTCTTCCTGATTCTCATCAAGATGTGCCAAGATAACCACCAAGAAAGTTTTCTTAGGTTCCAAAAATGCATACTTGAGATTTTTAGGTAGCGGTTTTAGCTCAAGTATCGGTGCTTGAATATCATATGGTATTAATTTCTTTGTAATTTGAGATAGCTCTTAATATACTTTCATTTTTGGAGACCATCCTGTTATATTCAAACATTGAGCATTAGTTAAATATTTTATAATTTCAATGACATGTTCAGATTTGAGATAACTAAGGATATTATCATTCATTGTTAATGCCAGCTACAAAGGAACAGACATGTATAATGATAAGATATCTCCTTCCTCAAGGATTTGTTCAATATAATTAATATCTTGCAATCTATCATTATCAATATTTGATTATATGCAAATATTAAAACATTAAGTTCAATGGTCATCTTTCCAAATGAAAATTTCACCACACCATTTCTGCAATTTATAACCACATTATTCATAGCTAAAAATTGACGTCTGAAAATAATATGTATATGAAGACGTGATTTTTATACCGGTGCAGTGCCGATAATTATAAAATTCACTGGAAAATAAAAGTTTTCGATCTGCACTAAAATATCTTCCACAATACCCTTAGGATACCTTCTGACCTATCGGCTAATTATAGTGTGACAAGTATAAGTTTAAATTCTCCTAAATCTAGGTGTTTGTAAACCGAATATGGTAAGAAATTTACACTAGCCCCCAAATCTAGCAAAGCTTTTTCTATAATTTTTTGACTTATTACATAAAAAATAGTTGGATATTTAGGATCCTTGTATTTAAGAGGCATTTCATAATGGAATAATGCACGTACATATTCTGTGAGAAATATTTTCTTCTGTACGTTGTGATGGCTTTCGATGGTGTACAAGTCCTTCAGAAATTTTGCATATGAGGAAATTTGTTTGATTGCTTTCAGTAGAGTATGTTGATCTGTACCTTTTTAAAAATTTCTAAAATATCAACATAAGATGCATTAATATTCCTAGCTTTCAATCGTTGAGGAAATGGCACAGGTGACTTATAATTTGTGAAAGTGGATTTTTTAGAATTATTATCTTTAGATTGTTGTACTGAATCATTGCCTTATTTCTCTTCAGTATTTTCTTTTAAAATGGGCTCATAAGTATTTTACTACATAAATTTATTGTAGTAGTTATCTCAAGTATATAATTATCAATGGAAGAAGTGATAGCGTTTATACGTTCGACTTTACCTGAAGTGCTAGCCTCCGATTGAGATAGTAGCTTATCTTTTTTCTTTATTTGCAATGCAAAACTAAGGTGGCTTATCTGTGATCTGATATCTCTAAAGGTTGTTGCATTCTGACTGTTGATCATTTGTTACGATTGAATAAACGGTTGTTGTGCTTGGATCATTTGATCCATTCTCTACTATATCTGTAAAAAAATATCCTCAAAATTTCTCTTTGGTAGTGGTTAGTACACCGAAGGTTAATTAAAAGGTTGGACGTATTGTTGAGGTGGATTTGTGGGTGGTTTATTTTGATAATGAAATTGTTGTTGAGGATTCTATTTCCATTAAAGATTTAGATAGTCTTCCAAGAAGGATTATATGTCTGTGAATATGGACTGTTTGTCAGTTGAGAAACAGTGTTAAAGGCATTAGCTTATTCATTTAATACTTCCTTAAAAATGGAAAATATTGGACATTCGCAAATCACATGTCCTTGTAATTCGCAAACATCACAAACTTATGAAACTGCTTCTATTGCCTTAATCGTTTCAGTTTTCTTTGTAAGTAAATCTTCAAATTTCTTCGTAATAGATATTAATTGTATAGCTATATCTTCGGTTTCCCCCAATTCAATAAGTTCACCTCTATTCTGAGATTTTTCTATTAATTGATATCTATCCAAAATATCCTCAATTTCCTAACCTTATGAAGTTTTGGTAAGTTAATGAAGATAATCCCTTGCCTCCTCAGCATGTTTGCTCAAAAATTTACCATTGCATATAGTTTCTAAAAATTATCTAGTTACATATTTAGCTCTTAATAGAAGGTACTTATAGTCCTCCATATCTCGAAACAATGATGTGGACTTGAGAGTAGTAAATTTTTAAATCTATCCCAACACTTAAATAATGGTTCAATTTTTTTCTGATGAAAGTTGAGAATTTGCTTTCACATATAATTTGTTTGATATGAAAGAAAGAATTTCTTTAATAATTTATTTTGTATCTCATCTCATCTTCCTATAATTGGAATGTAAAGAATGTAGCCATATCTTTGCTTTATCCTTAAGGAAAAATGGAAGGAGATTAAGCTTAAATTGCTCTACAGTAATATTTTGAAGATTAATAATAGAGCAAACTTTTTCGAATCCTCAAAAGTACAAATATGGGCTTTCTGAATCTATCCTATGGAATTTAGGTAAAATTTGAACTACTCCAAATTTGATCTCTGAGTGTCCCATATTCAAAAGAAATGTTGTGCATGAAGGTTGTGTTGTCCTATCAGATTGTAGATAATGTTATAAAAACCTTTCATTGCCTCGATGATAGCTATTATTGTCATTTGTATTGTCATCTCCAAATCCATCATCATCATCATTATTATTATTATTATTATTCATATTGTTGTTATTATTATTAGTGCTAATGTCGTGCGGTGTTTGATGGATTGAAAGTATTTGTAGATTTGAGTACAATCAAATAAATCTACTGTTTGAAGTTCTTCTCTAACTGGTCATATAAATTTAAAACTGCAAAAACTAATGACGTAGAAACCGTTATCTATTCTAAAGTGTAATACATTAGTAGTGATTCCCAACAACTGTACCAAAAACTTGTCTGCAATCTAAATCGTACACTTCCAAGTGTAAAAAATCGACAAGTAGTACAAGAATAGTAACCCAAGATTGTTCTCTCAAGGATCATTTTGATTACTGTGTTGACACTAAAGAAGAATAAATTATAAAACTAAAGAAAATAAAGATTGAATTTTTATTAACTAAAGCTCAAACTAAACTAAAGAGGATGCAAATTTTCTTGAAATAAAATTGTTGGTCAGATGGGTTTAACTCCTCATTGAATAATTTACTAGATGTATTTATGCTTTCTATATCTCAATTGCATAGATCATGTGGTCTTTTTACAATCAGAAAATAAATCAATGAAGTACAAAATCTAATAAAGTTGCAAACTTGATACTTTGAATAACCTTTTCTAATTAATCATATATGAATTTTGAGTTTATTTAAGCATACAATATGAATAATAAAAATAAATGTTTAAAATCTAAACATACACTATGCCTAAAGAGTTTATGGCATATCAAAAACCAAGTAACGAATATATCGTCAAATAATAAAATATTAAAGACTCAAAATCATATCTTACTCCTTTCAAAGATAATAGGGAATCAAATATATCAACTTTACATGATTCAATTGAAAACAATAAGCACAAAGATCACATACCAGTAAATTACATAGGGTTTGTTATCCCATCTAAACCAACGCAAGAATTTAGAAACTCATAATCATCATAGCCATGAATAAAGAAAAAAATTCTTTTACTAGTATCTATGAAAGAGTACAAAAACTAAATCTTGAATTTCTAAAACTCTCTCTATATTCTCTTGATGATGATGATCCTCCCAATTACACTAGGTATTCATATCCTTAGAAAATCCTAATAGGAATTCTATTTAAAAGAAAATTATATGCAACAACAACAACAACAACAACAACTAAGCCTTTTATCCCAAGTATTTGGGGTAGGCTACATGAACCAAAAAAAGAATCACGTCGGATCGATCACTTTGATATTTCTTCTCCATTCATTTCTATCAAGTAATATCTCCTTATTTAAACCTCTAGACTCCATATCTTTGTGTATCACCTCCATCCATGTTTTCTTTGATCTTTTCTTCGTTCTTTTAAGTTGTCCTACATTGATAAACTCCCCTCTTTGAACTGGTGCACTTGTAGGCCTACGTTGCACATATCCAAACCATCGTAAGCGATTTTCTCGCATCTTCTCATCGATGGGTGCTACACCTATCTTAGCACGAATATCTTTATTTCTCACTTTATCTCTCCTAGTGTTGCCGCACATCCAACGGAGCATGCGCATCTCTGCTACACTTATCTTCTGTGAATGACGTTTTTTTATAGTCTAACACTCCGTGCCATATAATAAAGTTGGCCTAATAGCAGTCCTATAAAATTTTCCTTTCAATCTTAACGGAATGTTACGGTCGCATAAAACTCCCGTTGCCCTCCTCCATTACAACCAGCCAGCTTGTATCCTATGCTTAACATCATTATCGATTTTTCCATCATACTGAATAATAGAACCCAAATATCTAAACTGACTATTCATTTGTAATATCCAGTTTTAGAGCATTATAGTCTATGGTCCGTCATTTATTAAATTTACACTCTATATACTCTGTTTTAGATCTACTCAATCTAAAACCACTAAATTGTAATGTATGTCTTCATAACTCTAATTTGGTATTTATCCCTGCTCTTGTCTCATCAACTAAGACAATATCATCAGCAAGTAGCAAACACCGAGGTATCTCATACTGAATGGTTTTAGTAAACTCATCCATCACTATAGCAAATAAGAATGGGCTCAATGCAGATTCTTAATGCAATCCAATTGTGATAGAAAAATCACTTGTTAGACCACCACATGTTCTGACATTGGCCACTACTCCATCATACATGTCCTTAATTATGTCGATATACTTGATGGGAACTCTTTTCTTCATCAGTGTCCACCAAAGTATCTCTCGTGGAACTTTATCATAGGCTTTCTCGAAGTCAATAAATACCATATGCAAATCTCTATTTCTCTCTTGGAATCGCTCTATAAGTTGACGAAGAAAATGAATAGTTTCTATCATCGATTGCCCCGGCATAAATCCAAACTGGTTCTCCGATATTTTAACAGTTTGTTGCAATCTATATTCAATTACCCTTTCTCAAAACTTCATAGTGTGAATATAAGTTTGATTCCCCAATAGTTAGAACAACTCTGAATGTCGCCCTTATTCTTATACAGAGATACTAGGATACTCTTCCTCCATTCATTTGGTATTTTCTTAGTTTTTCAATTCTTGTTAAAAAGATCTGTTAGCCACCTCATACCAATCCCTCATAAGTATCTCCATACCTCTATAGGAATCTTATTTGGACAACAGTTTTTCTTAATTTCATTCTCTTTAAAGCCTCTTTTACTTCAGACTCTTTGATTCTGCGCATAAAACTACGATTCATATTCTCACATTGAATAGTAAGATCTCCCAAATCTTGAGTAAAACTACTATTATATAATCTATCAAAATAATTTTTCTATCTTTCTTTAATCTCTTCGTCTCGAACTAGAACCGTCTGATCCTCATCTTTAATACACTTTACAGTACATAGTCTTTAGACTTTCTCTCTCTTATTCGAGCAATTATATATATATCCTTTTATGCCTCTTTATTATCTAACTTTTCGTACACTTGTTTATATAATTTAGTTTTTGTATTCCGAACAGCTTTCTTAGCCTCCTTCTTTTCTAGTTTATACTTCTCAAAACTTATTACATTATTATTATTATTATTATTATTATTATTATTATTATTATTATTATTATTCAAATCTCTATAAAGGTCTCGCTTGATCTTAATAGCAGTTTTTACCTCTTCATTCCACCATGATGTATCCTTGCATGGTGAAGTACCGCCCCTCGACTCACCGAATATATCTTTAGCTATCCTTTTAATGCAGCTAGCCATTTTGTTCCATATTACATTAGAATCATCATGGTCACTCCAATCTACTTCTTGTACTACTCTATCTACAAAAACTTTTTGATTACCTTCTAATCGCCACCACTTAATCTTAGGATTTAATTTATACTTAATTTTTCTAAGTTTATATTTAATCTGAATATTTAAAACTAAGAGTCTATATTGGATAATTACACTCTCACCTGGCACTACCTTACAATCGATACACTAGCTCTATCTACCCTCCTAGTTAAAAAAAAAATCTATTTGCTTGCATTCAATCCACTTTTAAAAGTAACTAAGTGAGAAACTCTCTTTTAAACCACGTATTCGCTAAAATTAAATCATAAGATAAAGCAAAATCTAGAATTGAGTTATCTGCTTCATTTCTTTCTCCAAAATAAAATCCTCTATGTACACTATCAAACCCATTACAACTAGTTCTTACATGCCCATAAATATCACCACCAATAAATAGTTTTTCTCTAGTGGGCATTCTTTGTACTATCTTATCTAGATCCTCCCAAAAGTGATGTTTACTAGATTAATCAAGTCCTACTTATGGTGCATAGGCGCTAATAACATTAAAAATCACTCCATCTAAAATAATTTTAACTAATAAAATTCTATCACTCTTCCTCCTAACCTCCACTACATCCCCAAGTAATTGCTTATCTATGATCACACCTACCCCATTACGATTTCTATCTCTACCCGTATACCAAAATTTATAACTTCAAGGCTCTATGACTTTAACTTTCTCACCTGCCCACTTAGTCTCCTGCACGCACAAAATATTAACCCTCCTTCTAATCATAGCATCAACTAAGTTTACTAATCTATCTGTAAGGGAACCTATATTTCATGATGCCAATCAAAATTTATGTTTATGAGCTAACTTCTTTACCCCCACCTGCTCATTAAGATATGAAAACCCTCTTATATTTGACACCACATCCGGGCGCTGACATGGCACGTGGCTTCTGGACGACGACCTAGCAATTCTCACACATTTTTCACTATATTCAGGCTCCGATGTAGCGCGTCGCTAAGTAGGGAATGCCCCAACAAAATTCATATTTTGGCTCATATCATAATATGTGACAATATTTTACGTTGGTTGTCACTGGCCTACTACAACCCTCCTCATTTATCCTGCCTTGGGACAAGCAGTGCATAGCACTGGCGGAGTTATATTGACACTATATATTCTTTCAAAAATCTTCAAAAGAACAAACTGTGGCTATGGCCTTCGACAGTCCTATTGACAGCGGCGCTACTAGTCAACAGTGTTGACAGCCTACAGGTCGTGTTGTCAGCTGGACCTACAAAATTACAGTTCTAACTGATATTTGAGATACGTTTCAATTTTTTTATTTCCTTGCATATAAAACTCTGCAAAAATACTATAAAACACTAGAAAAAAATCATAGTGGAGAATTTGATTAATAAAAATAATTTTTCATTAATTTCTTATATTAAACAACAAAATTGGATTACGTTTCCATAAAATAAACTAAAATAACTACAATTTTCATGCATAATCACTGCACAACCTTCTCAATGAACTTGGGTGCCCTCTTAAAGCATTACCTTCTCTACTTTGTGAGAGTCTTGGTACCATATACCTTAGCTTCAACCTAGTTCATCATTCTAGAATAAAGCATATTCAGATGGATATCTATTTTGTTTGTGATCTAGTTCAGAAAAGAATATTATTGGTTTGGCATGTCCACATAAATGACTAGCTTAAAAACTTATTAACTAAGTCACTATCTTGACAGTGCATTAGATTTTTATATATCAAGATTGGCCTCACTGGTAGAAATCCAATCTTGCAGGGACGTATTAGGAATGACTAGCAACAAATCAAGCAAGAAAGCAATAAATATAATAATATTTTTGCTAAAGTTTGGAATCCTATTCAAGTCATATTAATCACAGCATAGCACATCGATCGAAACACTAAATGTAGTAGTAAATCCTACTAAAATTAGGATGGTTTTCAAGATACATTAAATAGCAAATCACAAAAATTCTCCAAATCACAATACTTAAACTTATTGGATATCATTTGCTCCTGTAATTATACTGATATTTTCATAGCATACTGATGTAATAAATCTAACTGTAAACGCACAATATTATTATAGTGTAAACAGGTCGTTCCCACAAGGACCTAACATATTTTGCGATCTCGTTAATTCTATTATTCTACCAAGTTAACTAATAGGTTCTAAATAGTTTTTAACTATTCTAAAAGTAGTGTAGGACATCGAATTCACTAGTTCATAACCGAATACTCATTTTATTATCTTCCTCCTATCTTTGTAATAAACTATTGTGATTGTAACAAAAGATAATCTTTTAATTTAACTTTTATTCAAATCATCCTAAACATAAATTATCAAGTGTTTTTTGAAATAAATAAATTATCAAGTGTTGTGCAAGTATAACTCATCAAACTTTGCAATTTTTCATAAAAACAAATTATATCAATATAGATTTCTACGAATAAAATCAAAAATAATAATTCCAAACCCTAATCAAGCATATGCTATCAAAAGGAAGTTTAAGCATAACATATCAAAAATTTAGATCTACAAATTATTGTCTTTCAATCTTATCATTAAAAAAATCATATCTTTTTAGTTTATTTAGGAAGAAGATAAATAAAAAAATTATACTAGGTTGATCTCTATCTTCATTTACATCCTAGAACTAAGAAAAATTAGTTACCATAGTTTTATTAATCAAATTGATATTTTTATTTTTGAGAGCTATTAAAACTCTAATTTTTCCTACAAAGCAAGTAAAAACCTAAATAGAAAGCAAATAAATCCTAATTATGAAAGTAAAATCCTAACTATGAAATCAATTAAATCTAAAATATGAAAGTAATAAATCTAAACTATGAAAGCAATAAAAAGATTACATATAAAAAAACTTACCAAAAAGATACTTGAGCTCTATCGAGTTTTGGCATGGTGGTCGTCCCTCTTCAGATCTCAATCTCCTATTTTATTAAACTAATAAAAAGTATAAAAAGTCATCTAAAAAGTCATATCAATTTACAAGAAGTTATGGGGTATTTATAACATGAATACAATTCTGTTCCTACTCAAACTTTACTACAAAAGATGTAATCTTAATATAATACAAACTAATATCCAAATATATAATTATAATCTTATCTATAGTTATTAAAACAAATGGTTGAGATTAAATGGCTCAAAATACTACTTTTTAGGTCCAAGACCCGAAATTAAGTTTACACACCCGTAATCCGCTGGACCGGATATTCCATTCTGCAGCACTTCAGTAAAATAGCCATAACTTTTGCATACGAACTCGGATTGAGTTGTTCTTTAGCTTGTTTTGAAGATAATTCCAAGCTCTAAAAAATTTTACCACAAATATTTTAGTTTGTAACGCTCTTAATCCTTAAGCCCTTTAAGTGATTTATTCTGTATTATCTGTATCAACACAAGAGCCTTGATACTAATGCGGGCGGATGCTGAGTAAATTTATCTATATCTTTCAATCTAGCCTTAAATTTTAAATTCTGTAGTGTGGGGACCTCATATCTTATTATTTTTGATTTTATCATAGTTTTCTTAAATTTTTCGGGATAGACTGATTTTTTGGCAAATACCTAATTAAAATAATCAAATAAAATCATGAATTCAAATTTTAACCTCCTACCAACTTCAAATTCTTCTCTAGAAGTCCAACAGCCATTCTTAACCAAATTTTAATAGAAATTGACTCAATGGCAAACTTGTAATTAAATGAAGTGTAAGGATTTTTAACATAGCAGCATACTCACTTTTCAATAGTTGTTTAACATTTCAAATAAATTCAGAAAAATCTGAGAAAAATCACAATTCTTCCTCTCGTATCCTCTCCATTTTCTCTTCAAACCTCTAACCCTAATTACTTCTCCAATTTACTCAAATAAATTGCCAAATATTCAGCCTGAGAGTATACTAGAAATCTATTAAATTGCTATATAAACTTTGTTCTTGAGTTTAACATCTCCAAATGAGCTCTAATTTTCTCCACCAATATGGAAAAAAGGTTCTCCAGCACCTACCCTTATTCTTTAAAGTAATTTTTGGGAGATTTCTCAATTTTTAAAGGGTAATCGCATCAATATCAGTTATTTTCTGATTTTGATTCAACAAGAGGTAATAATACATTCTCAAATCTTTTAAACTTGTAATTTTTTATTAGATCTCCTCAAATAAGATATTAGATGTAATATTAACCCAATTTACAAATTAAACATACACTAATTTGTATTTATGTTGAGTTTCATTGTACGCGTCATACCGTGTATGTTATGAGTGCACAATTGTGTCGTTGTACAGATATATACAACATTCTATCTTAAAAATGCGATAACTTTTACATCTTAACTCCAATTGATCTTATTCTAGTGCCATTAGAAAGATAATTTAATAAAATAATTTTTATAACTACAGTAGATTCAAATTTAACCATTTTTCTAACAAAAAAATAATCTGGAAGCTCACCCAATGCTGATGTATCAGATCTACAGTTCAGCAACAATATGTTCATGGTAAAATACCATAGTTTTTGTTCAAGAACTCCAATTGAGCATATTCAAGTTTTATTGAAAAGCTAATTGAATTATTTAGGACTAGCAAAGATTTTAGACTCCAAATTTAATTCTATCTTGGTAAAAAATAATCTAAAAATTTTCAGCTATACTAGGTCCATAGTAGCAGTAGCATGTGCATAGTAAAACAACCATAATTTTTATTATAGAACTCCAATTAAGTTTATTTAAGATTCATTTGAAAGATAATTAAATTTTCTATAACTGTACAAAAATTTAGCCTCTATTTTATGCTAGTAAAATAAGATCTGGAAGCCTAACATATCCACAGAGTTGCGAAAACATAAGCATAAATATTATATTTTTGCATATACTGCTTGATTAATGATATGATACACACGTGCACATGTTCAATCACTCTTATTATTACTTGTACATATTGATTCAAACCTATCATAACTCATGTCTTGGCATACATTATATGTTACCACTTAATACAAGATATGATATATATGCACACATGTTTAGTTAAAGCATTCTACTACTTATACATGTTATTCTTATTTGGAAATGATACTTTACGTATGTAAATATATTCCATAACTCTTGTGCTTGCCAGTACTATCGTGCATATTATTTCATGCTTACATAGCTATTGATATATGTTTGGTATGGAACTAAGTGTTATATGAAACTAAGTACTACTCAGAATAAAGTACTATACAAAAAGAGGGGATCACCTCTTGAATCTGTGTGAGCTACCTCTAGAATCCGTGGGGATCACTTAGAGAATTCGGAATTGGAACTGTGCAGGACAAAGTACTACATAGAACTAAATACTACTCGGAATAAAGTGTCACACAAAGATTTGGGGGCACCTCTTCAATCCATTGAGCTACCTCTAGAATACATGGAGGCACATCTAGAATCTAACGTTAAGATTACATGACTCAAGTGACACATAGAACTAAGTGCTACACGGAATAAAATGCAATGAAAAAAATAGGGGCTACCTCTTAAATCCGTGGGAGACACCTCTAGAATCCATAGGACATTTAGAATCTAACATTTCCTTATAGCCACATACCAGCCATAAGTATCGCAATGGAACTAATTATTACAGGAAACAAAGTACCACACAAAAAGTAGGAGTCACATCTAGAATTCATTAGGAGCCACCTCTAGAATCCGATATTGCTTGACAAAGTGTTATACTTGCTTGATCATATTTTCTAATGCATACCATGTACCACTTGTTTCTTGTTATATTTGACATATCATGTTGCATGATCACATCATACTATATGTATCGTGTACTGCATGATTCATATTATATTATGCATATCATATATTTTGATTCATATGTATGCATCTTTTACATTATTTCTACTAGCATACCACACTAATATGGTTTCTATAGCATGATGCGGGTTTGGGTTTGTATTCTTGTTTGATTTCTGACCCTTAGGATTATCATATCATAGGTCTATCAGCTGAGACAGTGATAGTAGTGGAAGAGAAGGACCAACTCCTCGAGATCAGGTCTAGCATTAATAGCTTCGGGAGCAGGTCTATCATTAATAGCTAGCTTCTCGTAGTATTTCCATTCCTTTGGTGTATGTATCATTTTGACTTGTATGTGTATATATATATATCCTACTTTCTAGTTCTGTTCGTGATATCCGGATACTGTTGTATATATTCAGTACTTATGTTGCCCTATTCTGATAGACTCTACATGAACAATCTTTTGTTTTACATATTGCTCATCATTTCCATATATTTATTTTTAGATATTACTATAACTATGACTGTGATGTTGTGACAAATAGATTTAGATATGTGATATATATCTCATATTTACGCACTTCCATATCTCTTTCTTGTGTTTATTAGAAAAAGAAAAAATGATCTCGTGCACTCCAGTGTTGAGCGTGTCAACTGATAATACCCTACCCATTATTAGAACAAACACTCGGGTCCGCTAGTGTGATTTGGGGTATCACACAGTTCAAGCTCTATCTTTGAGGAAAATGCTTTTGAAGTTATTGTTACTGCAAATGAATTTCTTTCTTCACTGTAGTCAACTTTTTTTACTCATATATTTAGTAAATTTGCTCCTTTTCCTTCTTTTCTTTGTAAATCTTTTAGTATCTATAAAACCACACTAATCATACTCGAGTAGCAATTATTTTATATACAAAAATAGATAAAATATGGGAGAAAATATGCAAAATATAACACTCATCACATACATTTATCTGTATATATTTTGATAATACATAGAATAAAGTGAGTTGAATTTTAAATAATTCCATCTCTTATAAAGTACAAGCTCTATGAAATTCAAAAGAGAAATTTTAAAGGCACCCCAAATTTTCCAAGTACCTTACCGAAAAGTTTAATTTATTATAAGTTTGCCATTATAATTTATTAACAAATTCATTCTCATCTTCCTCAATTTTCTTACAATTTTGTCTTTCCTCTTTCTTCTATCATGCTTCTTTTTTAATTTCTTGTAAATTAAAATCCTAATAATTCCTAAATAAAAGAATTCAAACCCTACTAATTCACGAAAATTAAGAAATAAAGAAACTCAAAAAATTAAATAAGAAGTAGTTAAAATAATTTACTTTTTAGAAGATGTTTTAGACAAGG
This sequence comes from Dracaena cambodiana, assembly GCA_036321105.1. Lineage (NCBI taxonomy): Eukaryota > Viridiplantae > Streptophyta > Magnoliopsida > Asparagales > Asparagaceae > Dracaena > Dracaena cambodiana. The sequence goes on from JAYEPQ010000009.1 coordinate 21,514,206, forward strand.
ATAGAGTTTTGAGAATTTTGAGAGGTGGATAGGATTTTGAGGGGGGGGAGGGGAGGGAACAGTCAAGCTATTCGAAAGTAGGCTAGCGGTGGGGTCGGATAGTTAGGAGAATTATTGAAAGAGATTTAGGAAAAAGCGGAAGAAGAACAGGGTCGAAGCATCCTAAATTTTTTAATATCAAAGTTGTAATAGAACTGAACCTATCAAGGTGACACTTTGGCTCTGTTTGGCTTTAGGAAAAATGAAAGAAAAAAAGAGAAAATAAGAAGAAAGTTTCTATTATTTGATTTGAAAGGAAATTTTGAGGAAAAGATAGTTACAAAGAAAGTAGGATAAAATATGGTATAAAATTCTCAATCATTTCCTCTCTCCTAATATAGATAAAATAAGAGAAAATGCCACTTGGTATTTCTATATCATGAAATTATAATAGGAGAGTGGATAGAATTTAAAGCAAGTTTTTCCTTAATTTCTTACTTTTAATTTTTTTAATTTTCTTTTATTTTTAGTTTTTCTGCATAACAAACAATAAAAAATATTATATTTTTGTTAGGATTAATTACACTCAAACTCTTGTAATATAGAGAGTGCATATTTTATCACTATTAAAATTTAAATCTCACTTAGACCCTTGGACTATGTAAGTCATCATATTTTAATTACACTCAGACCCTGGTCTAAGGAGTGTGAGTAAAAATTTTAAACTCCAGGAGTGTAATAATTTATACACTCCGTATACTACAAAGCTCTGAGTGTAATTAATCATTTTTTCTATTTTCTTTATTTTATTTTATTTTATTTCTCTTTCCATTTCTATTCCTTTCTTTCATTTCCTTTTGAACCAAACACATAGAAATTGGAAAGGTACATTTAAAGTACTATTACCCAAAAATAAATAAATAAAAAATAAATAAATAAATAAAAAGCACCTAAGTATGCTATCCACCGCACCCAAAGTTCAATATGCCAGCCCTCTTCGCCCTAATAATCGGTGGCAGAAACTGAACCCTGTTGGGTTCAGGCGCGTTCGGGCCGTAGTTTGGCACTCTCCCTAACCAGGAACGAAAATTCTCCGGAAATTCTAAATGCGCACGGCATTTTACGTAGTGAGCACCACATCCTATGGTAAAGTGATTGACAACTAAGGGGATATGTTACTCACTAAGTAAACTGTGGAGCGCATTTATAATTTCCCAAAATTCTCCGCCTCCCCAGTTCTCTTCTTCTTCTTCCTTCTCAAGCCTCGGGCCCCTAATAAATCAAAATAGCCGCATAAACCCATCCACCTGCCTACTCGCCCACCTGTCGCCGGGCATGAAATCGGACGCCCTGATCGAGGGGCTATGGGCACTGGCGGACGAGGCGGAGCTCACCCACAGGAACCCCCTGGTCGCCATCAAGTGCCTGGAGGCCCTCCTCCAGTCCTCCCTGTCCCTCCTCCCTCTGACCGAGGTCCGCACCCGCCTCCGCCTCGCCCACCTTCTGCTCACTCACACCCACAACCTCACCCACGCGAAATCCCACCTGGAGCGCGCCCACCTCCTCCTCACAAGCACCCCTTCCGCCCTCCCCCTCAAGCTCCGGGCCCACTCCCTCCTCTCCCATTGTTACCACCTCACCGGCGCGATCCCCCCTCAGAAGCACATCCTCCTTAAGGCCCTCCAGCTCGTCCGCTCCTCCGAGGAGGGCCCCGCCGAGGAAGAGGCCGTGCTGCTGATGTGGACCGCCAATTTCAACGCCCAGCTGGCCTCCGCGCTGTCGATTGAGGGGGATTACGCCGGCGCCACCGCGGCGCTGGTGGCCGGGATGGAGGCCGCTGAGAGGGTTGGGGTCGTGGAGCTGAGGATGTTCTTCGCCGCCTCGGCTCTGCACGTGAGGATGCTGCATTGGGAGGATTCAGCGGCGGTAGAGGCCGCCGCCAGCCTGTGCGAGGAGATTTGGTGCTCCATGGGCCCTGAGAAGGTATCAATTCTTGTACAGTCCTAAATTGTAACTGTTTCTACCCAAATTTTTATCAGTTAGAACTATTTTTAACTCTATTACTATGGCAATGTCAAGTTCGTAGATCGAGAGCTGAGGGAGTCCTTAGAATTTGATCTAGTCAGTTCCTGTAATCTGATTTGGGGTGCATTGCTGGTCAAAATCATGAAATTGAGTGGCCCAAAAACTAAAGCAAGAAGATTAGTAACAAATCAGATTTGCTAACCTATTCCAATTTTCTATTCATCAGTACTTACTATTTTGCATTTCATTATTAGAATTTATTTGCACTTTGAGACACTCTATAGGCAAAACTTAGGCTTTCTACATTGACTATTTAATTTAATTAGAAAAGTTTGAAATTAAATTAGTGCCTTCTAAAAGACAATCACTTTAGGGCTCTATAGATATTCAAACCTAACTTTACATGTCTTCAAATGTACATCGATTTATGTGTTTGTATACTTTGTATGCACACATGTGATACACATCATTCGTAAGTGTTACCTTACTGAAGTATCAATTTTGAGCAAACATTCCTCTGATTGTTGTTTTGAATTTTTCTGTTGCCTGGACAGAGACAACAATGTGTTGGCATTTTCTTCTACCATGAGCTACTCCAAACCTTCTATCTCATGAGGATCTGCGACTATAAGAGTGCTACTCAGCACGTGGACAAACTGGATGCTGCCATGAAGGCGGATCTACAGAAGGTCCATATCGTCAAAGAACTGAGTGCACAGCTTGATTCTGTGAATCGAAGCCTATCGCAACCTAATTTGCAACGTAAGGAGAGGTCGGCTCTTTCTGAGAAGAAGGTACAGCTCGAGGAGCAGTTTAGAGCTGTTACAGGTTTGGATCCACATGATGCACCTGCGGATTTTGTAGATAAATTGCATTTGGCTCTGCCGCCATTAGATGGAGAATGGCTTCCAAAGAGTGCTGTGTATGCTCTGGTAGATCTGATGACTGTCATGCTGGGGCGTCCGAAGGGGGTGTTCAAAGAGTGTGGAAGGCGGATACAATCAGGATTAAACTTAATTCATGGTGAGCCTTGGTGTTCTTTTAAAGATGGTTTCACTATTTTTTATTTTCTGTATTTCTGTAATTCTTGTCTAATTGGTTGCCAACTACATTATCAGTCAATTTCTATTTCTCCCCTCGAATTAGCTTTAGGACTTGATGTATGTCCCTTGAAATTCTTAACATATTAGTCTCTGCACATTGCACATTCCCTGCACATATCAGTTCTTTTATGCATTCCATATACAAACTTCATTCTTACCGTTTTACTTCTGTATCATGTGCAGATGAATTGTTGAAATTGGGTATTTTCGATGGCACAAGAGGTAATTTTTCTAAGTTATTAGTGTCCTAAATACTGTTTATTCCAGTTGATATTTTGTTAAGGTGCAGTCTCTGCAATATCAAAAATATAATCAAAACATTTATGTGCAGTGTTGACAATATAAGCCACAATATGTTAGCTGGATGTCAGTTGCGTAGTCCAATATATCTGTCATGTTATTTGATATTTAAGCTACCAGCTGATAATTTGATTAATCAGCTCTGAGAAAGGGATATCTGCTGAATTAACATAGTTTTGATGAATTAATTCTTGGCTGGGGTTAGCAGTTCCTTTGCCTACTAATCTCATTTTATTTAAAAAAGATTGGCTGCTGTATTATCTTAATTCTGATTACATTAAATTGGAGGCTTTGAAATTAAATTGGTTTTGGACTCTAAATTCATAACCCAACTTAATAATGTCTATTATGAGGTATAGCACCAAACTGTAATCATATTTCATTTTGCTTTTCTCCTTTCCTGTTCTCCATTACACCTTAATAACTATTAGAATGTAGCTATATTACCCTACATATTGTACAAATGGAAGGGGGGAAAGTTGAGTTAGTTAATGATGTAAATTTGGTGTTTGCTAGGAAGCACAGATAGGACACGGATAATATATGGAGGAGATGACACTTTTGAAAAAAAAAGGACACTGAAACAACAATGACATGGGAAGAAATATAAATATGATTATTAACATAATAGTTTTACTACTAAAATATGCAAAAAAAATTCTTCTACTAGTAGCATAAAAATCTTACTCAAATATAGTTCAAACACCCAAAATAGCCAAAAAAAAAAAAAAAACAAATCCATGAAGAACTTAAACTTTAATTATGTCACATTCATTAAAATTTAAAAATTTATCTAGATATGGAAATAATTTATACGTTGCATCATGATGAATAACTTCAAATCGGATTTTTTTTTAATACTGAAACTTTTTTCTGGTTAATTGCAAGTTTGTTACTGCCGTGTCTTTGTTGTGTTTGTTTTGCATCTATGGCATATGTCTTGTCTTTATTTTTTTCCTTTTTAATTGGAAATGCCATGTGGCTAGGGATGGTAATGGATGTGCCCACGGGCCAAATTTTGGCCTGTCCTATACAAAATTCTGAATTAAAAATAAAAATTTTATTTTTCTAATTCAACATTTTTTATAGGGAGGGCCAAAATTTGGTCCATGGACATGTCTATTACCATCCCTATATGAGACATTGTCCAACATAGTTTTTCTGTGTTCAAGGCGTGCTCCCGTCGGATATGCTTTTGGTGCAGAACTACATCCCCAGTTGTTGTGTGTGTGTCATATGGTGTTTATCAAAGATTTGGTTAGATTTATAATAACATGATCTTGTTAGGATTTGAAAATTATTTTGATGAATAAGGATTTAGATTTGGATGGTTTGACCTAAGTTTCATTAGGTAGAATTTGTTAGTGTTCAGTATGTTGGTTGGTTAGTTAGAGTTATTTGTTTTTGTTGATTAATTTTGTTTATTAGTTGTTATTTTAAATTATAATAAGCTACCAATATAATTCATGTAAAGCCATTTAAACGTTGAATGATGCATGATGAATGAACTAAACTAAGTTAGCTTATTTTATAAAAGGATGAGGCCTTTTTGTCCCTCTTTCTATGTTGTTTATTATTTCTTTCCTCTTCCTTTCCACATCCTCTCTTTCACTACATTAATTTGTAGTAGAGTTCCTTAATCCTATGGTCCCTTTCAATGTTTAAAATAGTGATAACGGTAACGTAACGTTTTGCCTCTATTAGGTTATGTCGCATATAGCGTAACACATAACGTAGGGTATGCAATTTCCTATTTATTTAATAAATATAATATAAAACTATATAAAATATTTTTTATAAATTGAAAAATAAATTTAAAATATTTAAAAAAATAATATAAAACCATTTTGTAATATGTAATATATTCTATTTTTAGGTTAAGTTTACAATAATTTTCATATTTATCTTCATAAATTATATTAAGCCTGGAACCATAATTCCAATCATCTTTCAAATAAGAAAATAAGATTCCAATTTTTTAATTTCAATCTAGTTATTATCATTGTTGTAAGTTATATTTGTTAATTTTCAATTTATGTTATCTATAATTGCATATCTCAGTTTAGTTAAAAATTCAATAGAATTAAAAATTAAGTTCAGCAATCAGAGAGAAATTACAATAAGCGAATAAGAAAACAATCGTAAATTAGTAAGTTAGCAATTCCATATACAATCAAACAAGCCAACAACTATTTAGGTAAAAAAATTACAGCAATTCACTAATAATCAAAATAATAAACAAAAAAAATACAGAATTTTCTAAAAAATAATAGTAAATAACGTAATATAATGTAATTTAACGTAACGTTATGTAATATAAAGTAAAATAATAAAAAAAACGTACTGTTATGGTGTACTGAGTTATTTTCAATTGTTACGTAGCGCTGAGGTTCCGTTAGGTTTCGTAACGCAATATAATGGATTTTATAACGTGTTATTTTCAACATGACTCTCTTCTATGACTTCTTATTTCTCTATTGCTTACTCATATCTTTTATTTACACAACCTCTCTTCGCACCAATCACTTCTTTATTACCTTTTTTTATCTTCCTTACAGTCCCATAAACCATCCAACTCTAGACTTTGTGATTCTAGACATAACTCTTATTATTCACAATTAGTATTCACAATTAGAATAAGAGCTTCTTTGTCTCTTTTGTCTATCTATGACCACTGATACAGTTGTTTCACATCTTCCATTCATAAATTTTTTTGTTGGCCTTCATCACCAACTTGTCAAGACCCCTTCAATGGAGCAATAAGGAGAAAGTGGAGCTAATTAGACTTGTGGATGAGTCGGGAAGCAATGGAAGCGAAGATGATAATTTGATGTTCAATCAAAGATTTGATTTGATTTGTACTAATATTTTTTATTGGAATTTGAAAATTGTTTTGATTTGTTAGAATCTAGATTTAGAGGATTTGAAATGAATTTCATTAGGTAGAATTTGTTAGTTCAGTTGGTTGGCTAGTTAATGAGAATTATTTGTTCTCTGTTGATTAGTTTATGAGTTGGTTATTTTAGAATAGAATAAAGATTTTATCAATCATTGTTCATATAAAGTCTATTTACAGGCTGAATGATATAAAATTAAATGGTGAATGAAATGAATTGAGTTAGCTTGTTTGGTAAAAGCTGAGGCTTTATTATCCCTTTTTCTATGTTGTTTATTATGTTTTCTCTTTTTTCCTCATCCTCTCTTCGGCTATATTAGTTACCCGTAAAGAGAAAGAGTTAGGTGTGAGGCAACCTACTGTAGGAATGGGTTAGTAACCCTTGTGTTTTTCCGTGTTTTAGAGGGGGCAACCTTTAAATGCAATTACCAAATAGATAGGCTGCCTCTACATGTGTACAACAACATATTACTTAAACCCTTGTTTTGAAGAATTAAATTCTCTTAGCCACATAATTTATCTTAACCAGTTGCTATTTTACGTGTTTTCTAGGCTTGAAAGGGTTAGGCTTTAAGGACATTCTAAATACAAGTGGAAACTCCTGTTTGAAAGTTTTTTCATGGCACAAACGTCATGCTATATTTCAGAAAAGAGAGATCTCCAGCAGTTTTAGGTCACCATATTCGTACTATTAGAAAGTATCTTCAACACCTTCTTATTTCATGTTTGATTCATATGGAAAAATCACATTATTTTTTAGCATTTGAGAACATAAAAAGGTATGAAGAAATTTAGTTATCGTCGACAAATAATGCTTTTGAGGAAGTATTTTTACACAAGTAGTTCTTGAGAAAATTACTAATATTGGTTTTTGGAGAAATTATTAATGAATTGTGAACACCTATTGAGGATATATAGGGAATGGCTTTAATGCTCCTACTACGTTGTTACAATCACCTCAAAATACGCAATACAGAAAATGAAATTTGATGATCAGCTCCATTTACCTTGTTCCATACATCTTAAAGTATATATAAGAAAAAACATGCATTTTAATGATCATTTGCCCAGTAACATGATCTCCTTTTGGTTCTATTCTAGAAAAAGTCGTTCATTTTACAACCACTTGATGCCTATGCGACCATTTAAAATGTGAGTTTTTGCATAGATGTTTAAGATGTGTAGATCAAAATGAATGGAGCAACTGTCCAAGTCTTTGTGCATCACATATTTTTTGAATGTGTGTAACTAACTTAGATATGCCCTAGGAGCATTAAAGCCGTTCCCTACATTATAAATATGCATGTGTGCTCTTTATGGAGATGTCTGTGTGATTTAAGAATTTTATTTATATCTCTCTAGTCCAAATTAATAGTCTTTTTAGATCTATCTTTTGGTCTAGTAAGAATGACACTTTTAGATTTAACTATTAATTAAACTTTTTCGAATTGTCCTTACTAATGAAGTAACTAAATTGAGGTAGCTGTGACTTGTCATTTGTATTTCTAGGTTTGGGTATAATAAGAAAAATATTGACTTGTGGTATGCTATGATTGCTGTTCCTAAACAATGTGTCAAAACCTTAAACGTCACTTAGAAGGGACTAGAGGAAGTACAAGTTTTATTTAATTGTTTTTAAAAATCTTTTTCATTGTATACTATTCAGTCTTTTCTTCGTAATACTTATTCCTTGCCATTATTATAAAGATTTATAAGTTAGCTTGAGGAGTTTGTTGTAGTTAATATACTTCATAATATTGATCAATGCCATTTAAGGCATTTTAATCATGCAGAAGTGACGCAGGACGAAAGTGATTTAGAGTTTGTGGTGGAGAATCGGGATAAAAATTAGGGTTTTGGGGATAAAATTAGGGTTCGGATCTCACGTCCACGCGAATCACACGCCCACTCATGGATCACTCGAGAAAAGATTTGATAAAGTAAATCACATGCTTTCAAAAGAAATCATATTTCACTATATATCATCAAATTAGGATTTTACAAACATATATATAGAAAATTCTAATGCAACAAGATAATAACAAATCTTTTAAAATCTAGCCAAATCTCTAATCCAATGTAATCAATCTAACTAAAAAAAACTAGTCTCATCTCTATCAATTCTTTCATGCTTGGAAATATTCACCACCTGCTGAATGTCGACAAGAAGAAAATCAAGCACGGCCAAATGAAATTGGTCATTCTTTTCAAGATCTGACAAATCTTTCCATCGAACTAAGTAAAAGAAAGTCGAACAAATCCGTAGCCAAATATATGCTGCCTTATATTCCAATAGTGACGACAATAACAGTTGTGGAAGGTTTAGAGAGAAGTCAAAATTTGTCACTTCTGTAGAAAATGAAGAACTTGAAATGTGAGCTGGAGAGTCAATGAAAACATAATCCTCATGAACAGGATTATTGAATATTTCTGTTGTTGGCTCTAACAGAAAAATCGAATCATCAATTTTTGGGTCTGTAACAAGCTCTGTGTTTGACTCGGTCTCAATAACATCACCTAAAATTTCGAAAGCTGATGTGTTGGTATTTATACTCTTGGAAGAACCCTGGTAGTTATAGTGCTAAAATTTTTCACATGTTGAATACTTAATAGAAGGACTAGAGTGTTCATATCTTTTACACTTTGAGCACTGTTTAAAGATAAGATGCGGAGCATACCGTGCACGAAGAAAAAACTGTAACATTTTCCAAGTTGGACGGGATTTATAATTGCTGAGGTACCAATTAAACTTCTCTAACGAACTTCAATTTAGTATAGTTGTATTCCTACTCTGAAGTCAAAGAAAAGTAATTGAAAAATTACTCTAAATTTATCTTCCAATTTTTATAACCATTATGGTCATTATAACTATGAAAACGAGGGACTTCATCATATATATCACACTCCGCTTGCTTGAAATCGGCATCGGTGTTGATATGTTTTTCACAAAATATGAATCCCATAATTCAAAATTTTTTAAAGCCATTCAAAAAATATCAGAATTGGAATGTGTCGATTATATCTTGAATCTGATGCGAACTGGGGTTCAAAACGACTTCAAAATCACTCTCAAACCCTTAACGGGTTTGTTTGATCTTAACGGATCTGCTAAACTTTAATTCGGATTGGATTGCTTGAAACCCAATTTGTTTGGACTGACCCAAGTTCTTGTTGTAGCTGTTGTTGTTGGAAGGGTGGTTGTTGCTGTTGTTGTTGTAGCTGTTGGAAGGGTTGTTGTTGCTGTTGTTGTTGGGTGAGTTTTTGATGTTGCTGGGGAGGATGAGTGGAGATGGTTGATGACAAAGAGAGGGGTTCGAAGATCTTTGTTGTTGGGGAAAATTAGAGAAGCGTTTTGAAAAGAGGAGAGGATGAAGAACAGGGATGACGAAATTGGAAAGTTCAGATTTTTTTTTCTTTTAATCCAAACAATCGTATCTTCCCCTCCTTTTTCTTCCGCTTTCACTTCTCTTTCCCTGTTCTTTCTTCTTTTGATCTGTCTCTTTTTTTTTCCAGATCTGTCTTTTTCTCTCTTCTTCTTTTTCATTTTTTTTTCCTGTTTTTTTTTGAACTGTTTCTCCCTTTTTTCACTGTTTTTTTTAATCCTTTTTTTTCACTCAAATTTTTTTTCTCTGTTTTTTCTGATCTGTTCTTTTTTTTTTCTCTCAGTTATTTTTTTTTATTTTTCTTTTTTTAATTTTTCTCTCAAATCTAAAACAAAAAAAAAAAAAAACAATTGGAAGAAGAAAATGGTGGAATTGGACTATGATACCTGAAAAGATAGAATTTTAGCTCTGATACCAATTTGATAAAGGACGGAAGTGATTTAGGGATTGTGGTGGGAAATTGGGATAAAAATTAGGGTTTTGGGGATAAAATTAGGGTTCGGACCTCACGCCCAAGCGAATCACACGCCTATTCTCTCATGAATCACACGCCCACCGATTTGATAAAACAAATCACATGTTGTCAAAAGAAATCATATTTCACTATATATCATCAGATTAGGGTTTTACAAACTATATATATAGAAAATCCTAATGCAACAAAATAATAACAAATCTTTTAAAATCTAACAAAATCTCTAATCCAATCTAATTCAATCTAACTAAAAAAAAACTAATCTCATCTCTGTCAAGAAGCCAATTGCTCAAAGTATCATGTGTTGGGAATTGCATCATAACTCATATTCACCAATCTTGTCCTCAAAACCCATTTGTCACCTGTTAAACTGATCATGGTTCGCCCATAATGCATTGGACAACAAGGCACTCTAAATGTTGGAGATCAACTAAAATGGACTCGATTCTCAAATTGGTTTTCTGATCATCAAATTTGGAAGGATTTGCTATCTGATACATGGAAGAATACAAACTAATTAGTGAGTTTCTCTGAAGCTCATGGTAATTTACTGTAATTTTTAGAGATCATGACTGTTTAACCTTACAACTTTGAAGCTATTGGTAGTTTTGTAAAATTTGAGCATATATTTATTATGTGTGTATGAGAGATGTGCATGGTGAACCATGATATATGCTCTCATAACGGGGTGGTAAAAATAAAATTGAGTTAAAAATAATGAATTTATCTTTAACAGATAAAGAGGTAGGGAGGGGGATGAAATACAGCAAATTTGACTGTAGCTAAAGTAAAAATGCCATATGTCATCTCAGTCTGCCATAAATGATCAAATTTACAGTATTTTACCTCAATTCATATATTTATCAAGCCATATCATGATTTGCCAACATGCACTGCCACAACTGAATTTTTTTATTTTTTTCTATGATTAAAATGCACACATGCATGCCACCACCACGTCTCCTGTGCTCATGGGCACGTATACACCTGCACATTTTCCTATTTTTGTGTAAAACTCTTTGAGCTTTATATATTATGTAACTTTGGCTACAACTATATTTAGTTTGAAACAGAAATTCTGTAGGTGTCATATTTACAAATATTACTTGTTTATACATATGCTTTAGAGAGAATCAATTCTTTTGCAGAGTGCCTTTGGAAAATTTTATAAATACTTTAGAAAACCACAAGAAACAAAATCTGAATTTTAAGTCATTGCAATATTTAAGATGAACTGGTAAACTCTGCTACTATGGTTGTTATCTATTGGCCTACTAAGTGATGTGCATAGTAGTCTCTGCCATGCTTGACATGATCATATGAATCCTAAGTCATGCACCTTTAATAATGGCCTTTATATTCTCTCAGGATTTGTACTAATTTTTCCGCTTACTTCTTGGCCATTAACTTAGTTTTAAACTTATTGCAAATTACCGTATGATTTGCAGAGGTGGATCTGCAACACTCAGCTATTTGGATGGCTGGTCTTTATTTGATGCTTCTAATGCAATTCCTTGAAAACAAAATTGCAGTAGAACTTACCCGTTCAGAGTTTGTTGAAGCCCAACAGGTAAAACATGATGGAAACAGAGTTTATTGAATGATAATTGATTTTCTGGTCAAAGAGATTTTTGTTGAGTAAGATATCCATGTTTGGAAGATCTCTCGGCATCTCAATCGTATATAAACCTTTACTGTAACCCCAAGAGTGTGGAATAACTCTTTGTTTACAGGCTTTAGTGCAGATGAAAGATTGGTTTATTCGATTCCCAACAATATTGCAAGGGTGCGAATGCACCATTGAAATGCTTAGAGGGCAATATGCACACTCTGTTGGTTGCTTTCATGAGGCTGCTTTCCATTTCATAGAAGCTACTAAGGTTTGTGATTTCCTTGTACTTTCATGGTTTATAAATTCTTAGAAAATTGAACTCATTTGAATGCTTCTACTTCTGTTCTGACTAGAAATTTCTTGGTATTTCAGCTTACTGAAAGCAAATCAATGCAATCTATGTGTCATGTTTATGCAGCCGTGTCTTATATCTGTATTGGTGATGCAGAATCATCTTCACTGGTAAAATTTCCCCTAAAAGGATATTTTCCATTTGTTCTCACTCAAGTTGTATGATCCTTGATGCTAGTAGCTATTGCCATCTTACCATTTCCCTCATCCTTTCTCTGTGTAGGCGCTAGATTTAGTAGGACCAGTTTACAGAATAATGGATTCTTTTGTTGGAGTGCGTGAGAAAACTTGTGTCGTATTTGCATATGGACTTTTATTGATGAGGCAGCATAATCTACAGGAGGCTCGGTAGGGATCTTAAATGCACTTAAGAAATTCAAATGTGTTACTGATAATTGATAATGTTTTAATTTATTAAATTTCGTATACTCTTGCTTAAACTTTCATATGCAGAATTAATCTTCTGCTTCCAACTGGCTTATCATCCGTAATTTAACAATTAAATCAGTATTGACCTACTATTCCTGCAGTCATGGATTCACAGTGCTATTGCTGTTGACAACTTCATGCAGTTCATACATGATATTAAACTCATGAACTCTAGTGTGATAAACTCATATTGTTTCTAGGTCTCTAAGCACTAAATTTTTGAATAACATATGCAGATGTTCGTTGCTCTAGCCCTTCATTGGTAGCAATGTTTAAAATAGCGATAATGGTAACGTAACGTTGTCTCTGTTAGGTTATGTCGCATATAGCATAACGCACAGTGCAGGTTATGCAATTTCCTATTTATTTAATAAAATTAAATATATAACTATATAAAATAATTATTATAAATTGAAAAAATGTAAAATATCTAAAAAAAAGAATATAAGCATTTTGTAATACATAATTTATTCCAATTTTATATTAGGTTTTATAATAATTTTCATATTTATCTTCATAAATTATGTTAAGTCTGCAACTATAATTCTAGTTATCATTTAAATAAGAAAATAAAATTTTAATTTTTTATTTCAATTCCAGTTATTATCATTTTTTTAATTTATATTGTTTAATATATAATTTATTTTATTTATAATTGTTGATTCTAGTTCAGTTAAAAAATTCAGTAGAATCAATAAATAAGATATTTCAGTAATAAAAAAGGAATTACAAGAAGCGATGAAGGAAACAATTGCAAATTAATAAGTTAGCAATTCCACAAGCAATCAAATAAGCCAATCACTAATCAAGTAAGAAAATTACTGCAATTCATTAATAATCAAAATCATAATCAACAATATAGAAATTACTAAAAATATAATTGTAAATAACGTAACATAATGTAATTTAATGTAACATTATGTAATATAACGTAAAATAATGTAAAAAATGTACTGTTACGGTGCACTGAGTTACTTTCAGTTGTTACGTAGTACTCGGATTCTGTTAGGTTTCATAATGCAATATAACTGGTTTCACAATGCGTTATTTTCAACATTGATTGGTAGTCTGGTACTAATGTTTTTTGCTCTACTTATGCCCATTTATGCAGATTACCCTTTCCTTTTTTTATGTTAGTGGTTATTCCTGCACTTGAAGTAGTGTTTGTACAGATAATGTTCCACAGTTGGCAATTTTTAGTAGTGCACATGAATATTGTGTGCTGGTAGAAGTAAATTAGCTAATTTGCTGGAGCTTCACATTACTTGGTAGATAAACAATTCATGTCAATATATGTAATCTATGGTGATTAACTAATTGTATCTAAGAAACATTCACTCATAGAAAAGGTATAATGGCCTACTGTATTAATCCATACCTTTACAACGTATTTTTTTAATAATATAATATTATTTTACCTATTGCAATAGTATTATGAATAAATTAGTTTTTAAAGAGAACAAAAATATAAATTATTTTAAAATATATTATGTGTAAAACCAAATTTATTTTAATTCCTGGAATTTAACCAATTTTTTTTCTAAAGTCTAAGGCCCATGTTTTGGAGTCTAAAACTTAAAAATAAAATATAATAAAAATATGACTTTGAGAGGGTTTGTTCGGTCCCTTAACTTCCCATTTACACAAGTCATAAGTCCAAACCACTAGGCTATGTTGCTAGGTTGTTAAATTATTAATTTTCGTTTTAAATCTAGTTTTGATGGCTCATCCTTTTCAACTTCCAAACTCCTAACACTTCACTCTCCCCATTATAATCCACCATTACAATCCACTTTTAAACTTATTCTGAAAACTGAAAGTTAAAATCCCATTATCCTCTTTAATTCCCTGAAGCACTTTGCATTCTTTAACGCTCGAATCCAATACTATATAAATTCAACATTTCTTCTCAATTCAACACAAATATACTCGAACTCTCTAAAAATTGAAATTGTCCTCCACCCTTATCGTGTTAATTGTCTCGTTGGAGCGCTGTCGCTACTGAAGCCGCCATCTTTTGGTCAGATCTGATATTGGTTGTGAATCCAATATAGAATTAATGATGCTGAGCGGATCGGGTCTGCTAAGCTGATTTTCCAACCCTATGAGCTCAATATAGAATTAATGATGCCGAGTCGGATCGGGTCTGCGAAGCTGGTTTTCCAATCCAACTTGATTGGATTTTCTAACTCCACTTCTATCTTCTCGTTCCAGGAAACACGAAAGTGGAGAAATGTGGGACGATGAGGTGGCTGTTTTGCGGCGGAGGTCCGGTGTTGGGGCTAAGGACGGTGGGTCGAAGACGACGAGGGTGGCAGGCTTACGGGCTGAGGGTGGCGGCGAGGTGGAAGTGTTGGCGCGATGGTGAAGCTGGGTGGAGTTCGGCTGGACGAAGTTGATCGGCGACGAGGCAGACCGGCGAAGAGCGACGAGGTGACAAGGTTGACCAGCGAGGGGCAACAGGCTATCGGAGAGCGGCAACGGTTGATGGGAGGTAGATCGGCTGAGAGGATAAGGGGCGGCGACTGATCTGCTGATGGAAGCTTGCGTTGTTACTGTAGTGGATTCGCCAGAAAGAAAGAGAACATGGTGGAGATCGGGTTAGTGGTGTTGAGGGATGGAGAAGGAGAAGAAGAAAGGGAGGAGGAGAAGAATAGATTGGGAGGAAGAAGAAGGTGTTGGGGGATTTGGGTTGGTGGCTTTGAAAAAGACGAAAGAGTGGAGGAGAAGAAATCGGAGGATTTTTTTGAGGATTTTTTTTTCCTCGGTTGATGGAGGCTCTGGGTTTGGAGCAAGGTTGGGTCGGGTGGAGGAGAAGAGTGGAGGAAGAAAAGATTGATTTTTTTTCTCTCTTTTCTCAGATCTGTACTTTTTTTTTTTTGTTTTTTTCTCTTTTTTCTCAAATCAAAATTTTTTTTTCCATTTTGATCCACAACTGAACATTTTTTTTTTTAAGATCTGCCTCTAACTTTCTTTTCTTTTCTTTTTTTTTTAAGAAAAAAAAACTAAAATAGAAAACTAAAAACAAAATAAAAGAAGATGAAGATGGGAGAAAATGGAGAGGGAGATGAAAATTTAGATTTTAATACCAAGTTTGACGCAAGACGGAAGCCGATTTAGGGTCAGCGTCTTGAAATTTAGGATTTTTGGAGAATTGGGGAAAATAGATATATTGGAAAGGAACTTACAAGGGCTCGGAAATTCACTCAGGCGAATTCACGCCAACTCTCCACGAATCCACGAGGAAAGATTTGGTTTAAGCGAGATTCATGCAAGAATTATCTCAAATTTTTTAAATATTATTCATCATCCCTAATACTTCATACAAAACACATATATATAGGAAAATCCTAACAAAACAAAATCCTAATAGAATCCAAAATCCTAATTAAATATTCTAATAAAATAAAAAATCCAATCAAATATTCTAATAAAATCCCAAAATCCCAACAAGATCCAAATATAATCTCCAGAATCAAATCTGATCTCTATCACATAGTTTTCTTGACCGGGAATTTGGCACTAATATATAGTTGATGCCAAGTCAGGTCAGCAGGTTGTAAAATTGTCTAATCTTTCTCGGAGCCTTGCTTCAAAGCCTACCCCATCTTGATGGGAGAATGCTTGATGATGATGTTTATTTCCATTGAGAATTTTTGTTTGATTCGCTTTGCATATTTTCCATGCAGAATTCGTCTGGCCAGTGGACTGAAAATAGCACATCAACAGTTGGGCAATATTCAACTTGTGTCTCAATACTTGACAATCCTTGGGACATTAGCGCTACAACTCCATGACACCGGCCAAGCTAGGGAAATATTGAAGTCTTCACTGACACTGGCCAAGACACTTTATGATATTCCGACACAGATCTGGGTGCTTTCTGTGCTAACAGGTACTTACAATTTTATACCTTTTCTTGAGCATGCTTGCAAGTAGAAACTGCATTTCTCTGCTACAACTATATCCTGTATGAGCTTGTCCTTTAGTTGGTGCTTAAACTGAGATCCACTTCCCAAAGTAGACGAGAATTATTTATATAGCAGAGAGACTTCTAGTCCGGCATGTGCATCCTATGCGTATCCAATATATTATTTTAGAATTTGTGGATTGTCAGTGTGTCATGTTTGTGGCTGCAAGCACTGCCATGTGTATTCGTGATAGTACAACTCCTTTGAGTAGGAACCAATCTAAGATTTTATAGTTAGGTATTTGAAATCAGTAACTGATTATCATTCCCATACAGCTTTGTATCAAGAACTGGGTGAGAGGGGAAATGAAATGGAGAACTCTGAGTATGAGCGAAAAAAAGAAGAGGATTTGCAGAAGAGACTATCAGAAGCACAATCACGAATTCATCACCATGAACTGGTATGTAAAACTACATTATAGGTTTGGCTTGTGTATATGAACTCTTTCAACTATTGCTCTTATGCTTGCTATTTGTGCACTTTAGTGACGAATAAGAAATAATGTTTTGATGCTAAGGAATTAATTTTCATCCATTTAAATGAGCAAAACTTAAGTGCCATTACAAATTAGTCGTGTACAATTTCATGAATTAGCTATATATTTAGTTTGTCTATGTTTTTTTTATAAAATCTGGAATTTGTATCATAATCCTATGAGCTTCAGCAGTGTTGGAGGATAACTAGAAGACGAAGAATGCTAAATTTCTGCTTGACTTTGCACGTGAAATTTTTGAGAAGGGTCTTGTAGTTGCTCTTTTATGTCATGCCCCTTTCCTTCTGACCTATTGGAAGGTAAGGATCATATAAACCAGGGGCTCACTCAGTTAAAAATTTATCACTTCAATTCCGCGGATACCTAATCTCATTACAAATTAACTTTTACAAATGGCTGGAAGTTGGTGAGATCTGATATCAGCACGATTTTTTTTTTATTTGATTGTGACAATAGTACAGTGCTGCTTTATAACTACATTGAGCAATGTGCTTGTCTGATGGCTTATTTTCTTCTAAATAATTATTAGAACTTCATCACCTGTTGCGTTTTGTTTACTTAACTTTCATATAAACCCTTATTGGTTGTATTTTTTGTTGCTCCAATAATATTGGCATTTCATTTCTCCTTGCATTTATCCCCTGATAATACTGAAGATTCGTAAAACCTCTGAGTTCTCTTAGTTTTGATGTCGCAAGTGTTCTGCTTCAGTTTTGTTTCCATGAGGCAGTTCATTGGCGCTGGTTATGAAATCATTGACTATTAATTGAACACAACCATTTTTTGAAGAAGGATTAGTGATAGTGGCTTTAATGAGGCAATCATGTCTTGACTAATGCTTTTGGCTCTATATTTTCTCTGATCCACTGGTCCTAAACAAGAAATGAGTTTTGTCCAAAACGTATCAGTTTTTTATCACATTGTTGTCATTTTTCGAAATAACTGATCCAATACATGCTATTGCTATGTAAAGCTAGTCTCAACTTCTTAACCGTTACGGAGATAATGTTTTGGTCATGTTTTTGCCTGTATTTGTTTGTATCAATATTCTATTGGAAGCTATCTATTCCATATCGATTGTAGCAGTCTGTTATGAATCACGAACACTTCAAAGTGAGTGTCTTGTCCATATTAGATACGTATTTGTATGTGTCACTTGCATGACATATGTCGATGAACACACTGAAACCATGTCAGACTTTAAGAACCCAAATACTTGCGTTTCAGAGCTGTATCCGCTTTCACAAAGTCATAAAGATCACATGTTGGGCTGTGTCTGCTTGTCATAGACATCGTATTCTAAGTACTAGAGTGGTATATTGCCTAAAAGGACAAATAAATATTTTGATGTAAAATAATTACTTAGCTAATATGCTCCGAATGCCTTGTCAAGGTAGAGCCTTCAAATATTTTATTCAAAATACTAGTTCATTGGATTGAATTTAGATTCGTTTCTTTAATATAATAACTTAATTAAAATTTATATTTTAAATTTTTTTCCTTTCTACTTCAAAGAAAAAAAATGTCTTTAACGATTACGAATTTTAATGTGCATTATATATATTTTGTTGTGCCTCGCATCCCGGTGTCACTTTTCTTAAATTTTGTCCTGTCCGCATGTTCGTATCGTATTGTGTCTTGTATTCATGTTCATGCTTCATAAACAATCTATTTTTCTCTTTATTTCTGCTTTTTTTTTTTTAGTTTCAATCTGAACATATACTAAAATATGCCAAAATTCAGTAGAATAGTAAACAGGGAAACAAAATGGAGATTCAAATTGTAATCCATTTTCACATCATTGTTTAAACAACGCTAGGGACTTCTTAGGCACCTAGCGCCTAGGACGCAAATCAGCTTCCAAACTGAAGCACCTTGAAGGCTGGAGCGCTTATGAGGCAGCCTAGGTGCCCGCTTAGGCTGCACTTTACAGCATATCAATTATTCAAACTCACACAATTACACATAAATGTAGTTGAGTACATGAATGATATACAAACACTGAAAAATATTGTTATATGCACACATGGCTATATGCCTATATATTTTTGTTCATTCTTAGGGACATTAAGTCCACAGAATGCACCTATCATCACTAAAATCAAACGTGAAGGAAACATTCCAAATCTTTGGAAATCTATCGAAACCAAAGGCACAATCACCCTATATAGGACGCATGTGTTTTTTTTAGGGAGAAATACAATATAAAGACTTTTCAGCACAGTTTTGTGGGTCTACTGTACAAGTTCTTTTTAATTCACCTTTACTAAGAACAAGAATTATAAAAACGGATGGGGCAAATGAAGGGCTATAATGAATCTAGGTTTGCAGAGGAAGATGTTGAAGTTGCCAAATAGAATATCGTCAAATAAACAATGTCAGATGCACTGAGATTTTGCTTTAAAAAAGTGGGCTGGGTGTGATATGACAGCTGCTAACCTGTACTTGACCTAATAAATTTTTTAATTGGGAGTCCAAATCCTTTTCATAGTGGCACAGATTTAATTAATGAAGCACCCTAGAACTTTCTGTGCAAATTTGGGTTCCACTATTTCAAAGCCAGTGAACCCAAATTGAGCTCCCCCCCCCCCCCCCCCCTAAATTGTTAAGATTGACCCAAATCCAATTCTGTGTGCTATTAGTGAAAAGATTTTTGAGTTAAGATGAGTGATGGAAAAATAGACCATGGGAGCATGAAGGATTAGTTTGTTTATAGATTCTTGAACCCTTCTTCTACCCAAAATAATTCAGTGGCTTGCACGACAAGACCACATTACCATGGGCTATATTCAACTCTAAGGACGCCAAAGGACAGGTACCGTGAATTCACTACTATCAAATACCCCACCAATTCAAATAAGAAACAAACTTAACACATTCTTACTTACTGTGTCCACTTGAGCTTTTGGACCTGTCATCAGGTAAGGCCAAAGAACAGCTCATGAATGAGCTAATGCCTGAAAAATTAACAAAACGACCCAAGCCTGAACAATCATCTGGTCCCTCAGAAGAATTTTGGTAAGTTTGCAGCAAAAATAGTTTATTGATTCCTTCCTATAATCTTAGATACAAACACCAATGACATACTCAGACATGGATGGGTGTCAGACAGGGCAGACCTTCATAACCTAGATGACTGGCATGACTAAATATTCCTATTTATCCTTTTTTTGAAATATATGTAGAATTCGGTCAGCCCATTTATTTATTAAGTTCTTGTTCAATTTTCACATATGAAGAAGCAAAAACTATGAAATGATTGACAGAACAAACAGTTTTTGTCAAAAGGGGGCTTCGGAAACTTCATCTTGTATAAAATTTGAAATGAACAAAAGCTCACATATTTGTAAGTGTTGCACATGGGTGGACATGGTCCAGCATGGCCGGACACAATTTTTTGATTGGCAGAAGTGCCCAGATCATAAGTCCCAGCTGTGTTTTTACATGAATCTGGATTGAGACTTGTCCAGTACCATGGATGCAAAAACATATGAAAATCCCTGGGAAAAATTGAAGTTGTTGCCTTAAGCTAGTTCTATTAAGGATTTTACAGTTAGCAATGAATATATAGCTAGATAAGTATCTATTTTAGTTTTATTTTAGAACAAGGATGGGGCCTCAGTATGAGACCTCAGCCCAAAATACTACTATTACTTCGAAAAAAATTTAATGTATACATTTTTGGAGCCAGTTCTTCCTCATCCAACTCAAAATTTGATATAATCTTTGGAAAAATTAAAAATACTCGAAATTTGATACTGTGTCAGCATAGAACTTAAACACTGTACCAGGCATTCCTAAGTATTGCTACAGATATGGTAACTCTGATGATGAGGGTAATCCACAATAAGCAATTTCTGTTATATCACCCATCAAAATTTAAATGCCATTTAGTATGTTTACCTTATAAATTAAGTGCACATGTATGCCCAAGAAACCTTTATACCATGTTGACGGACATAGCTAGACACGGGCATTTTGATATTTCTGAATGTCCTAGGATATGGATGTCATGGACATGACCAAAAGATTATAATATTAGGACATGACTAGAGAGTGAAAGAATGAGATAAGGAGAAATATGAAGATAAGTCATGTTTGCAATTTGAAATGGGAAAGGATAGTTATGCCATTTTGGAAGTGGCAACATATTTAAACTCTCGACCTATAATAAACCAAATATAAAGATGCATGCCCAGAATGCATCTTGGATATATCCAGCCTGTGTCCAGCAGTCTCGAAGCTGGGTCAAGACCAGACTACATATCAGGCTTGGACACGGGAGCCAGGACATAGCAGTGCAGCATAGCTTATATATTTTTTCTTCTATCCTTTGTGGCAAACATCTGTCTCCCACCACAATTGTGGAGACAGCAGCGGTGCTTTGAAACCTATCGTAAGTGGCGAGATTATCCTCCTGCCTTCACTAGGATAGCCCTTAATTTTACATATTTGACCTGGTTGACCTCTTTTCTCAATCAGTAAGCTCTGTTGGGAAAAATTTGAATGTTGTAGAACTTTAAAAGTTATGGAATTTTACTTTAGTCAAACAAATTTTTGTTTGCTTGCAGTCATGGCCTCTTTCATTTGATCCGTCCTGATTAAGTTATTATCTTTTTGATGAGATAAACATCCAAAGGTTAAGTTGCAAATTCAGATTCCTCTAATTGGTACCACACTTTATCCATTATTCATCTTGTCTGTTTCACGGACAATCTACTACAGGTATTTCTAGGAAAAGGTATAAATTTATAGAAGTAAAATACTATACAGTGTTCTAAAAAACGCCCTATGCGGGCGCATATGCGCCCGCATAGGCGTTTTCGCCCCCAAAACGCATAGAAAAAGCAGAATGCGGTCCATTATGCGGACAAACGGGTTATCGGGTTTCGAACGTTAAAAATTCGCCCGACCCGCACCCAAAACCCGACCCGTACCCGCAACCCATTACTTATTTCCCTTCCTCCTCTCCCGAATCCAGTTCCCGAGCCCAGCGAGGAAAAAAAAAAAACCCTTATTCTCCGATCGCCCCTTCCCTCTCCGATCTCACCGGCGACCCGACGACACCTCCTCCGGTGGCTGCGGTCCGCAAGGCGAGCTCTTCGACGGTCGAGTCCCTGCTTCAGCGAAAGAAAAAAAAAACCCTAACTTCCGTTCGCCCTTTCCCCTCTCCGATCTCATCGGCGACATCACCTCCGGCCGATCGTCCCTCCAAACTAGCGAAAAAAGACCAAAAAACCCTAACTCTCCCATCTCCCGAGCTATCGAGTCCCTGCTTCAGCGAAAAAAAACCCTAACTTCCATTCGCCCTTTCCTCTCTTCGATCTCACCGGCGACATCTCCTCCGACAGCTGCAGTCCTCAAGGCGAGCTCTCCGGCGGCGCTGATCAGGTAAAGTTTTTTTCCAATTAGGATTTTGGATCTATTTAGGGTTTTGCAGTTTATTTTTTTTGGGTATTATTCCTGTTCAATATTTTTGATGATTATTTAGAATTTGGTTAGAATTTGGATATTATTCCAATTTAGTTAGAATTTGGGTTGCTGCAGTTATTTGAATTTGGGTTGCTGCAGTTATTTTAATTTGGGTTGCTGCTTTTATTTTAAACTGAGTTGAATTTGAGTTGAATTTGGGTTGCTGCAGAATTGTGTTGGATTTTGCTGGAAATCCAACACAATTGCTACAGAATTGCTGCATAATTGCTGCATAATTGTTGTTGGATTTTGCTGCAGAATTGTGTTGGATTTTGCAGAATTGTTGCAGAATTAACTGATCACTGAGTTGAATTAAGTTTATTTGAATATAAGTTGGTGATTTGTTAATTGTATAAGTTTATGGTAGTAGAATATAAGTTGAATTAATTTTTTAGAGTTTTATAGCATTAATATATCCATTTTTTATAATTATTATATTAATATATATTAAAATATTAATATTCCGCATAATTCCGCGTAATCCGCATAATCGGCGCGTAATCCGATTATGCGTTATGCGGTCCTGGACCGCACGCATACTGAAAACGCATTCTTGAACATTGATACTATATATGTGAAAAGCCCTTATACAAAACACAATATAAGTTCCTTTTGAGGAAAATGCAATATATGTTTGTTATATTAGCATCCACTGGTTATGCACTGAAGGATGATTTACAACACACTTATATGTTATATTTCTCTTAAGTAAGGGTATCACAGGATTTCATTTTAACATGAAATGAATGTGTGGAGATGTTGCAAGTGTATGAACAGAGCTTGAACACAAATATATGCAAATATCTTTAGGAGGGGGTATTTCTAAATTTTTTTAATTAGCTTGTTATGTCATGTATCAACAAATCAGCTTTTATCTTTATATTTATTAAGTATTGTGTGCTGCTGGAAGCATGCAGACGCAATTTTACATCAATGATGTTGTACAACTAGGTAAACAATATTTTGGTAATATATGTCATAGATGATATAGAGGTGTTAGTCGTCTTTGTCATTTCATCATCTTCCATTCAAGTGGGTCCAAAATGTGCAGCCTGCTATTGTCATCTCTGATCCAAATCTGGCTTCTAGATTAGGTTGGCCAATTGACACCCCTAAATTTCTTAGGTATTAGAGCCTATTTAGTTAGTTGAATTTGCTAAGTTCAATTTAGGTTTGTGAGCCACACATATTTAAGGTGGCCAATAAGAGAGAACCAACTCATCAGGAAATAATCTTATAGTAGGGGTCAACTTATCTCTTAGTCTCTTAGTGAGTTGGCTCTTTTCTATTGAATCCCCACCCCCCCCCCCCCCCACCCCAAAAAAAAAAAAAAAGGAAAAACCCAACTTTACTGTGTGTGATTCATGCACTTGAATTGTATCCGAATTCTCTTATGAACCTCATAAGAGCTGGTGAGCATTTTCTTTAGTTCCTTATTAAGATACAGATGTACAGTTTTCATTAAACATCTACATGGTTTTCTTCATTGAAGGGAAAAAGCATTTTGTTTAAGTAATTGTGCTTTTTGTAAGTGCATATTTTTGTCATCATTACCTTAAATGGTGTATATAGAACAGAGCTCGAGATTATAAGAGAGTCAAAAAATGTTTTACTGTAGCCTATGAACTTGTTGTCAACCCAGTATTAGTTGATTTCAAATTCAAGAAAATGCGGTAAAGAGAGATCTTACAGGCAAACCTAAAAAGTCCTGTTGCAGGATGCTAACCTGCATTATTGAACAGCTTCTAGTGAAGAAGAAGGATAGTAGAATTTGCTATGAGATACGTCTAATTATCTCGGTCAAACTTTTTTCTCTTTTACTACACTTCTTTATCAAGTATGGGAAAAAGGTGAAAAAGGTTGACGTTAAACCCTGGCAAATAAACTGCTCATGCATATTTTGCAATTAGATGAATACAGGGCAATGAGATGACAAGGATCTGTGGACGTGGCAAATCTTGACAGATAAAGGATACATTGAATTTATCTATATATGTGTTATGTGTGTCAACTTTAACATATCTTAAACACCGATTTCATAGTGCATATGTATAAACAAGTATAGAGGAATGCATATTGCCTTTCAGCTTATCTTAATGCTAGAAAAATAGAGCTCACAGTCATATATTGAATGATGTATAGGATGCTGAGCATATATGATGAGTTCATACCTAACTCTAAATAAGTTATATATGCAAGGCTCTAACTCATAAAGGGTGGTTGTATTGTCATAGATGACATCTATTAGTAGAGTATAACATGATATGAAGGGCATTCAAGAACAATTATTTTCACGCAAGCACAAGGCCATAAGATCAAGGGGAAATTTGGTTAAGGCCTCTTATTTGACTTTGATTTTTGATTAGGCTCAGTGACCTAATTAGTTATTGAATTAACTCTCTAAATATCTTTTTATTTGTTTTAAGCGCTATGCCTTTTTTAGGACCAAAATGCCTAAAGGCCGTAAGGGCCTATACAAAATTTTTGAAGTTTAGGGGCTTAAACCAAATTTCTGTCTTAATTTAATTATTATGTAATTTAGAAAAAAAAGAAGTTGGATCTAGAGAGAGAAGCATCTCTCTTTATTCCTTTCTCTGCTAGTCCCTTTCTCTTATCTTTTCTTTTTCAAAATTTTATTTATTTTTATCTAACAAATTTTGGCCCAAAGCATTTACATAATTGGAATTAATTGTCATATGTTAAAATTACATATTTTATTTTTACAAATTCTTTGTCAATCAAATCTTGATTTAATATTTTATTTTTATTGCAATTTGCTTCATGTTTTTTTTGTCAAATTATAGTTATTATTAAATTTAGGATTAATTACAATAACTATTCTTGTACTATCGGGATTGTATTACTTATACTTCCTATCGAATTTTTTTTTCGTAGTTGTACCCCTAAACATAAAAGAAGTGAGAAAACCATCAAATTCGGCATCACTATACATTGGCTCGAATTCTACAAATTACCCCTCTCTTCCCCCCCCCCCCCCCCCCCCCCCCCTCCCCTCCCTCTCTCCCCCTCCTCTCTCCGCCTCCCCCCTTTCTCACCCATGGTGGCTGGAGTACTGTCCCTCTCAGCTCATATCTAAAAATTTTAGCAAAATTTTCAGCCCCCTCGTGTTAAGATTAGCCAGCCTTGTGTTAAAATTTTCTACTTTCAAATAGCCATGAACTATAAATAGCCATGAACTATGACTGGATGAGAAATAAGAGAGAAAGAGAGAGAGAGAGAATGAGAGGTGCAATTCTTCAGCAATGGTTTCTGAGCTCAGATCTGAAAATAAGTATGATTTTATTAGCATGGAGATTAGAGGAAGGAGGAGGGTATTTTTAGGATTAAAAATATTTGGTATGCTTAAATTTTAATGAGAGTGACTACATGTGATTTCACTCCGTTACGTTTCAGGGAGTCTAACTAAGAAAAAAAAATCAGTAGACATTTAAGTGCTACAACCCTCATAGTTTAGGGATAGTTATTGTAATTAGCCCATAAATTTAATTTGAGCAGTTCTTTACTTACCTGCCATTGGGCTTACCAATTAGAATACACAACAGGGAACAGGTGACAAGGAGGGTAGCCTATTTGTTTACTTGTTGGGTATATGCTAGTGGGTAAGCACTAGCAGGAAGGAAAAGAATTTTTCATTTAATAATTACAATATAATTGTTTTGTTATAATACAATACTAATTATTAGAAGATGCAAACTAAATACTCAAAGTAGATTTATATTGAACTTTTATTATGCTCCTAGCAATCATAATCTATACGCATCAAAAGGATAATGCTTTTTTTAGTATTCTGTTATCAATACTTAAATACCATTATTATCTCACGTATAATGTTTCTAATTATAGCATACCCTTAATCATGTACTATTTTTGTTATAACATGCTATTACTGAATAAAGTATGTTGTTTTTATAGTTATAACATATTATCTTTATATAGCATCATCTGTTATAATACATACTGTTTTTGAAGAATGTATTTTGTGTTTCACATTAAAATTAAAACTTTGAACTCACTATAAATACCAATTCAGCAGTCTATTACTTTAAAATTTTGAAGATAATATTTCTTTTCTGTATTACAGGTATTGTAAATAACCTGTATGTTATTATTTTGGTAGGGTGGAATGGTGGAATGGACTGTTTCATTTCTAAGGTAAATGCAACTGTTCTGATCATTGTTGGTCTGGTGAAAAGTTACTTCTTCTTTCTCTGGAAGATGGAAATTATTATTTAATATGAACACGTATTTATTCTTCTTAAATATGAAACTATTATCTAGTGTAACAAGTAAATATTATTTTTTATAAAGAAAATGTAAGCTTGAGGGATGGGTTTTGAGCAACAGTAAGGTTGTCCAATGGTGACATAGGGGCAAGGTTTTAAATGTCGGTTATAGCGGACATATTGGTTGGAAAAATTCCATACCAGATATCAGTTATTGGGGATATATTAGGGAGATTTAGCGAATATCGCAATAGTGGATTGTAAATATACATGTCCTTATGTCCAAAATCACATATGAATAAGAAAATATATGCATAAATCATATAAAACTATGTAAAACTCATACATAATATACATGTTTAGAATACATTTACATTAACGACTTACATTATGCCTATGAATCCGTAATCACTAGCCAACTATATAATTTTGCCAAATACCACATTGTCACATTGCTCGAATCGGTTTTGATTCTAAA